>CP137683.1:12788198-12910698 GCA_037976565.1 Mesocentrotus franciscanus
GGATAATTTGATTGATACCAGAGAGCCAGTGAGCCAGAAGGACATTAAATATGCATACAAATACATACATATATGAAATTAATGCAATTCTGGAATTTCAATATAGATGTGTGTTGTGTTAGGTGTATGTTTTTCCTTGATCTCATTTTCATAATATGATATATTTTTTTGTTTTTGCATTGTAATATATTGTGCAACTTTGACTTTCTTTATTATGTTGTTGCTCCATTTGAAATATTAATCAGGACTATGATGGATGGAAAAAAAACTTTGCTGATCATGTTTTATCCTGTATAATTAAGTTTCAATAAATAAGTAAATAATTAAATCTGAAGAACAAAAATAAAGACAATATCTTGATGAAACATAATGAGATTTTGCAGTTGAAAAGAGACATTTTTCATTTCTAAATCTACACTCCAAGGTACCAGATACAAAATACAAATGTCTCACTAAATTTGATTACAGATATTTTGGATCGAGATCAAACAATATGAACATGATGCACTTATCATCATTAAAATATCTTGCAAATATCGATACCTATTCTCTGTGATCTAAAATACAGGACGAAATAATTGAAAATAATCTTTTTTTCTGAAAAATATTTTAAAGAAAGTAGAACAAGAGAGGGATTTTCATGGGCACATGTTTCAAATGTTTCAAATGATATTAAAGACGATCTACAGTCAAACCTGCATTAGTGATCAGCTGTCTACAAATACCACATTTTTCCCCTTGAAAATGGTTTCTCATTGAAACATGTACTAAAGGAACCTGTCTACAAAGACCACTTTTTGTGTTTCCCTTGGTCAGTTGCTATAGACAGGTTTGACTGTATATTGGAAGTTTTTTCTCTTGAAAAGGGCACTCTAGTACATCTCACAAGGGCCCCAAAAGACAGATCTTTCTAATGATTCTGTAGACCTTCCTGACACCTGAAATGCTATTCATTCATTATGCCTCTGTCTTGCATTTGATGGGATGTGTAAATCACCGCGAACGAAAAGTACATGATGCTGCCAGGAGCAGGAAGCTCAGAGCAGCGCAACCGCATTGATTGCATTTCCGTTGAGGCCCGACTTTGTAACTTGGGAAGGAAGAGAAAAGAAACGTCCTTGCCACTGATCTTCGATCTCGGGGGGGGGGGGGGGAGGGGATCAAGGGAAGGGAATGCTTCTCATCTGGTATGTGCTGGAAATTGGGTTGGGGAGGGGGGGGGGATTAAGGCTGCTTATCTGGTATCTGCTGGAAATTGGACATTAGCTGTTTTTCTCTATATAGGGTTAAGAGAAATTATGATTTCAATATTTTGTTTTGCCAATTTGTTGAAGATGAGAGATAGAAGAAAAGAGAAAAGGAAAATTTAGACAGAGATAGGAAGAATGAGAGAGTGTCATATAAGGAAAAATAGACAAAAGGAGAGAGATAGAGAGAGAGATCGATGGAGAGATGGAGAGGGGTCTCGGAAGGGAGAAAGAGCGTGAGAGAGAGTGATTGAGTGAACGAAATTCCAAACTTTCTAAAAATATATCTTAGAAGGGCAACTCAATTAGTCTTGTGCACCTCTTATTGGAAAAAATATAATGGCATATTACATCATCCAGACATGATTTGTATTGGCAATATAATTGTCTAGGGTATTATAATTGCCATCAAGTTATTTTTTAGATAGTCCTTGTAAACACGTTGATAAGAGTTACTTGCCACTGTAAATACATTGGGTAGGTTAGCAAAATGTAGTGCACAAAAAGATGCGTCCGCAAAGCAAAAGGCATAACAGTTATTTATATTTGCTCATTACCACTTATTTTTTAAACATATCTGAAAGTAAGTTTAAGTAAAATTAAGCCTAAAAAAGTAGTACATGTATTTACCAGCTCAGTTTTTGAACAATAAGGGTCTAACTCTGTGTGAAATTTATTTTTAAAAAATTTAAAAATAAAAAATAAAATTTATAATTAAAAAAAAATATCATGGTATATTTAGTTTTCACCACAAAGGATGTTCACTAATGCCCTTCTGGCTCCCAACTTAGAATGTACCTAGGATTCATATTTGATCTGTTCAGAGCCAGAACAAGGAGTCATGGCCCTTTTGGCGCTTAACAACTGTACCAAGATTGATATTGTCTTTTAGAGCCAGAAGGGCGTTAATTCATGTCCTTTAACACCCTTTTGACTCTAAACAAACAATATGTGATTTGTGTAACGAAGTGACCCATCATTCGTTTGCATGCATAGCAGTGTCCAGCAAGCAGAATGTGTAGATTTATCATGTACTGAGTGTGAAAAGGACGTCAACTCTTGATACAGTGATGTGACTTGTTGCCCTTCTAGCTCTAAATATACCTAGAATTCATATTTGTTTTATATAATGAAGTGACCTGTATATATCTTGTTTCTACGAATAGCAGTGTCCAACAATCATCACGAGATCTGGATGTGTAAATATATTGAGTGGTTAGAACCAGAAGTGCTACAGTAATGCGTATACATGTACACATATATATGTCTTAATGCCCTTCTGGCTCTCCATGGGCAATGGACTGAGAAGTTATATTTGTTTTGTATTAAATGGCCCATTCAATTGCATGCATAGCAGTGTCCAGAAACATAGAGATCAGAATGTGTAAACATCACCTGATTGCAGTCAGAAAGGTGATCAGTGATGCGAGTTGATGCCCTTCCAGCGATCAGAAAATGATATACGTGTACTTGGAAATTATATTTATTTTGTTTAATGAAGTGACCCATTTGTTCGCATGTATTGCAGTGTCCAGAAACGTAGAGATCAGAAAGTGCAAACACATCATATGCGAAGAGCCAGGAGGGCGTCAACTCGGGATAAAGTACTGCGGACAAGATCGGGAAGACTTTTCAAAAAAATCATCCAAGGTTGATTTCGATAGCCTTGTGCATTGCCTTTTGAAATGTGCATACATGACATTGACATATTATATAATCCGAACAGAATTTCTATCGCCAATTTCTTAAATACGGAGTGACATTTCCCTTAAGTCAGTCGATTTCTTGAAAGTCTGGGCAATCATGGTTGTGAGCCCTTCTGGCTCTCTGCAGATCACAAGTGTCTGTAGCAATGGAGTTCTCCTAGCCGCCTCATCTGAGTGTGGTTGTTTGTTAATGCCTAGGACCTATTGACATTTTAGACTGACTTGTTACTTCATTCTTCCCTTGAGATCTTTGATGGAATCCATGAATTCAAGGAGTCAAAGAAAGAGTATCAAGAAACCCTCCTTCAGACTACCAAAATTCATAATATGAACGCTGTATTATTAAAGAACAAAATGTTTGTTTGAGCATCATTCCGAACAAAAATTAGATAAAGAATCAAGGTCCCAATCACAAAATTTGTAGCTAGACTTGTAGGTTTAAGTAATTATTTTTAGTCTAGATGTTGTATAATGAAACAGGGTATTGATAATAAATAAAATGGTTTAGCATCATTTTAGACCGAAAATTAGATGAAGAATCAAAGTTCCATGCTAGTCCGAACGTCATATTGTATGAAAATCGTAACACTGGGCTGGGCTTATCGCGAGCATGCACCAGGGATTGGCCAGCCAGCTGCCATGTCAACTGACCTCTTCAAAGCTAGTTTCTTTATATGATGTTGTTATCCAGTCTCTATGCCCCTTTTGCAATAAGATGATTCCTTATACATGCATGACGTTTCTTTAAACGTTTTTTGTATAAATTTCCAAGAGTCTGAATGAGCTAGAAGAGATGATGGTGGAATGAATAAAATCAGGCTGGTGCAGGCCAATGGACATCTGATGCTGTCTAGCTGTGCCACATGTGCAGTGCATTCTTAAACATTGGCAGCTCCAGTGGCGCTGATCTGACACGTGCTGCGGCGACTTTTGATCAGCAGCGACTTTTGATCCGCCTCTGGGCTTTATTCTGTGAAAGTTAAAGGGTTAGGGTTATGTTTGAGATTGAGAATTCAGTTAGGATTAGCCAGGATTAGCCAGGATTAGGAAGAGGGTTTTTTATGTACTGAAAAGAGTTTTTTTTTTGTATTGTATTGTATTGTAATGGTTTATTGAGATAAAAATCATCGGACATGCAGCTGAAAGCTGAAATTGTTCAATTTACAAAGTAAAAAGTACATGGCATAACATTACATTGATAACACATTAAAATATATAGACACTTAACAAGTATTGTGTATATTTAAACACGATTTGCAAGTTTCATTGATAATTAAAAATTTACAGATTGATTGCAATAATGCATTGATAATATAAAATTGCCAATACGTTTTACATAAAATAGGAATTTGGTAATTTGAAATTTACAGATTGATAGCAATAATGACACGCAGGTTGGATAAAATTTGTATGTTTATAAAGATACAGTACGATAAAAAGATAAAATATTAAAGCTAAGTTTCAATATTGGTTAAACAAGGTGATGTTCCCGAACTGAACGAAATTGGCAAATTAATCTTACATCAGAAAGTAGAAAGTGAAGAAACCTTGAATGTATTAAATATAGTGAGGATAAAGATGTAATGTGAACATGCGCAAAGACAAATATCAAGAAGTAAGTAGGCTAATTCACATCGATGAATTATTTTTTGTTTCTGGTTCTGTTATTATTTAATATTGCACATAGAAGAAGAGATACATAAGTAGCAATCAGTAGATGTAAATGCAGTTGGAAATATAAACAGAGACATTGTTTTGTTAATTCGATCTTTGTTAGATTTAGCTCAAAGATTCAAGGAGAATTAAGCAGTCTAACAATAGTGGGTATCGTTGATGAATAATACCGGGTAGTCCGACAGAGGGGGGTGTTGAGAAGATGTGAAGAGCGTAGGCGACGAGAGGAGATATCACTACGTAAGGGAGGGAGAAGATCCCGGTGCCGGGGAGATTTCAACAGGCTACGAGCAAAGGAATCGAGTAGTTGTTCATGCCGCTCCGACATACGGCAGATGGAGAGGTGCTCTAGAGCATGGTCGTAAGAGACGTACTGGTCCTTCATAATGATGCTGCAAACACGTTTCTGGATTTTCTCTATGTCATTGTACTGATTTGCAGTGATGCTAGAAGACCAAAGGGGAGATGAATACTCCAAAAGAGGACATATATATGATGAATAGATGTTGACTAGGTCACAACTTGGGACAGAAGCCTTGCGAAGACGGCTTATCATAAATACTCTCTTTCCAGCTCTTGAAACCATATCACCAACTTGTTTGTCCCACTTTTTTAAATACACTCACATACCAAATATTTTTTGTAATGCGCCATTTGTGTGTAGTCCCATAAACCCATCTGTGTGCAGTGCTTCCGTTGTTATACAGTGTGTGTGATACGAGAAGAAAAATATAAAGCAGGGAAACAGAAAATGATGGTGGAATAACTGAAACCAGGCTGGTACTTGCAAACGGACATCTGATGCTGTGTGTGCGACATGTGCTGTGCATTATTAAAAACGTGGCTTCTCCAGAGGGCGATGATCACGAAACTAGTTTGCAGGCACAAACCTTTGTCAGTCATTGTGCGTAGTAACAGAGTCTGCACTGTTAGACTAGGCTGACAGCATACTCCATAGGCTCTGTACTTAGGCTGCTCCAGACACAGCCAGAGACTGACAGACCTAGGCTCTGCTCAAGGCTTTTTTAAGGACTTGTGATTAAGTGTAAAATTAGTGTCTGTGCCTGCAAATGGGTCCAAAACATGCTCTGGCAACCTATGCTTCGGGATTTATTTCATCAAAGATAGGGTTAAGGTTAAGTTTGAGACTGGGATTCATATTAGGATTAGGGTTAGGAAAAGGGAGTGGTAGTGGAGTGAAAAGGGTTGCAAGTATGACTAGAAATAGTTCAAAACTTGAGACCAAATTTGATGCCCTTGTGTATGTAATAATAATAATAATGGTCAATTCTATATTCTTATATAGCGCATACTACATAATTGTCTCTATGCGCTTAGACGAGAGAGAGAGAGAGAGAGAGAGAGAGAGGGAGAGAGAGAGAGAGAAGAGGAAAGACACCTCCCCAAAAATTGAATTTTCACCGTTTATCAGTTACAATTATCAAATCAATTACCGGTACAAAATTACTCATATTTGTGTGTACATGTAGTGTTTTTTGTTCACTCTATGTGACTATCCGCAGGACTGAGTCAGTGTGCTATCATTTTGATCATTCTAAACTTAATAATATAATCATTATTATTATGTACTACTTAATCAACCTTTCCCAATATAATCTAGACAGTCCCACCCCCCCCCCCTCCCCGCCCACGCAAAAAAAAAATAGAAACATGATATTGTATAAATGACTAGTACTCAGCCTTGGCCTGTCAAATAACGTCAAGGATACCTTCAACTTTAGCATTAAAAAGAGAGGAATACTTTACACCTGTCTTTGATTAATATCAGAGGTCATTATTTGAGTAGGGTGTTAAAGGTGAAAATAAATCAATGAGTAATGCTTCGAAACAAAAAATGGCAAAAATCAATTCATCACTTTCACTTTAGTCAGCTCCAGCTTGGTTATTGATTTTTAAGTCAGTGTTTGAGATATGAATATTTTTATTTGTGGTGTGGTAATGAAAATGTCATACTGCTATTTGGAGCTGCATTAACTTACACCGGTACACAGAATTAACGCCCATGCGATCCAAACAGATGATTACTATTTTTTGTTTATTCATGTAGCTACACGCATATAGTTCATGTTGTGCAATAGACCTTGGTCTTTAAAATCTGTCAGCAAAAAAATGTATGTGTAATCATGACAATAATAATGATACCGGTTTCTTATATCATGCAGTATTATTATTACTCCCATCACAGGATTCAATTACTATTCTGCACATTACTGTGCACATTCTCCACTCCCTGGGGAGCATTCCAGCCAGTCGCCCTTTTACGCGCGCACACATGCTAATCCTACCACATTGACTTTCGCAGCCTACCAGGTACCCGTTTGACACCTGGGTAGAGAGAAGCAATGTGAATAAAATGCCTTGCTCAAGGATATAAGTGCTATGTCGGGGATCGAACCCATGACCTTTGCATTTCCCGGTCAAGTGATTAGACCACTCGTCCACGACAACAAAGGCCTGTCTTCATCAGCTCGGTATTTCTGATTCGGGAAATTAGCTTGATCACGAAATAGCGGGCTATTTGCTTGGGAAATCTTCCCAAGATATCTTGGGCTAGTTTGCAAAATAGCCCGCTATTTTTCCGGTGCGTCTTCACCAGCCCGAAGACTTTCAGAAATAGCGGGCTATTTGGCAAATGCAAACTCGAGCTGAGGAGGACAGGCCTATAGTGATCAAATGAAAGCTGAGAATTCTCTTCTTTATTTTGTTTGCATCCTGGATTCAATTGGCAATACGATATTTCATCAGTCATATTCCAGAAAATTATCAGCTTAAAATGTCACTTCCCTCTTACTGGTGAGGTTGACCTATAGACTACCGATTTCCTCTAATTCCCATAGGCTTAATACATGAACCACCCAGTTCCAGTAGGCAATGGGCTAAGTTGACACAAGTTATTTATTGCAGATTTTTCGAAGCCACATAACACCCACACACTCCTCAGCAGTGAATTCAGGTATCAGCATTAATCTGTTGAGAGCCGGAAGGGCGTAAACTCATATACTTGACACCGATTTAATGCCCTTCTGGCTAAGAACAGACAATATAATCCAATGAGAGCCAGAAGGGCATTATCTCTTTGTGAAGTGCTATTGATGAACAGCCTTCAGACCCTGGGCAGACTTTATCCTTGAGACATGGTACAAAAGCAATAAGAGTATTGCTAAAAATTTTATGCATTTTATATGGCATCTGTGAGCGATTTATGGAGGGTTTTATTGATGAGGATGATTTGCTGTGGAATATTTTGCCCTAAATTTTATTTAGAATTTAACCTTTTAATCATAAATAGGAAGAAAAAAAATGAAATAGAAAGAGGAGGATAATATCAAGATCAGTGGTGTAGAACAAGGGATTAAGGAGGCATGTGCCCCCCTATCACATGGCAAAAAAGGAGAATTAAAGAAAAGAGACAGAATGATATGAACGGGTAAAGGGAAGACACCCCCTCCCCCATAGTAATCCTAATGCCCCCACCCCTTAATGGCAGGATCAACCCACTGTAGTTTTCAGATGACTTTTACTGATTCAGAAATTCTAATCCCTCCTTGATTATTTTGTGCATCACATTGCCATAAGGTGCAGCCATACAGGAATCACTAAACCCAGCAAGGAATTCAAAATTGAAAATTACAATTGTACATGTATTCCGTAATTCATATTTTCCATTTTCTGTGATTCACATTGGTAGAACCATTCAGTCAATGCATGCCAAATCAGTTTTCCGGCTTGTATTTATTCTAAGTTTTCATCCTTCTGACTGTGCTCTTGAGTTCAAAATCAATGATACTTCAGCTGATTCAGTTAGTGTCATATTACATACATGTCAATAAGAAAAGTACAGGTCAACATTTTATTGCCTTTTCCCTCATCTTGGTCAAGTACTCGAGCAATATATCTTTCTACATTGAGAATTACTCTTCCTACATAACAAAAATCTCCCAAACGATACATTGTTCATATTTTTGTAGCTTTGCACTACCTTTTTGTGGCTATTCTCCATTGGGGATAATTGGAAAGTGGGGCGGAAAATGACATTCTTGTAATTGCATTCTTGCCGAGTTGTGGCTTCGTGACAGAAGGATATGATATTTGAACAGAGCGTACTCTAACCCGAGCGTTTTTCAATCAGAAACCTAACCGGCAGAACATTGCCTCTCTCTGGTCTTGTTCACACTGTTACTTTTAGTGTAACCTCACAAAACTAGCTCTTCTATAATATGTTCTCATGCGCCGGTATCACAGCGTACAGATCTAACATTTGCTTTAATAAAGCCCCTCTAAAGTGTTAGGAGCCCCAAATTCACAAAAATGGATGTCAGCATACCTCTAAAATGTTTGCTTTTATAAGCAAATGCTAGATACAGCTATTGAGCTAGGGCACTGTTCATGTTTAAAAGGGGATAATTAGAACTTGCCCTGTTCAGACTTTAAAGTGTAGCCTCACACAATTTCCTCTCGTACAAAGTATTTTTATTTTCTTAAATTGCCATACATTTGTTTTTAAAAATCACTTGATAGAGTTGGTGAGTAAGGGCTTTGTTCACACATAAAGATGAAAATCAGCCTTGTTTAGGGTGCGTTCAAGCGATTTTTTTGAAGCTAGAATCACAAACATGAATCTCACTAATCAAAACGCCGTTAAAAAACACGGTTACTGCAGGAGATCGTTCAAGCGATTTTCCATCAACGCTGATTCTAGCTCATTTCAAGCCCACCCAGGAAGAATAGGTATAGATAGCGATAATATATATATAATAGATAACGATGTCATAGAATCGTGATTGAGATCTCTGTTGAGATCATGATTGAGTTTTGAAACACGTTTATTTTTATGACCGACGAAAAATCGCATGAAATCACTTGAACGCAACCGCGTTTTAAACTAAACGTCTTTGACATCCGTGATTCTAGGGTGAAAAAGTGTCAATTGAATGCACCCTTAGACTTGCCTCAAAAACCGTCTCCCATGGAGTATTCTCTTTTGATTTAGCTGCTATAGCATTCAATATGAACATTGCTTTTAAAACAAATGTTGCATGAAGTCCTAGCCAGCATCATCTAGGGCACTGTTCACACATAGATATAACAATCAGAAATTCTCTTGCCTCGCTCAGACTTGTACTATAGTGTAACCTCACAAAACCATCTCTCCCATGCAGTATTCTCATTTGATATGTATAGCATCCAGTGTAAACATTGCTTTTAAAACAAGTGTTTCATGAAGTCCTATCTAACCATATCTACGGCACTGTTCACACATAGAGACGACAATCAGACACTCTCTTGCCTCGCTCAGACTTAAATTATAGTGTAGCCTCACATTCCATCTCTCATATATGTTACATACTCGTGTGATATAGCGGCATAGCATAGAGTGTGAACATTGCTTCAACAAATACTAGATGAGTGTTTTGATCTAAGGTACTGTTCACATATGAAGATGACAGTCAGAATTTCGTGCAGTATGTGACAGAAGGTCAGGAGCTCAACTTTTTTCACCAATGCTACATGTATGATAAAAAATGCCTGAAATATCTTTGAAAGGGACTTAAGGGTAATCCAAAACTTGTAACAAGTTCATTTGTATGAAAGCAGAAAAATAATATGAACAGAATAGCGAAAGTTCGAAATAAATCAGACCAATAACAAGAAAGTTATGAAAGTTTGAAATATGGGATCACTCCGTCTATGCCAATCTCAAATTTTGGTCAGTGGATTGTGACTTAGTCGCGGATAACTCTCCCGTTTGTACAGAATTACGATTAATTTCTGTTTTTCTTCTAAGTGCCTTCCCCCTTGGGGGCACTACTCCAAATATATTATGGATAGCATAATATTATAGGTTCTCTAAGGAGAAAAAACCCTCATTTTTGAAAAATTGAAATTTTAGTCATTTTTTGTATTTGAACGAATGGGAAACTTGTCTGCCACTACATCACAGAAACATTACAGATACAGCCAATTTGTAGAGCTCATACCTAAAGTGAAAACAACATTTAAAAATTCATAACTTTCTCATTTTTTGTCTGATTTCATTCAAACTTTCACCAGTCTGGTTCTCTGATTTTTCTGCTTTCCTCTGGAGTAGTTTGCTGTCAAGGTTATGTTTTCCTGCAAGTATGAATAACTAAATATATTGTCTACATGTAGCAAAAATAAATTACATACTGATAAAAATTCAATACATACATCAATATTGAGACACTGTCTAAGTGTTCCACAGAACTGTAATATGAATCGAATTCTGCGAGTAGCTTGAACTCCGGCCTCGGGCACGCACGCATGCAGCGAGACCGGATACCGAGAGACGACGTTTTAATGGAATTCCTGCGATTCGCTCAATTCCGAAGTCTCTCTCTTGGGAGCTAGAGAGACCTCAAAGATTTGAGCGGGATTCAAGGTGATGGATAACGTTACCCACAATGGATGTGTAGAAGCCTACAGATAATAGGTCGCTTTCATTTAGCCAGCTCTGTTTTTGATTGCTCTATATCAGCATGGGGGGTGAGATGGTGTCTTTCACACTATTTACTTGCTCAACCTCAGAAGTGAACTAATATTTTGATAAACGGTATTTTTTTTAGGCCAAATAAAATGTTTTTGGGTCCACGTCTTTTAAAAATGAGAAGGGGGTTCCTTTTGAAACCTAATAAAAATAATCAGTAGTCACATTTGTATAGCGTGTAACACTACATTTCTAAGGACTGTACGGGCTGCCGGGCTCACGATCAACTGGGCACAAAGAATTTCCATTTTCGGTTTAATAAAATTTGGAGTGGACTATAAAAGATTATTATTATTATTATTATTATTATTATTATTATTATAGTAATTGTTATTACCCCGGTCATTGGATTCAGTTGCTATTCTGCAGATGATAGTGCACACGCTCCGCTCCTTGGGGAGTATTCTGGCCAGGCGCCATTTTTACAAGCGCACACATGCCAATCCAACCACATTAATGTTTGCCTCCTACTGGGTATCCATTTGGTATAGCTACTAATGTAAGGCCATATAAAATAAAAAACATGAAGGGCCTTCTTGAAAAAAATGAAGGAGAAGGCCCTTTTATTTTTCTTCAAAATGGCCGCTTGGCACATTTTGCAAGACGGCCGGCCAGATTATTTTTCAAGATGGCCGCCAGCTTTTATATTTTTCCGAAAAAGATCATTTTAACAGTATGCTTTTTGTGTTTTTTTCATTAAAAAGAATTATTTTAAAAAAACAGGCGGCCTAAAAAAAAAGGAACCTGGCGGGGACGCTTAACATAGAAAACAAAATTTTGGGCCTATTTGGTTGGCTTGCCTTCAGTACACAACAAAATCATTGCCCCCTTGACTGTGTAATATTTCGAAATTGTGCCCTCCCCCACCCCCTTCTGAAATCCATGATCTTCCCCCAAGATCCTATTATTTTCTGGCTCTATGCAGACAATTGTTGATGTGCTATGAATATGATATGCATATAATTAACAAACCTCCAAACCTTTGTTTATGTTTGTTTGTTTGTTTTTCTCCCAGGAGCTGAATCTCCTCTCTTTGAGCCAGAAGAGGAGAATGAAGGGGACAAAGAACTCCAGCTTGATGTCCTCCTGCCTTTGGAGAAGAAGGATGACGATGATGGTGTTGATGAAGATTCCAGAGGAGAAGGTGAGTCAGGAAAAAATATGAAAATTTATTGATTTTTTTGTTGTTGATAATGGTGTCACGGTCGTGGAGGTGTTGTGTTGTAGTGCACAATAGGTGCGATGGCTGAGTGGTAGAGCAGTGGTCGCGAAACATTCCAGGTTTTAAGCCAAGTCAATGTGCTTGTCCCCTTTGGTATGGCATTAATCCTCATTACCAAGTCACTCAGAGAGGACTTAAAGCCCTTGGTCCCCTGGTTGCATAATTACTAGCATACACAGGCTTTCTTAGCAGTCAGGTAAAAACTAACCAACCAACTAACCAATAGACTGTCGCTCATAATTTACAGGGTTCAAGCCCCTGCCGCATCACCAATATCCTCTGGCATGTCAAACAAATTTACATTTGCCACTCTCAACCCAGGTGACATAAATGGGTACTGGGCAGGATCGTTTCTAGAAGTGCACAGCTAATATTTGCTGGGGCTGAAGCTGCTGTAAGTGGAAGTGCATAGGGATGTGATTGGAACAGAATATTATTTTCATAGTCAATAATGATATCATTTTGGATTGCCTTGAGGGGGATATCGTAATATATTGTCTAAAACAGAATGAAGGGCAATATTTTCAATATTTTTCAAAAGTAGAGCCAGCCAATATTATGATTATTATTTATATCAGGCATATGCTTATTTTGTAGCCATTACATAGAGGTTTGTTTGAGTGTAGGTCAGGACTGGGTTCCTCTGGTTTCATGTTCTTCATATCAGGCATTTAATCTAAGCTGAACTATTATAATATAATTTGTTACTGCACATATCCATTTTTTAAAGCCTTTGAACTTAAAAAACATGTTGTATTTATACTGCATGTGCATAGGGACAAGAAACACATGTGGATTGTATTTGTCTTGGTCGTTGTACACTGTGAATGTTGAAAATTTTGGATTTCCCGGAAGAAGCCGTACATCAGAAGATGTTGCCAGTTGTCATGGTTATCTTTGAGATAGGCAAGATACTCATATTTAATTGCATAGCTTACCGGCAGATGCTTGAGGTAGATAATTGTAGATGACCATAGTCAATTTTCACAAGGCATATTATACCATGATTTATCATCGCTATGATCCGAGCTTTCAAAGGGCTTTGTAAGTTCTTACCTCGGTTTTTCAGCTATGGCAACCGATGTCAGTGCGCAGTTCAATACCCCGTACCTACTTATTACACGTGGGTGGAGAGTGGCAAATGTAGATTAATGTCTTTCTTATGAATTTCATTGAAATATTAATCACTTTTTCTCTCAGACCCCTATCTTCTGCAGCGTGCTTTGAAATACTCTAGCAAGTCATTCAATTACTGTTAGATTACTATCAGTGAACCGTCTTTTGTCACAAACATCTTCTTCCTTTTTGGGGGCCTAATTTCGGCACAAGGTTTGGGCTTCAAATTGTAATAGAAATCAGATCAAATGGAGGAGATGTGACGATTCCTTCTTGTTTATGGGTTAATGATAATAACTGATAGAAGGGGGCGTTGATCTTACCCCTCCCTACTCACTACTCATCATCTCATAGCGCTCACAACTCAGATGATTCGACTAAACCGAAATATCACCCATAGAAAAAAAAGCACCTGCTTGTGTATGGGTTACTGACCAAATTCAAAGAAACTCCCCCATTGGTCAAAAGAAATTTACGCTGCATCGCTCACCGTTATAGAGATGGCCGAACACACATGTACAGCAAGTGCGTATAGAATTAATTCAATAAGCTAGTGTCATAGGGGGGCGTGATTTCTGGAATCGATTAACATGTAGATTAACATGTATAGTAGGTGGAAAGTATTAAAGCATGGCTGGATAATTAGAATATTATCACTTTCAAACGCTTGATGTTTTCATCATCGATATCCTTCAAATTGCATCATAATCCACATCTGTAGATTGTTACAGTAAATAGTTAAAATTGCTTATTGTTATTTTATTTAAATGTATATGTCCTCTTTCTTTTAATATTAGATTTGTGTTTTAATACTTATGTCCTATTTGTTAAATGTTTGATTTAGTAATTGACACTTTTATTGAAGAAAACGATAAAATTTTCTTCAATTAAATATACTAATGTTTGCAAGGCATAACAAATGTTAGCACTTCAGTTCTATTATTCTATCCCTTAGTCCCCCAAAATATGCTTTCATTTTCGGCTCTTATTTCTTGACCTTTGAAACAATGTGCACTTTCACAGTAAAATTATTGTCAATAGGGATGTTATGACTTGGTTTCACTGTTTTTGAGCTGTAGTAATATATTGTGAACAAATTGGTTTCCTAATGGTACATCGGTACATGCACATGCTCCACGGACTATGAAATATTCATATAATATTATCATGAAACTAGAAGTCGGCAAGTTGCAATTCAACAGAGTGAGAATATTAATACTTCCCTTGCGCTATCATGTGATATACCCCAACAGGAGGGCCAACAATCAATATGATACTATGAAATAGATGAATTTCATATTAGTATTCGGAAAACGGTCAAAAGAGGACGAAATATGCCCGCTGGCCTATCATGTTGCGGATGGCCACATGGTGAAAATTGGGATTTGCGGAGAGTAAAATTGAATTGGTATCGCTTGGCTTCTCGGGCATAGCCAATCCATTGATTTGCTCACTGGGCTATGTGCATATCAAATTACCCCGAGTATGGGGTTGTAAGCTCCTTGCCTGCTTCTGAGCATGGCAAATGATGTTATAATGAGGGCTAAGGAATGAAATGATTTTGGCTAGCCCCTCGACTGTCTTTTTTCCCCTCCCCTATATATTTTATCCCCACTTCCCTGTCACCCACCCCTCTTTAATCTCTCCACTCTTATCCTCTCTCCTTTCTTCTATTTTGGAGGGGGTCTTTCTGTCTCTCTATTATACACCATTTCACCTTCTTCCCCTCCTCAATTTTACCAGTTACATCTTAAGGTAGATAGATAGACAGATAAATGGTTTATTAATAATAAAAAAACATCATTGCTTCAAAGCCGAATTGTGATGATTTTACAGCGATAGAGTGCATACGAAAATGATAATCAACATTGACAAAGATAACAAATGGTAGAGTTCAAACAAAACAGGTAATCAGTACTGACAAAAATAAAAAATAACATATTATAATCAACAATGGTAGAGTTCATGCAAAACAGGTAATCAGCATTAAAAAAAAGCAAATAACATATTATAATCTACATCCAATGAACATCCAATGAACTGAGCAAAAGAAATAGTTGTCATTAATTTCAATAATTCAGTTGTTCTGTATATACATTCTGCACAATTTGATGATTCAATAGCTTTCTTAATCCCCTTATTCATCCAATCTCCCTACTTCCATGTCATTTCCCAAATTCACACCTCTGTCTCCTCCCTTCTGTCCCTCTCACCTGTCCCTCTCACCTGTCCCTCTCCCCTCCCCCTCCTCTCTCACTCTCTATCTCACTATCTCTCTCCTCCCCCACCCTTCCTCTATCCATCAATCATTCCAATCTCTCTCCCTACACTCTCTCTCTCCTCTCACCTGTCCCTCTCCCCTCCCCGTCTCTCTCACTCTCTATCTCACTATCTCTCTCCTCCCCCTCCCTCACCCTCTATCCTAGGCAAAACATATCCAACAAGTTTGTATAATGTATGTATAGTATAATAGAAGGGCCAAATTGTTAAAGGATAATGTGAATTATATTTTTAAAGTAGTATCCAATATCCATTGGGATGATACTTGGCTGATTCTTTCTTGGTTTGATCAAAACATTTAACATTTTTGTTACAAATCCTTTTTATTTATAGTTATACAATATGTATTTACCAACTTGTGTTTTCCATCTCTCATTACTTTCCAGAAGTTGTAGATGTAGGTGACAAGGATATGCAAGAAGGAGAGAACGAAGAGGAAGAGAAAGACAAGAAAGAGGAGAGCAAGGGGTCCGAGTACTCTGGGTTCATTTTCATCACATTCCAAGAAGAGTAAGTTGAACATTTCTCGTCCTGTTTTCTCCTATTATTGCAGCGGTTGTGGAGTCAATAGGGGAGGCATGCATGCACATGATGACCCCCCCCCCCTCCTCCTTCCCTGTCCAAGCCGAACATGCCATGCCATTTGATGCATACTAGAGTAAAACTGCCCAACCCCTCTTTCCTGGCATTTATTTGTTATTATTTTCTTTTCAAATATTTTATGTAAAGCTTGTCAGCACTTTTTAGACCTGTACTACCCCCTCTTTCCCTGGAAAACCCTGGATCCTGGATCTACTGTTAAAGTAGATTCAATTATCTACCATTTGTATGACTTATAGACAAAGTTTACATTTTCTTAATTTCCTCTTGCATTACAACAAAATCAACACATATAGAAATAATTTTTTTTTTTTAAACTTCTGTCATCAGAGATATTTCAGTAGCCAACTTTTGACATCAATGGCATAGTGCATTTACCCCCTCTATGTTCAGAATGAGTATATTCTTCTCACTTTTGTATGGTAGCATTGTTCATTTTTCTGTAAATGAAATTGTTGACTGCATTTTAAATCAAATTACGATTGTTTTATTCAAAGCTCTTCAGCAATATTTGCCCATACTATGGGAGGAAAAAAAACAACACTATCTCTTTGTTTATTTCTTAATTACTGTGCTGGTTTATCCTGTAACACACAGAACAACATCTAACATTTATCACAGAAAGGATACCACTAGTCTCACTTTGAATTTGGAGAAAATATTGGGAGAGTTGAATTTACTTTAAAAGCTATGTTTAAAAGTCATAAATCGAACTAATAGCACTTAGAGACTTTGGTAAAAAGCACTTTAAAGCACTGTTTTATTATTATTAATATTATAATATTTCTGATGAGTTTGCTACAAATGGTATTGGTCATTGAACTGTTTTCAGTCAATATGATCAGCACTTACATAAAGAAATGGTGCTTTCTAAAACTACCCCCTCTTTTGTTGAGAGTGTGTGAAGTGCCAGTACTCGTTTGCATCTGTGGATTATGGCATTAGCAAGCACACCCTTGTTTGTATTCCTGTATGATCAGGATTGTATTGTGTTTTTCAAGCTACATGTATTATGATTTTGTAGGTGTAAATTGTTAACACAGAGGTAGAATTTATAAGGATGATGGTGAAAATGATGATGATGATGATGATGCTGATGAAGATGATGATGATGATGCTGATGATGATGATGATGATGATGATGGTTGTGATGATGTTGGTTATGGTGATGATGGTGGTGGTTGTGGTAGTCATGGTGATGGTAATGGGGATAAAGTTGGAGAGGAGTATATGTAGGAGGAAAAATGAGGGAGCGGTTAGTAATTATCTTGATAGGAGATGGTTTTGATACTGGTGATGATACATAATTTAACCACTTTGTACATAAATTGTTAATTACGTAAGTGCTGTGATTAAAGAAATATTTTGTTTTACAAAATGAAAATCTCAACCAACAGGATATGAAGCATAATTTTGCTTTTTAACATATGGAATGCAAAAAATTACAGAACTTTTAAACAATATTTTAAGACAAGTTCATTTATATCAGATGAATGTATAATTTGTCTGTTGAGAGCCAGTTAGGGGTTCACTCAATCATATACTTTAAAACAGGGTTAGCGCCCTCTTGGCTGTAAACAGAGGAATTCAAAGTTGTATCAATCAAGGCAATTTTTTGTATAAGAATATTACCAACCATGAAATTCCATCATGTGGCATTTTTCCTAGTAAAAACAAACATTTTTATCTTGTGTTGTAGACGTGGCAATGAGAAGTTATTTGTGGATAGCGAGGGAGATGGGTGTGGGGTGGGGACGATGACAGAAAAAACAGAGTTTATAGATTGATTATGTGATTGATGGGGAAATGTGTCGTGGGCTCTTTGAGCTAACAACAGTCAGGAGTCTGATTGATCTGTTGTCATAGTTAATGTATGGGGAGGGAGAGAGAGGGAGAGAGAGAGAACGTGAGAGAGAGAGTGAGAGAGGGAGAAGGAAGGATGGAAAAAAGGTCTGTTGATGATAAAGGGGGTAAGAGGGGTAGATGATGTAAAGAAGATGGGAGGAGAGAGAGGGGGTGTAGAGATAGATGGATGTAAACTTAGAGAGAGAGAGGGGAGGGAGGGAGGGAGAGAGACAGAGACGGGGAGAAAGGAAAGGGAGAGGGAGAAAGCAAAGAGAGAAAGAGAGATGGGAGGAAATACAGAAAAAGAGGAAGGGATAGAGTGAATATGAGAAATAAAAGGAGAGACGGACAAAGGAAGAAATGGGAAAAGGGGGAGGTGTATATGAGGAGGGACTTAATGAAAAAGATTAGACTCAGCATTTAGGAAAGAAGAAGGGGAGAGAGGGGGAACAGTATGATATTTTTTCATCAAATCCGGACACCCTTTCCAAAAAATTAGTGTGGAGCCCTGCTTTATGAAATTAATTTTGTTACGTTGAAAATAAATATGAATTTGGACTATTCGAGAAAGGAAGAGAATAGAGTTGAACGAAAGAGAAGCAAGAGAGGAAGACAGGTGAAAAGGATAGGAGAGTGAGAAGAAACAGATAAAGTGGGAGCAGAGAAAAGGATCAAACCTCTAATTCTTCCTCCTCTCCATGTTTCTAGCTTTATTCCATTTTCCTTTTTTTTCTTTTACTCCAAATATTAACAAGTACCAACAAGGTACAAGGTCTCCCTGACTTGAAATGACCGTTCACTTCTTTCCCTTTATACCTTACCATCAAAATATCACAAATTATTGAGGGCTCGTCCTTGCAATTATCCAATAACAATTTACGTTTTCGACACAAACAGCAGCATGACCCAGAAAGAAACATTACCACACATCAGTATGTGCATACAGGTATGATGAAATTCTCTCTCTTCCCATGAATGCAAATGAATGGAAATGTGGGTTTTGAGGTCTAGTTGCGATGATTATTAAAAGCAGTTAATTCTGATTCTATTTTTACATTTTCCCCCGGAATCTGGAGCATGAAAGTGAGAAATTAAAATGTGCATTTTTCACCAACCAATGTGATGGTGGAATTCTATTATGCCTTTGAGGTTTCTGAATGATTCTTTTTTTCACATGATTTTGGCATGGCAAGGTGGAAAATTGTAGATTACCATTATCAACCCTGAAGATTTTTTAAAGGTAAAGGTACTGTTTATCATAAGCTGACATGATGTTAGAAACAAGTAGAGAGCCTATACACTCTTGAAAAACTCAAGATTTGACTCATTCACATTTTCTGTAAATTTAGTGGCAGAAAGGAATTATTCCCTAAAGACCAAAATACATGTAACTTTATCCAGAATTCATGTTGGAACTATACAACTTATTAACTTTTATTTCATTTAAATTTTAAGAGCAGTACAATAAAAATATTACATTATATTGCACTAACTAATGTTAAAGATTTTAAAAAATTGAGTATATCATCTCTTTGGAGCAAGAAGGGCATTAACTCATAACTTTAATACAGATGCAATGCCCTTCAACATACAAAATTGACTTTTTTTGGTAGTGATTGTGAACATACAAAGGCAGACTTCATGAAGATTTTCGCCTTTTTACACTACCTTTGCCAAATCTGTACACTCTATAAAAAAAAGAGACATTTGAAAAGGTTAAACACCATGTAAGGACATCGTTGCGGTGTTGTTTTTACATGCATTTCCAGGCGAAGTAGGTATAGGGATAAGATGTAGTTTGGGAGAATGTGGTATTGAGTATATGCCAGAAAGGCCAGCAATCAATATTTGCATGGCGGAACTTAGCGGAAGTGTTTGGAAATCTAATTTAGGAAGGACGAAAAGGGAAAGCCAAGATGCCTGCGTGAACTTCCATAGCCTCATTTTGGTGATTGCGGTAGCACTGGGGTCGGTAGATTGGTTTATGCAGTTGATGATGTTTTATTTTTATGGGATGTCTGGTGTTGAATGTGATACCTGTATTAAATATTTTAATTGAAATAGTGTTAAAGTCATAGAAACATCATTTTCATAACAGCAAAACAAAACAAAAACAAAGACAAAAAATAGAAATAAAACACAAACAAACAAACAAAAATGCCAAATGAAAATGTTGTTTGATAATTATAGAAAAGTGCATATGTGGTTTTAATACAATATTGCCTATATCTGTTTTCATAAAACACACACTTTCTATCAAAGTCGAACAAGATCTTGTTATGATTATGAAAAGAAATAGCTAGTAGTACCTGACAGTTTCAGCAAAGAAAAGAAGAAAAAAAGAATCATTTCCAATACTTCAAAATTAGATTTGAATTATGCATATAATAAATACAAGTCTTATTTTGTTGAATGGTATCTCTGATACCATAACTGAATGGTAATTGTTTTAGTCACGACCTAAGCTTAATCTTTTATTATTGTCAAGGCTCATATTCTCTTGTATGGATTGGAAGTCACAAAATGCTTTGATGGAAGCTTTCAGTAAGTGTTTGCTGTATGGCATTTGGTGTAAATTATTTATTTGCAATAAGTGCAGTTTTTAGACGGAAATGCTGAGAGCAGTTTCTATGGAAGATGGAGTTTAGGGAGCTAAAAAACAAATGATTAGCGGTACTGAACTCTGTTTGCTTGTGTTTGATTGATCTTTGTCTATTCTTGATCTCATCAGAGCAAGAAATGCAAAACTGCTGGAGGTGGCTTTTCTGATACCCCTTTTCATAGTGATAATTTTGGTGAATGATCTTTCTTAGAAAATATATATATTAATATTCTTTGAAAAGAGTAACTCACCTTCTATCATATTGTACTTTACTGGACCTGTATGTTTATTTTACCTATGTTTATGTTTATTTTTTCATTCTCAACAAATTTCATGTCTTCTGATTATGTACGGTACTTTATTCAAATTTCATTTTTTCCCCCTTGGGCCATCTTATTATTGAAATGTGGTTCCCTTTGATATGGCGGCTAGATATTGATCCCAGGTTGGATTAGATTGGGTTGAATTGGTTCAAAATGTTCCAAATATTTTCATTTTTTTAAATTCTTTATCTGCTTGTATAGGAATGTGTATGCCTCTTTTGAATTTGCATTTCTATGTCTATGTTACATCTGTATGTCTTTGTTTCTATTTTTCCATCTATCTATGGTATGATTTCTTCTCTCCTTTCATCCTTTCATCCTTTCATCTATATTTTTATCTGTATCCAACTATCCATTTATCTTTTTGTCATCCAATTAATCTAACTACCTACTTATCTATCTATCTATCTGTCTGTCTACCTTTTTGTCTATCTATCTACATCTATCTATCTATCTATTTACATGTATGTATGTATGTATGTATGTATGTATGTATCTACCTATCTATCCATCTACATGCGTCTATCTATCTATCTACATTTAAATATATCTATATATCTAGCTATCTACATTTAAATCTATCTATATATCTAGCTATCTATATCAATCTAACATGTATCTATCTATCTATCTTTCTATCTACATGTATCTATCTAATCTATCTATTTATCTATATATCTATCTATCTATTATTTATCTATTTATCTATATGTCTGTCTATCTGCCTATCTGCCTATCTGCCTATGTGTATCTGTCCATTCATCTTTCTCACTGTCTATCTTTATCGATCCTATATATCTATCTATTTCTGTCATTTTATCTTTCATCCTGTCTATCTATGTATCTATGTATCTCTCTATCTATCTCTCTATCTATCTCTCTATCTGTCTTTCTATCTATCTCTCTATCTATCTGTCTATCTCTTTATATCTTTATCGATCCTATATATCTATCTATTTCTGTCATTTTATCTTACATCCTGTTTATCTATGTATCTATGTATCTCTCTATCTATCTCTCTATCTCTCTATATCTCTCTATCTGTCTTTCTATCTATCTCTCTATCTATCTCTCTATATCATTATCGATCCTATATATCTATCTATTTCTGTCATTTTATCTTTCATCCTGTCTATCTATGTATCTATGTATCTCTCTATCTATATCTCTATCTATCTCTCTATCTGTCTTTCTATCTATCTCTCTATCTATCTGTCTATCTCTTTATATCTTTATCGATCCTATATATCTATCTATTTCTGTCATTTTATCTTACATCCTGTCTATCTATGTATCTATGTATCTCTCTATCTATCTCTCTATCTCTCTATATCTCTCTATCTGTCTTTCTATCTATCTCTCTATCTATCTCTCTATATCATTATCGATCCTATATATCTATCTATTTCTGTCATTTTATCTTTCATCCTGTCTTTCTATGTATCTATGTATCTCTCTATCTCTCTATATCTCTCTATCTGTCTTTCTATCTATCTCTCTATCTATCTCTCTATCTCTCTATATCTCTCTATCTGTCTTTCTGTCTATCTATCTATCTATCCCTCTATCTATCTTTCTGTTCCTCCATCTATCTACTTTTTCCCTTCAAATTCTTCCTTGATATCCCCCCTCTCCCTCCCTTCCACTTGTTCCCCCACCTATTTCTTTGTATTCACATCAAGGCCCATGCATCATAAAAGAAATCCCCCACTAAATCCTCACAGACAGCCGTCTTCCTGATCAATACTTCCCACCGCCGCGCCGATACCGTTGACCAGCTGTGCGTCCTACCAAAATACCTTCCCCTCTGCAAATTTATCGATCACTTTACCCAATTAGTGATTTATTTTCCCCCTCCCCATTCTATTCATCACTCCCCTCTCTTCATCCTGGTCAATAAACGACACCTGTTGCATGAGCAAATCTGCTTTATCGATGCAACTCGCAATTGGCAACAGCTTGCCATACACACTTGCTCTTTTGTCTTTTGTTGAAATTTTATGACTGAAAATAAGCAAAAACCTCATTAGTAAAATATGTGATATTAAATCTGCTTTGCTTAGACAAGAAAATTATGACAGTCGCCTGTGAGCATTATGGGTAGGCCTATATGGTCACTACGTAAAGCTCTATAGAATTTGTAGCGGTATTAGAGTAAGTAGATTAACTTACTGTTTTCAACTTAATGCGATATCTTTCAAAAACGTATGTAATACTTGTACCGATGCTAGTAATCTGAAATACTGTTGGTTGAGAGCCTAGAGGGCGTTAACTCGGTTATAAGTAGCCTTTTAGATAGAGTTAACATCCTTCCAGCCCTCAACAGATCATATTATGTTATACTGTGTGTACCCTGCTCTAGCTTTATTCCAATTAAAAGATATTCCTTTTTATATAACTGATATGATTTGATGTGATGTAATTTCTAGAATATACTTGTTTGTTTTTTCTTTAGGATAATCGAGGACTATGCTGATGAAAAAAAAGATATTCCTTTTTCTAGAATTTATATGATTCAATGTGATGTTATAATATCTGAAATATACTCATTTTCTTTGATTTTCTGGGATAATTGAGCAGGATGCTGATGAGAATTAAACAGATATTCCTTTTTATAGAATTTATATGATTTAATATGATGTTATATCTCAAATTACATCATATTACATCATATTAAATCGTATAATGTAATATCTCAAATTTACTAATTATTTTTTTCTTTCTTCAGGATATCAAGGAGTATGCTGATAAAAATTAAAAAGATATTTCTTTTTATAGGCTTTATATAACTTGATGTGATGTAATATCTCAAATATGTTAATTTTTTTCTTTGATTTTTTCAGGATAACTGAGGAGGATGCCGATGAAATTGTAGCATCACTCGTCAGTCTGCTAGAACTGCCTCCATCTATCTTCTCCGACATTAAGTGAGTAGGCTTATTTTATTACTTATTCCATTTTTTGTTAACTAGTGTATTTTTTCAATTTTATTATGTTTTTCTACTTTTAACTATGGTAGAAACATCACACTTGGCTCAATTGTCTGCCAGTTGTGGAAGGTGAAGTGTATTAATCATCTAAAAATATAATTTGTGTGTAGCTAGAATTTATAAAATCAACTCAAAGAAACAAACATTACCTGGCATTTCTACAGGTTAATGGCACAGGCCTGTGAAGAAAATAAAGAATAACAAAAATTATTTACATTACATTATTTCCAATTTAATGATGATGAAAACAAGAAATGAATGCTAAAATAGACCCAGAAAAATTGTGCAATAGTCATATTTGGCGCCCTGTTACTTTTCTTGGGAGAGTGCAAGAGATGTTGTGGTCTAATGGATAAGTCTCCGGACTGTGAGCCACAAGAAACATGGTTTGAATCACGCCATGGCACTAATGTCCTCTGGCAAGACATTAGTCTACATTTGCCACACTAGACCCAGGTGTAGTGAGTAGGTACCTGGTAGGATTCATTCCTTGAATGCAATGAGAGCTACGGTTGCCGGAGCTAAAGCTGGGGTAATAATATTCAAAGTCCTTTGAAAGCGCATAGAGACGTTATATCATAATGTGATATGCAGTATACAAGAACGTCATATTATTATTATTTTTTACGTAAACAGAAACAGGTGGGGCATCCGAAGGGGGAAGAACAGTTTTTGTTGTCAAACATAAAATAGAGTTTACATGTATTTTTTCTGTGTATGAATAATAACAACAGAGAAATACATTCTAGTGAGCTCCAAAATAACTTTGAAAAGAGAAAAAAAGACATCTGAACATGATTGCAAAAACATTCAAAAAATCAACCATAGGTAAATTCAATTGTATTGTGCATCACCCATTGAAGTGTTCTGACATAACCGTGACCTACTACATCATCCAAACTTTTTTTAATTGGCAATACTATAAGGGAATTTATATTGTCCTCAAGTCAGGAGAGTCATTGTAATCCTATTCCATTAATAAACATTACCCATCAAAAAAAGTCATAGGAGTATTGAATAATTTAGTACTTGTAAGCCCTAAAAGAGCTTTCTCTCTAAAAAAACGAAAGAGCTCTGGTAAAAAAAAAACAACATTAAAATTAAGAAAAATATAGTGATCGTGGTGAGAAAATCCAAATATCCCATCTTGGTAAGAAATTAATCTCCAAAGAGCACCAATAAATACAAAGGTATTTTTGTAACTGAATATATTAGTAAAAAAAGTTTTGTGCTCTGATAATAATATGCAGAGATGATTATCTACAGTGTAAGCAGTTGATTGGTGGATTACTTCTTCAAAGGGATTAGCTAGATTAAATGTCCCCCACTGCAGCATTTGCAAATTAGTTGGAAAGCTTCTTTCCTAATTATATCCTCTTTTCTTGGCGAATACTGGAGCGAGTGGATTAAAGGCTCGTTTTAAATAGGTCATTCAAACTATCCGCACTCGATAAACGCCTGATTAGGCCTTCCATTAATCCACCTACCCTCCCCATCTGACCTGCTACTCCCCTCTCGGCCTAATTTCTCGTGATGTCATTGCGGGTAACCATGGCGACATGCATCGATGGTGTGTCCGAGTCTTTCTGATGCGTATCCCCTCTGTCTTTGCATCTCTCCTGGAAGTGTGATGGAGGGATCGCATTGAGGGTGCTTTTGTTTCCACCTAAGATGTTTTCAAGAGGGAGTGGATAACTGATGTAGGATTTTTGTGATAACCACTGAGCTCTTAACATACATGTTGATCTGATTAAGAAATACCAATGTCACAGAATGTTGATGCTAGCAGGTTGTTGGTTTTAGGCCTTCTTGATGTAGTCTCTCTTGCCATCTCCATCTCTTTCTTTCTCTCTCTCTCTCTCCCTCTCCCCCATCTGTCTGTCTCTCTCTCTCTCTCTCTTTCTCTCTCCATCTCTCTTTTTCGCTCTCTCTTTCTCCATCTCTCTTTCTCTCTCTCTCTCTCTTTCTTCATCTCTCTCTCTTCATCTCTCTCTCTTGCTCTCTTTCCATCTCTCATCTAAAGCTTATGGAAGGATGGAACTGAGGATGTATTGTTCTGTCTATGATGTTTTCAAGAGAGAGAATGTAACTGTTATACACTGTAGGATTTGAAAGACAACCGCATATACATCTGAGCACATAATGAAGATGCTAGCAGATTGTTGGTGTTTAGGCATTGGTGAAGTAGTCTCTCTTGCCATCTCTATCTCTCTTACTTTTCTCCCTCCCATTCTCTATCTTTCTCTCTCTCTCTTTCTCTCTCTTTTTCTCTCTCTCTCTTTCTCTCTCCCTCCATCTGTCTTGCTCTCTGTTTCTCTCTCTTGCTTTCTCTCTCTCTCTCTCTCTCTCTTCCTCTTCCTCTTGCTTGCTCTCCTAAACTAACAAACTGAGGAAACCAAACATTAATAATTATATTTTTGTTTTGTTCTGTTTATGCTTTCAAGAGGGAGAATGGAACTGATATACACTGTAGGATTTGAAAGACAGCCGCATATACATCTGAGCACATAATGATGATGCTAGCAGATTGTTGGTGTGTAGGCCTTCCTGATCTAGTCCCCCCTCTCTCTTTCTCTCCCTATCTCTCCATCTCTAAAAGATGGGGGAGGGATAGCATTGAGAGTGCTTTTATTCCATCTAAAATGTTTTCAAGAGTGAGGGGACTTATGCAGATAACAATGTATAACCGTGGATAACCATGTATAGATCTTATTAAGAAATACCAATAGCACATAATAATGTTGCTAGAAATAATTTGTTGACATCTACATCTGCATATAAGCGAAATGTACATGTAGAACTATCTGCTATATTCAATGATTAAGATGCCATCGGCATAAAGCGCTAATAAAGGGGGCCCTTAATTCACCTTTATAGGTGCTATTTCTTATATAGCTTAGGGGGCCATTTCCCTCAGCTTCTGTGTGTGTTTTCTGTGTTATTTTTGTTCTTTCATAACATGTTACCTCCTGGATAAACAAATCTGCAGCTAGGGGCTATTTCCTGGAGATTAACATCACCCATCCCCCACTAATATTTTGTTATTTGAGATTGGAATGACCAATTCAGACAGCTAGTCCCCAAGGAGAGTGAGGGCAGTATCCACATAACAATATCACCTGCCTTCACCTTCTGATGATGTGCTCCAAACGATAGATTTATTGATCCCAACTTGCAGGGTCTAACGTTACCTGCAGTGGCGGGCGTCGGCGTCATTTTTTGCCCGCCCGCCTCACACTTTAAACAAACCGGGTCAGATCGTAGCTCCTCTCAAAAACACCTCTGTTCCTCGCCGATCTTCCAAATGTCAAATTGTCTCCACGCTGCAATTCATGCCGACCCCAATCTTCTCCCCAGAATTCAATCAAATGTGACGGAAGGAAAATGAGAAGGTATGGAATGGGAAGATGGGGATAAATTACGAGTTGCTGCTCATTAGTTTCGCCGGCTGTCTTCACCCTCTCAGAGGCAGTAATTGTTTGCCGTTAATATTTTCTCGGCCAAATATAATCACGGGGAAGAGCAGGAGGCCCTCAGGAATCGAGAAATTGCGGGATAGAGAGAGAGAGAGAGAGAGAGAGGGAAATTGAGGATACTGTTGCCAGTTTGGCCGGCTCCAAATGGCTCTTTTCAGGCTGGCTTGATAAAAGCATCTTGTGTATTTCAGTATCATTCTCTCTCACACACATGTTTTGAACCCCAGAGCATCTCGTGCTGCTTAACATACATCCTCCACACAGCATCCCATTTGCTGGGTGCTGCATGGGCTGCACGCACCCACTCACCCACTCACCCACTCACACACACACACACCGAACCCACGATGATAAAGCCTGCTTTCTACAACAAGTACATGTGTAGTGTGGTTCAAATGGCATCCCTCGGTGTCCTCTTGTTTTGCTTCGTTTGAATGCATCATCCGGAGTTGGAGGTATTGTTTTTTCTTCATTGTCATCTGAAGTGACTGGATTTGAAACTAATTCCGGTAATCCTCTTGTCGGCCACCATGGGAGGGATAATTATGATGATTATAATCGCTGCGGAGAATTCATGCTCGGAATAGGGCTCTCGGTTGTAGGTAAGAGGTTCGATGCGGGGAAACGGGGTCAGACGTGATGTTCCGGAATTGGCTGTTTTTTGTCAAAAGTTCTGCAAGCCTCAGGCTGAAGCGGAGATGGAGTAAAAGGTTGTGAAAGAAACGTGCCTGATTGCTCCATTTGTGGATGCCACTCTGTTCAATTAATCCAACCAAACATGCTTAGCATTATGAACTGCAATGCATGTGCACGACATAGCTTCAGTCTTTGAATTTTAGTCTGAAAATAGCATGTTCTTGCCATTTTATACAGCTTGATTGTGCACTACTTTCATTACATTTGTGTCTCAAAATCAATTATTTTGGATGTTTATCGTGACTTATAATGTTCCTGTATCATTAGCGCTTGTTAAAGGGCATGATATTAATTAAATCACCTGAACTTTGTAGTCTGTGTAATTCAATAAGAGGGACAATGCCAGTTTGGTTGCCTCTTTACATTGGATTAGTGGATCACTCGCATTCCCACTTTTTTTACTTAAAAAAGAAGCATAAATTGCAACAAATGTATACATTCCCTTTTTAAAAAATCAAATTAATGATTTTCAAAATGCAATATATTAATGTCCATTGATTTCTATGATTGATTTCTTGTCATAATTGTTTATATTGATTGTTCTGTTGGAACATTTTTGCTTTATCATTATATTTCTGAGGATTTTGTGAATATATGCTATTGTATGTTTTTATAATCAGTGAAACAGATATTTGAATTGAAGATAAACTAATGAATGTATATATATGAAGTCAATATCATAATTGAATTTCCAGGAATGTGAGTTGCATTTTAGAATTTATCTTTACAGTAAAAGCAATCTAATTTTCTCACCTTATCCAGTTGTCATAATCTTATCTGTCAATGTAGAATTCAAAAGAAAGAAAACTTAAGAAAATGATTTTGTTTTTAATGAAATGAACCATCATTGTGAATTTCAAAGAATTCAGTATATTCCCGTAGACTTAATACATAAACACCTGATTCCAGTAAGCAATGGATTAATACAAAACCTGGCAGAACATAATAAAAATTAATTTTCCCTGAAATGTGTCCTGGAGCCCCCTCCCTTCCTATTGGTAGAACCATGAGGTATCTGAAAATGAGAAAACCTTTTTGCTGTTGTTTGTCAGAAGTATTTCAGTCCCCTCCCCCCCCCCCAAAAAAAAAAAAATGATTTGCCCCTGTCTTCCAAGTTCAACTACCATGCAACATCTGAATATCCTTTCTTTTTTCCCCCCTTTTTTTAACTGATAACAATTTTTGTTTGTTGTTGCTGAAACTTATCTGAGGAGCTGAGAAAGTTTTCATCCTTCATAAGTTTGCTGTTCTATTTTTTGTTTTTAATGCCAAATTTATAAGTAAAAAACAGGATTGTTCTCTGTTTACATGAAGATTGGATTCATCCTGTTCGTGTGTAGTATATCATTGAGTAAGATCCAGAAGGGCATTAACAAAGTGTATTTTAAGGATAAGAGTTAATACCCTCCCGGCTCTCAACAGATGATAATAACAGCTGCTTTTGAGCAGTATTTGTTTTATACAATATTAACACACCTGTATTATCTCTCTGTCTCTTTCTTTTTCTCTTAATTTGTTGCCAATTTACAGAGTGAAGGACAAAGAGATCACCGTCCATGTTAATGATTCTTCACGTCACTTCACGCCCAAAGCCATCGCAATTAAAATAGGTAAGTCGATATTGAAATTCTTATCAAGTCTGTTCAATTCATGTATCCAAGTCAAGGGCAATTTCAGTACAAGGTATAATTCAAAGTTATGTGTTGTGCAGGTTATGTCAGCTTGTAGTTAAAATGAATGCTTTCCTGCGGCTTTGAATACTCATTGTTTCAGTCCTATGTGAACCCTCGTCATTGTTAACTTAAACTTAACTTTGAGTTTTGAATTATGATGGCCCCTTGTGAACATAGCTATAGTTTTCTTCAAATCTAGTGGAGGCTCGGTGGTTGAGCAGTGGTCTCTTAAACGGGAGGTCCCGGGTTCGAAACAAGTTGATGCGCTAGTGCCCTTTGGTAAGGCATTAATCCTCATTACCAAGTCCAACGGAGAGGACTTAAAGCCGTTGGTCCCTTGGTTGCTTACTTACAAGCATACACATGCTTTCTTAGCAGTCAGGTGAAACAACCAAACATACAAACAAAAACAAACAAACAAAAACAAACAAATCAAGAGTAGATGTGAAGTCATTCTAAACTATCAGTAACAGACAGTATCAGGGTATGACTAGATGATTTATTTGAAAATATATTGTTTGAAATCATCCACTTTTTGTCTACTACAGTCAAACCTGCTTTAGTGACCACCTTCCTACAAAGACCACATTTTTTGTTTCCCTTGAAAAAGGTTTCTCATTGAAACATGTACTAAATGAACCTGTACATAAAGACCACCTGCCTATAAAGACCACTTTTCTTGCCTCCCTTGGGTGGTCTGTATAGACAGGTTTTTACTGTATCATATCTTACTGTATACCATGAGAATCTTTCATGGCACTTGGTGCTTATCTGGGGAAGATGTGAACCTATTCTGCACTCTTAAGAATGGATGAATGAATAAATGAATGAATCAATTAATTGAATAAATGAATAAATAAATGAAAAATGTATGAATGAATGAATAAATTTAAAGAAAATAAATAATTAAATGAATATATAAATGGATGAATGAAAGATTACATACAGTAATTAATACATGAAATAATGTATAAATGAATAACAAACTGACTGACTGAAAAAAATGAGTGAATTAATGAATAAGTGATTGAATGAATAAGAAAATAGAAAAATAATAAATAAATGAATACATGAATGAATGAATGAATGAATAAATTGATAAATAAGCAAAGAAATGAAATGAATAAAATAATAAATGAATAAATATTGAAAACAATCAATCACTCAATAGAAAAACAAGTGAATGAATAAATAAATAAATAAATAAATAAATAAATAAATAAATAAGTAACAAAATAAATAAATTAATATGTAAACAAATAACAGTCTCATATACCTTGAATATATGTATGGAAGTGAAAGTATGTTGTAACGTCGCAATATACATATGGCAAGTCCTATTCAAGCTGTGTAACGTTGATTGCATACTTTAAGCTATGTGCTAATGTCAGAAGAAAGTTCATGACATTCAATCCGGCTAGCTGATTGGACAAGGTATCAGGGCACTGAAAGATAAATAAATGAAGATTTAAAGGATCTTTAACAATTTACAAAATCAAGTAGCCATCTTTGTTCTTTAAGACGCACATGAGCCCTGTAATGGACTAAGAAATTCGATCTTTGAAAGCAGGTGGTCTTTATTGGCAGGTCAAACTAGTACAGGTTTGAATGATTATTTAAGGGGAGGAAAGAGTCGTTGTAGACTGATGGTCTTTATGGACAGGTCAAATTTGTACAGGTTTGAATGCTTATTTGAAGGGAGAAAAGAGTCTTGTTAGATAGATGATCTTTAATACAGGTGGTCACTAAAGCAGGTTTCCACTTTATGAAATTCAATAAGTAATCACTCAAAATCAGGTAGAAGGGTTAAAAAATACTTGAAAATTTGTATTTTTTCACATAGCATTGTACCGTAAATATACTCTACAATACAATTTATTTCATTACGTCATAAGAATGGTAGTTAACTAAAATAGCAGCTATATTTAGCTGATTGCCTAATATTTGCTGCGTGCCAGCGTCAGAAAGTTAACGTCATTCTAAATATTTATCTAGCCAGAGGGATCGGGCATGGACTTAAAAAGATGGATGGTTATATTACCCACGACCCTCCTCTTCAATCACATATGTACTTCATCCTGGTATTTGGCTTTAACCCATCCAGTGCTGAGTCCGAGATAACTTTAGCTAGAGTCTATGGAAGATACATGTTGTACCAGAAGAGAGTGTATCCAATAGGTTAAGGGTATGAGATGAGTGATGGAAAGGGGAAGATTGAAAGGGAAAATTAGAGTAAGGAAAGAGGGAAAGTGGAATAGATAGAGTGATAGATGGATAGATAGTTGGTTGGTATTTAGATGGGAGGGTAAATGTTTATATGGATAGATGGAAGCAATTACGTGGAAAGATAGATAATAAGTAGATAGGTAGACAGGGAAACAAATGTTATTCAGTTAGATAGAAATACATAGAAAAGAAGATTACAGAGTAATAGAAAGTTAGAAGGAAAAGATTATTCTAAAAGGAAATTTGAATTTGCAAAAATAGAGAGAAAGAAAATTGTATGAGGAAGAAATAAGGATGTTGAAGGTTGTCCATGAGTGAATGCATTGATTTCAAAATTATTTTGCTTTTATTTCATTGTGTTCATGGCTCTGCTCCACAGTACAATATTACTCTGATAAATGATTACATTCCATCCACATCTTGAACCTCTCAAAACTCTGGATTTCTTGTTCTTCCTAAGCTTAGTACTAAGTGGGGGGAAAGAACCTTTGCTCATGCAGGGCCTTCGCTGTGGAATGCTCTCCCTCAAGAGATTTGTAATAGCAGATCAGTTGAAGTATTCACAAATAATCTTAAAACGTATCTGTTTAATTTGGCTTATGATTGATTGTTCTTTCATTTTCGTATGTTCTATCTTATGCCTGTTCCTTTGTTTATAATGCAGATGCTTTTATGTGATCTTTTTTCCCTTTTGTTTCACAAGTGCGCCTTAAGTATTTGATTTCAAGTGGATTCAGCACCTTATAAATCTCATATATTATTATCATTAGATACTTTCCCCTAAGATAATACATAATAATACATAATACATAAAGAAGGCTTGTGGAAGATAATTAGATAGGGAGGGGAGGGGAGGGAGAGAGAGAGAAAGAGAGAAGAGATAAAGAAAGAAATCAAGAAATCAAGAAAGAAGAAAGAAGGGAAGAAATAGATAAAGAGAGAAGAAGAGAGAGGGAGAAAGAGATGAGGGTAAAAAGCAGAAGGCAGGAAAGAGAAGCAAAGCTTTTAGCATAGAAGTTACAGGAGTGACTAGAAGAAGAAAAAAAGCAAAGAAGAAATTGATATACCTGTTGCCATTGGCATTGGCGCTGATTTATTAATAAACTTGTAGGATGGATATCGAGATTGATGCTTGAAGCAAGGGATTACAGTTGTTTTTTCCTTTCCAAAATTGCTTTTTGAGCTCAAAATTGCCTGATGCAAATTGGTGTTGCAAGAAAATAGGATATGAGGTGTAATAAATGTCATATGTATCAGTAATAAATTTTCACATGCATTTATTGTTGAAGTTTATGTGTTATGCTGTGGATATTATTGCTAAGCATTGCCAATTTGATGATGACATTTGAATAGAAATAAATTGGTGTTGGTTGATATTGCAGCAAAATGAACGGATGGAGGAAGATCAATGATGATCATGATAAGTTAAATCAGACTCTCCTAAATATACAACTCGCCTTATATAGTGTTTCTCTCTGTCTCTCTGTCTCTCTGTCTCTATCTCTCTTTCTCTCTTTCCTGCCCGCCATCCCTCCTTCCCTCCTTCCCTCCTTCCCTCCTCATTCTTCCCTCTTTATTCTTCCCTCTTCATCTCTTCACCCATCCTGTCATCTTCCATCCTCTGTCTCTGTCTGTCTACACCCCCTCTCTCTGTCTGTCTGTCTGTCTCTTTCTCTTCTTTCCCCTCCTCTCTCTTTCTCTTCTTTACCCTCGTCTCTCTCTTCCTCCATCTCTCTCTCATCACTACCCCTTCACCCATCCTTTTCCTTGCAATCAGGATGATTTCCTGTAGTTGGCCTTAAGGTCGCAGTGATGTGCAACATTCATTTCCGGTTTCCACGTAGCTTCTCATCCATTCCGATGCTTGTTTTTCTTTCTACTTCACCATTCTGACATATTGTGTCTGACTGCATGCGTAATGAAAGTAAACTACACCAAGTGCATCTGTTTGTTTTCTCTCCATCTCTATGTCTGTCGCTATCTTAGCTTTTTAGTGTAGGCCCCACCTTACTCTAATCATTTTAGACATTTACTAATTAAAATTTAAAAACATTGCTGTACCCATGAAAATGAGTATGGCAGGACAAAAATGACTTGCACCTTAGAGTACCAGCATGGATTTGTTGGACAATGTTGGACAATGTGTTTGTAATATAGTTTTGTCAAGAGGCTGATCAGTCCCAACATAGTCATTTATCATCTTTCCTTGTTTCCTTGTTTCCTTTGTAACCCATTGATTTCTGAATTATCTTACCCCCCCCCCCCCCCCCCTCTCCGGTTTTGGTAGGCAAAATGTTAATACCTCTACTTTTATTGATGCCATGTTCAAATTGTGAAGCAAATAATCAGGATTAAGCTGTTTGACCCATATTTTGTTTTTTTGCCACATTTTACAAATCTCAGATTCTCAGAACTACTTTCACTTCCAAAATAAAAATCTTCTGCTTGATTTTATTCTAATTTTACATCTGAATGAATATAATTCAAATTATTCAATCGATTTGTTCATTATCTATGAGAAGATCAATAACTGATGTTCTGCAAAAATATTTGTTTTGTGGAGAGATGTCTTTTATTTCTTTTCCTTCTCCTCCTCCTCTTCTTCTTCTTTTTCTTCTTCTACTTCTACTTCTTTCTTTCATTCTTGTTCTTGTTCTTCTCCCTCCCCTTTTCCTCCTCCTTCTTCTTCTCCTTCTCTTCCATCTCCTCCTTGCCTCCTTATTCTCCTCCTTCTCCTTCATCTCCTTCTCTTCCTTCTTTTCCTCTTTCTCCTCCTGCTTCATTTCTTCCATTTCACATTCACAATCACCAAATTTTCCCTTTCCCCAACCACTTGAGTTGTAATTCACCATTTCCCACCAGGCGCTCATTTATTCCTATTTCCTGAGGCGTTTCGCGTCCCTCGGCCACCCAACATATTGTCCCTGCATTAAGCAGCCGAGCAATTTCAACATCTAAAAATAAAAAGAGGAATAGGAGCATTGGGGATGCGGTCCCGGCTCCAAGGGGTCGTCTCTTTGGAATGCAGCGACAAGCTTCCTGTGTGTTGCGAGGTCAGGAGAGTACATTCGGTAGAATTTGGAATGCAGATAGAGTACATTTCAGTCACGATGGGAGACCTGTTACCTGTCTCTTGTGTTTAGTGTTTCCATCACTCTTAATACTTGCTCTTAAAGTGACTCGGTAACATTGTTGAAGGTTGATGAAAAAAATTGCATAATTTTTGTGTAAAATGTTACTTATTATATTCCTTTTACTGTACTAACCCTCTGACATGCAAAAAATCCTGAAAAAATTCTCAAACCACAAAGATATCTATGGTTTTATTTGAAGGCGTCACTGGTCAACACCCTCTAACAGTGATTAACAGTAAATTCTCCCAACCATTTTTGAATTTTCCCAACCGTTTTCCATGAAAAAAAGACATAAAACAGGCTTTAAAAAATCTTTCAACACTTAAATGTCTGGAATGGTATATAGAGCCAATTCATTGCTTTGTGACGATTTACATTCACCTAAAATGTATTAAATTGTAATAATATAGTTGGGAGAATTAGGGAATCGATCAGATCAGTTTTTCCCCATTTTTATCATTTATAATGGTCTGTTTTCACTCAAACTTTCAGATTATCTTTAATTGTACATCTAGCATCAAAGTCACTACCATAGCACCATTTTCTCTCATCTGAACAATGTTACCATGTCCCTTTAAAGGTAATGCAAAGTTTTGGGAAATTTTGAAATTGGATGGATAGTTATTCTTTACATTTTTGATATATTTGGATGCCCCTGTGGATGTATTAGAAGCACTCAAAAATTTAGCACCTAAAACACTTCTGATTTCGAGCAAATTGAATAATCAAAATTTACCGGTGCTCCCGGTAAATTTCAAATATTTCAAATAGCGCCTAAGGCCATTCCATGGTAGCTGCGACAATGAAAATCTCAGAATATGCAGTTCCGATATATAATTTCCAAACGGGAATAGCAAATCGGTCGATTATAGTCAAGAAACATCGTTTTAAAGGTAAAGTAATATCAGTCTTGAGAGGGCGCTATACAACATAAAGGGTTTATTATTTACAATTTCATCACTTTAGACTCGGATTCAACCGCGACAACGATCATTGAATATTGTAAAATCGCATATGCTTCCAATATGTTCATTTGAACCAAATTCATGACCCCATACCAAAACTTTGTAATACCTTTAAGGCTGACAATCGCCATGTTGCTATTGATTAGAGATTTCAGCACTAGTGTAAAGTGTGCAGTTATTTGGGTAGTAGACCACTTTACAAAAACATGTTTATTCAAATTTCATGCATGCTAGTACTGTGGAGGTGTCATGGTATAGTGGTTCATTCACTTGACTCTTGATCCAAAGGGTTGGGGGTTCAAATCCCATCCCGGCGACACTAACGTCCTTTGGCAAGACACTAATCCACATTTACCTTTCTCCACCCTGGTGGTATATGAGTACCTGGTAGGATACAAAAGTCATTTAAGTTTGCTCAGCATTATGAACATCATTCTGTAAAATGGCGCCTGGCTGGAACACTCCCAGGAAGTGGAGAATGTGCATACATTGCCTGCTGGAAAGCCTGTATACAATGACAGGGGTAATAATATATCTGTAAAAGTACTTAGAAACATTGTCGATGTTTGAAGCATTCTATAAAACCATGTTATTATCATTATTATTGCAATGCTCTCGAGTGCTAGCTTGAAAGCTTGTCAGAGGCATGACTGGTATATCCAAGCTGCTTTCCGACTATTGAAATATTTTTATTTACGACTTGCGAATGAACTTGACAACGAAGGTCCTTGCTTGGGTAAGAGGAGGAAGAAAATCGCACCCACTCTTAGTATCAAAAAATTAATTAAAACAAAAATTATAAAAACTCTCATGAAGGTTTTATTCCATTTTCTAAGGCAAATAAATGAAGAAGAAAAAAATTTGATACTCCAATTCTTTAATGGGATTAGCCTTCTGACTGTGAAATGAAAAAATTGTTTTGTGCATGGTCATTATGGAGTGATACCATATCATAATTCATATCAAGTGATTTATCATTATTTCAGATAAATCACCCAAAAGATTTTAAAATGTAAACTGAAAGGGTGGATGAGTTCTTAATGTATTAATTATAAAACAGAATAAAAAAAGTGAGGAAGATAGCACCACGTAATACCCCCTGTCCTCATTATTTACCGCGTCTGCAAACAGAAATACTTTCAACTAATTGCCTCTGTTGAGTGCTGGAATTACATTGCATGTGAAAAAACAGAAGGGGAGTGATGGAATCTCTGTATTTACACAACTGTCACAGCTGTGCTGGCAGTATATAGGTTTAATATATTTTGCGGCTCAAAGTACTGATTCAATAATTGAACATGGGTATGCCACGTGTGCATGCAGGACAATTCCATTTTGTGCCACAGGTGTGAGGTTGTTGCCCAGTTTGGAGAAATTAATTGAGAAAAGTAGGGTTATATCCGTCATAGTCTCATAGACCTTTCTAGGTCTTCATTTCTACTACAGCTGTACCATCAAAAGATGCATAGCACTAGCAGTATTTGAGAAGATGGAGAATTATATGTTTACTAATTAGCTTTTAAAAATATGTGTTGAAAAATCAGCCCTCAGAGATGAAAAGAAGCTAGATTTTTTATAATGGATAGTGACTATTTTAAAGAATTCCTTTCAAATCATTTCCAATACTAATTAGCTTTTAAAACTATATGTTAACGAATCAGAAGCTAGATTTTCTTAATGGATAGTACCTGTTACAACGAATTCCTTTGAAATCATTTCCTCTAGTTACGATGGTATAGATCTGTGATTTCAGAGGGTTTTTGTCATAGTGGTATTAAAAAGTAGACTTCTTACGATTCTTATTGAAAAATGAACTTTGATTTCCCCTAAATTAACTTATAAAGTATAAACATTTCCTAAAATTCTCTGGGATGTTTTTACAACATGTACTTCACTTTCTAAGGAAAATTTAATTAAGAATATTATATATTTTTATGACCATCAACATGTCAACATGTTTTGGGGATCCTATAAATGATGGAAATTATTATGATTAATTAGAGCAGGCTACAAAGGAGGCAGTGGGGTGATAATAACAGCAATGATATCTAATGAAATTAGATTAAAATCACATTAGAGCTATCCATATCAAATTGCACCTCTGTACATTAACATTGCCAAAACTAAAAAGGACTACAATTTAATGAGATTTCAATTCATGAAACAAAGCGAATTGAAACCTAATGGAATAGCAACAGTACGGCAAAATATGAGATTCATTAGAGACAGGTGTCTGTAGTTTAATCAAAAGAAAATACATTATAGATGGGGGAACAACAATAGCTTTATTATGGCTATTCATCAATCAGGCCAAGCCTGTCGGGTTATTTTTCAGATATCGCCGGAGAGAGCCGCCATTCGTGTTTGTCAGAGTGGAAACTAATATTGACCGAAATGAAAAATAAACAATGTTTCAGTCGTTAAATATTAAAAAGAAGGAATAAAACAAGGCCCTTGTAAATTAATATGTACACGTCAAGAACAGATGATTGAGGGGAGGGGCGTAGCCAGTGTGAAGATGGAGAGTTGAAGGGGTGGGAAGGAGGAGAGGTCAGGAGGGGGAGGGGTGATCTGAAAAGTCGTGACATGCTTTAAGGAACATGCAACATGGTCATTTAAAAAAAGGTGCTAAGATTTTCCTTCAGCTCTGTCCTCTTTAATAAGACAACATATCTGTTATTGATTATGAGGGGGTAATGCATATCTCCACTACCCCCCTCGGGTCTTCGTTGTTGATATTGGGTTTTGTCTTTACATCCTATCTCGCTGTGGGTTGATATGATAATATTAAGATTGTGTTTTCCAGGGATCAGTTTGTCTAATGTAACAGTCTGTTAAAGCTTGCATCATGGAAGACACCGGCGTGCATGTAAGTTTAAATACTATTATTTTCTGCTTTAAGGTAGAAATAGCACAAATTACAAATTTTTAATTGGATCGTAGAGATGTGATTCAACAAAGAAATCAAGTACCAAAATGCCTGGATTGCAAGCTGTTATTTCTAAAAAGGGCACAGATGTATTTAAAAAGGATTGGTGCTGTCTGTACTTTGTTAGTACTGTAATCTCATATCGTACCATTATTATTCATAGTTTGTTATTTGAATAGTATTTTCATTATGTTTTATGTTTAGAAATCACTTCTTTCCTTATTTGTCAAAGAAGGGTAGTATACATATCATTCATGTATTAAAAGAATCAGACGCACGGTATGATGCATAAGTTTCTTTTTTGTCCGTTTGTAACATATTTTGTAGCGTATGATAAGTTAACTTTTGCTATTTCAATATTTATACCAGTAGTTAAAGATATATATGATTATTAATGTATTAAACTTAGGCCACTGTTTTACCTTACTGTATCTTTTAATTCATGTATGAGGGTTTCTATTTGTGTTTTAGTCACATCAAATGATTATGTCCAGATTGTATTTATTTAGAACATGACCTACATTGTAACATTACAAACCAGAAAATTCAAGTGATTACAGATCATGCACACATGTATTTGTTTGCTGTATGTTACTGTCATGGTTACCCATAGTTATCCTCATTTCATAATAATCATTTCACTCCAACATTTCCACCATGTTCTAAAAATACAATTATATGTTTTTCAATTACATAGCGAAAAAAATGTTTCAAAAATGCTAATAAATCTTTGCTTGAAGTGCAAATACAGCAAAAATGAGCTTAGTCAATGAGATATATATTGACCTGTATTCTAAGATTTTTTAATGACATATCTAACAAGATAGTTTCATTTTCTTTTATCATTATGGTTTTCCTTCGCAGTTTAGAATGAGCTCATTACTGGTCCCATGTGACGTAGATATTCCTTTCCATGCTCTCTATTTTTATGACATTTTACCCATGAACTTGTTTCCTGAACTATCAATTTTTTGAGCTACTTGCCTTGCAGAATACTGTCTGCATCGCTTGTAACATGATCGCAAAGACCAGACAACAAACAAAATTGAGGGCAATTTCAATAGCCTCGGCCATCGCCTTTTGAATTCTGTGAACATTACAGTGGCATGTTTGTTATGTAATCTGAACGTGATTTCTATAAGCAATACAATAAGTAAATTGTGCTAAGTTCATTTTGTGAAAATATTTCTGTATCATATTTTATGTTTCAGACCAAGATTTTGTTGCGGAGTTTTGATAGGTGTGCATGTACTTGTACAAAAAGGGTTTAATAAATAATCAGTTTAGAGCCAGCAGAATATGTATTCTATGCAGTGGGTATATAAAAAAGATTTCTGGAGATATATTGCTCTCAATAGCTACCGGTGTACACAATGCAGGGGGGTGTTTCACAAAGACTAAGATCGACTTAAAGTTGGACTTAACTATGGCAGGCCATTCATGCCACTGGTTGGTCTCACTTTTATGATCTTTAGATAATTTTTTCTTCCTTCAATGATGAATAATCAAAAAGTGTAAATTTTTGGATTTGTGACCATGATTTGTACGTCCCTTGAGAGACCAATAACATCGATCGACTTAAAGTTGGACTGAACTATGGCAGGCCATTCATGCCACTGGTTGGTCTCACTTTTATGATATTTAGATAATATTTTTTTCCTTCAATAATGAATAATCAAAAAGTGTAAATTCTGTGGATTTGTGACCATGATTTGTACGTCCCTTGAGAGACCAATAACAGTAAATTGATGAGAGCAAACAGTGGCATGAACGACCTGCCATAGTTAAGTCCAACTTAAAGTCCATCTTAGTCTTTGTGAAACACCCCCCTGCTGTGGTTTGCTTAAGTGTACCATTGTGTAGAATTGATTTCATTTCTATTTCTCATATTGCATTACATCAATCTAGCTTTTGACCCCATCCTTTGTTCAAATTTTCCCCTTTTTCTCTCAGGTACTCTCTCGCGTTCTTTGCACATATACTTCTGTTCATTCTACACCAATGTAAATCCTCCTCACAGACAATGCTGTAGCTCAATTTACCCCAAATCTTGTGATTTAAAAAAGAAGAAAATAAACAGTGTATGAAGTCCCTTCCACGCATTCTCGAATTCCATTGCTACTGCTCCTCTGTGATATTTGCAAAGCAAATACGCAGAGTGGTAAACGACCCTTTTACGTGTTATGGAAAATATACAAAATGAAATGACAATATTGGTTCTCAGGTTTTGTGAAATGTTGGCTGTTATAAGAGGCGTAGAAGGGGAATTGTAATGTGAAGTACGTGTGTTAGTTTGATTTATGGGAGTGTTTTTATATTATCTTGGTAAATGGTTGTATGTGTGGGCATAATTGAGATCCCCCATATAGCAGCCATAGAAAGGCTTTTTAAAATAAAATTTGAAAGGTTTTAAAATGAGATAATGTTAGTTGGTTAATTCACACTCTTTTAAAGTGTTTTCCGCCGCAACGTAAGAGAGGAAAGATACTGAATGGTATATTTCTAACCAATATTTAATATGTAGATGTAATAATGATTTATTTAATGTGACTGCTAAAAGAGCAAGTATACAAATATGTGTCTATAAGGAAACAACTATATAAAACAAAAACTTGTTTAAAACCCCATCTGAGTGATTTGGTAATGAGGATTAATGCCTTGTCAAATTAAGGGCACTAGTACATCAACATGGTTTCAAACCTGGGACCTCTCAGTTATGAGACCACTGCCCTACCACTGACCCATCATGCCTCCTTGTTGGTCATCTTAGAGTGTTGTCTGCTGACAAGAAGGCAGTAAGAGAAATTGTCTGTGTGGAGCCAGAAGGGTGTTAACTCATATACTTTATACAGAGTTAATACCATTTTGGCTCTGAACAGAAAAAAGGTATTTTCAATGGCATTAACAGCCTTCTTGCCGGAAGCTGATGAGATTCTATTTTATTTATTTATTTATTTTTTTACTAATAATGCTCTTTTTTTCTTTTCCAATAGTCTTTTGAAGGGAGGAGATTGAGGTATAAGATATTCTTACTCCACTTTAACAATAACAGATAAAGAAATGAGCTACCCTACTTCACTCTGAATTAAAAATAGAGCCAGCCATTGATTGTATGCAGCAGCTGCTGAGATAAGTGTTCGTTAACTCCTTACTTGTGTAAGAACTATTAACCAAAAAGAGAATAAGAATATAACGATCTGCCCATTTGAAGAAGAAAAAAATGGGGGTTTAAAGATGACAAATTCTTAATGTATGTCTTTTTGGTGAATAAATATTATGTTTATATGTTGTTTTGATGTTATTGTTGTTGTCATGGTAATAATTTTCCCTCTCTCCTTGATTTTTTTAACAGCCGGCAAGCAGAGAAAGCTTGCAACAATGATGGGAGTACATATGGTCGTGACTGGAGTCGGACATGATGTGAGTACAGAGTTCAATTTGTTTGTCTGTCTATCTGTTTGTATGTTTGTCTGTCTGTCTAGTTGTTTATGTTTGTTTGTTCCTTCTATGTTTTTGAATTTTCAGTTCCAGAAGATGGATCCTGAGAATGAGTTTTGTTTTCAAGATACAAAAAGAAGATCCAATATTCGTGATTAGTGAATGGTATACAAAGTGTATTAGATCTGAGGGCTTAAAATCATCAAGAATTCACAATCCGACAACAGAGCAATAATAATAATAATAATAATAGGCATTTCTATAGCGCCGTCTATCTAGAAATTCTAGTCCGAGGCGCACTACTTATTACCCCGGCAATGGGGATATGTGATTATTTTTCTTCTTCTTCTAAGACAAATGCGAACTCTGGCAATCGCTGGATTTGAGCCATCATGTTGCAATATGCTTGGTGAATGTATTTGTGTATTTCTAGTTTGTTAGTGTGTTTGATAGCATGGTGTGATATGGATGTGTGAATGATGACGCTTGGCGAGGTGTGGTATCACACAGTCCTTTATTTCACAAATAAACGTTTTAATACCAGAATGAAATATTTATCTGTACCTTCAACAAGAGTTCATAGTTCTATGACTTTATATCATATAAATGTGTCTTTGTGATCCTGTCTTTTATGGTGTATGTCACTTGATAATATGTATACACAAAGGATGTGGTCTCAGAAATTGTTTTAATGTAACTGTGTCATCAACAAACTGCAATAAACACTCTTTTGCTTTGTTATGACTATTCATTCAAGTGCATAGTAGTAGCAGATGTTTTTCTAGTTCCTGATCCACACAAAAAGATATTTTATTTGTACTGTTGACCGCTAGAAGACCTGGAATTTAGCCTTGAGTAGCTGAATTGACCAGTAATGACTCACAATCAAAAAGGTGTTACTGATTTAGAAGTGAGCTGAATGAAATATCAACCCTCAGTTAAAAAAAAAAAAATTAATTAAAAAAAATGCTCTCTGATGGTCACTTGGGCACTTTCACACTAGTTGAAAGTGTGTTTAGAGAGACATCTTTCCAGCAGTTCCTCATAAAATGCAATACCACCTCCAATTCTTTAAAGGTAATGCAAAGTTTTGGGAAATTCTGAAATTGGATGGATAGTAATTCTTTAAATTTTTGATATATTTGTATGCCCCTGGGGATGTATTATAAGCACTAAAAAATTTAGCCCCTGAAACACTTCTGCTTACGAGCAAATTGAATAATCAAAATTTACCGGTGCTCGGTAAATTTCAAATATTTCAAATAGCGCCTAATGCCATTCCATAGTAGCTGCGACCATGAAAATCTCAGAATATGCAGTTCTGATATATAATTTCCAAACAGGAATAGCAAATCGGTCGATTGTAGTCAAGAAACATTGTTTTAAAGCTAAAGTAATATCAGTCTTGAGAGGGCGCTATACAACATAAATAGTTTATCATTTACAATTTCATCACCTTATAGACTCGGTTTCAACCGCGACAACGATTATTGAATTATTGTAAAATCGCATATGCTATTATATGTTCTTTTGAACCAAATTCCTGACCCCATACCAAAACTTTGTAATACCTTTAAGGTTATATCATGAACTTTTAATCAATGCAATCACTAAAGGCATCTAATAGACTAGACCTGTTTACAAATGTACACTGTTTTAGGAACTTACACAGGTTACATATTGTAAAGAGAACACACACACAAAATGTTGGGTTTGGAATAGAAGTGTGCAGTGGTGTACAGTTCTTAATCTGTTCATAGATATTTGCAGGGCAGACTTCATCCCCAATAATGACTAGTTTTTGTAAAAGACTATAGATACACTGCCCAATCTATCAAGATTATAATGTTAAATTCAGTTTTTATCATCCACACATTTATATTAAGCCTTAGATTTAATGCACTCAACATTGGATAATTTTCTTTGTCTGAATTGGGTAGGGTATGACCAGAGCTATTGATTAGAAAAGTTTGGCCAACCTGGTTTGAATTGGACGCAATGTGGCAAATACTGCTTTGTTAAGCAAGCACAAAAGAAAAGAATATATGCCATATTGCGACCAATTCAAATTCAAGTGAAACCAAGTTGGCCAAATTCTTGTGTATTACTCTCTCTGGGTAGTCTACAGAGAGATGTTGGTCAATTGCGCTGAATAAATATCTAATGGAATACTGACCACTAGCGGTTGATTGATGAGATCTGACTAGTTATAATTGCCTGATTGAATAATAGATGAATTAGCGAGGACAGTGATTGATAATATATAAGATACAGAAGGACGTCATCCTGAACTTGACCTGTGTGCGAAGGTCAAAGATTGTTTTCATTTCAAGCAGATTTAATATTTGACAAGAATGCGGGTTGAGAGAAGGGAATAGAGTTAACAGTTTCTCTAAAATAGTTTATTGAAATGTTAAGATTTTTTTGAATTGTGAATCTTTCAAGCAGAACTCTTCAAAATGCAGCATCACTACCTCAATGCCAGCACTTAATATTTCATGACTAAGACACAGATATCACACAAATAAATATTAATGCTTAGGGGCCTGCTTGCTGTGTGCAGTTCCTTTTTTTAAAATCTCCACTTTCTATTTTGCTGTGCCATTTTTTTTTTAACGGTGGCTTACTTGAGGTGTTTGTTATACAAAGGTAAATGAATGTCTCTGGCGACCCAACATTTGTTGCGGGCTTTAATTTTTCAAAGATATAGGTTTAGGGTTAGATTTCGTTTGGTGCTGAGTGCTGAGCAATTGTAGCCAACACATATGTCATAGAACGTAATAGACAACTATGTGAAAGGGTTTTCCAATATTTGCTCATTCAACGATTATTGTTTTGTCAAACATGTAGGGTTATAGTTAGTATTACAGTTGAGTTTCAATCTAGATTTAGGATTAGAATTAGTGTATAGTTTAGGTATATAGTCTTTAGTCCAGATTCGAAGTTGAGAATTTTGAAGGTGTAGGAGATTGACCACACTGCATGGCAATTCTGGCTGCACCTTGTGTCGTAGATCCTGATAGACAATATGTTGATGAAGAGAATGGAAGATAAATAGGCAGTCGATGAGTAATGTGTCTGTTTGGAGTCAGGAGGGCATCACCTCCTAAACTAACACACAATCAATGCCCTTCTGGCTATCAACGGATGAATTGAAGGATTGAATCATTGATGACACGTATGAGGGAGAGAAGTATGATGGATGATCGAGGTGGTCTGGAAAATACTTCAAAAAGAGTGATCATAGGTAGATGGATCTTCCTATGTGATCCCAAAAGAGGATTGTTTGTGCATCTTTAGAGAGAGGCAGAATTGAAGTTGTAGATCTGATCATGACTGGAATCAATTTTTGTACAGAATGAACAGAATTTGACACTGAATGTTCAGGAAGTAAATAAATAGATAGGACTTATAAATCAACATTTTTACAAAATAAATTGTGTCTAACTCTTGATTTTGATAGAAAATTTTTAAATGCTGAGTAACTAGTAAAGGAAGATAGGAGAAAGTTAGTAGTCTGGAAACTACTACTATAATATATTTCAAATGATCATAGGCTCTATTTATCTTTCTGTGATAAGAGAAAGATAACGAGATGGACCAATCATCCTACAATTTCTCTCTCTCTTTTGACAGATTTTTTAAAAACAAAAAACAAAATAATTACAAGTAGTACAATAACAATGGGATATACACTCTACAATTTAACGATAAAACAAAAGTTATACTATTTTGACCATGGTGTTAGTGTTTAGACAATGCTAAACTACAGAAGGAACAAATCTAATGTTTGCCCACAGGCTTATGAGTTGTGAGCCCTCTTGTGTTCATAGTCAGCAAGCCTCTACACGTACACAGCTACGTGCAATTATGACCCTGGCAGATACACTCTTTGAATCCATGAATTGGCAAGAAGAAATAACTATATTTTTATATTTCTCTCAGCATTTATATATTGTGAAATGGCTTCACTCAAAGGGCATGGTGAAGAAGAATTTGAATAAATAGTTTACAAACATCCATGCGTGTATTCACTTATGAATTTCATCCCCATCTAGAGAAGTTTGAGATGGAACAAAGGGTGGTCTTTCAACTTTGACATTTGCAATATTTGCTGATGAAAAGCCAGCAATGAGCAAATTTGATAAACAAATAATGTTCTGTGGGAATTATGAGAAGTGCATGGAATGTAAAGTAGTAGTCGTATTCTGAAAATGGGCCTTAGAAATAACACACAAAGGGGCATGCCTATGTGTGAAAAGCATTTTAAGTTAATTTCTCTCTTTCTCTCTCTCTTTCTCCCTCTCTCTTTCTCTCTCTCTCTTTCTCTCTCTCTTTCTCTCTCTCTTTCTCTCTCTCTTTCTCTCTCTCCCTCTCTCTCTTCCTCTTAATCTCTCTCTAGCTCTCTCTCTCTCTTATTTTTTTAACACTCAATCCCCTTTATGTATTTCTTTTTGACAACCCCCATCTCTCTCACCCATCTTTTTCTCATTTTCTACTTCTCCTCCACTCTCTCCCTTCCTTTTCTTTTCTACCCCCTCCCTCCCTCCTTCTCATTCTCTTTCCATTCTCTCTCATTCTCTCCCTTTCTCCTCTCTCCTTTCTCCTCTCTCCCTCTCCCTCACTCTCATTCTCTCTCCCTTCTCCTTCATTCCCTCCAGCTTTCTCTGTCTCTCTTTCCCTCATCCCCATCTCCCTCTCCCTCCCTCCCTTTCATTCTTTCTCCCAAGACTCCCATCTCTCTTAGTCTTAATCTCTCCCCCATCTCTCTCATTCTCTCCTCCATCTCTCTCTCTCTCTCTCCCTCCCTCCCTTTCATTATTTCTCCCATCTCTCTCAATCTCTCCCTCATACCTCCCCTCTCTCTGTCTTTCTCCCTTTAATTTTTATTAGCAACAGAAATACACATAATTACTCTTACTCTTCCTTTCTCCATTATGGATTATTAAAATAATAATTTGATTAAAAATTTCAGCTCTCCACAACATTCTTGTAAAAAAAATGCTGGTTAATGGAGAAATTTCTTTCCTTCTTTTTCCAGCGATATCGGATTATTAAAGACATCACGTGCTAGACTGCTGCCATACAATCCAGCTCCATTGTCATACCCCAAATGAATGTGTTTTCTAAAAGCCGGTGATGCATTATTAAAACAGGATTCTTCCTTTACAGGAGTTTTTTCACATGCCGAGACATGTTCTCTTGTAAATCTCTCCCATATTTGAGATGAATAATGTGCACTCATTTAGATTAATGGACGTTTTTACAGCAGATCGTAAGCTGATAAAAAACGCTTTTAGGCGGTGAGAATATATTTTACATGTAAGCGCTATCTAAGAGTATCAGGTTGCATATAGACACATACATAGGTGCAGTTGCTATTAGAACAGTAAACTGCAGAACCCATTTCATGGAAAAAGATTATTTTGTCATTACAAGTAAAGGGAGATAGTGCCTTTAAAAAAACGTGCTTTTGCATAAAATGAGGAAATTATATAAAACAAAGTACATTAGCCATCTATTTTCTAAGTGGCATATCAACTGCATATCAATATAATCTTGTACACGTACATGTCTGTACAGCCGAAAGGAGCTAAATACATTTGAGCTATATATGTGTCTTTAATGCTTTTAATATTCTTGCTTTTAACCAAAGTTGTTCTCTTCATCTACTTTGCTTTAGATCTGTACAACAACCATCAACCCAAACTTTAAAGAGAGAATCAAATCTGTTCTCTTACAACAATTTCCCATGCTTTTCAATCTCAACAATACCTTGTTTTGAGCTCTTTAGGAGGAAATCGATCCAAAAATTACTCCACGCCACAAAGTGTGTGATTTAGTATAACCAATCAATAAAGCAAACAAAGGAATATAGAGGACAAGATACGCAGCTGTGCACCTTGCTATTGGCTGTCGTAATGTAAAGCAAATAACATTTATTTAACCTCTCGTATAGATTGCGAGACATATTACACATGTGCTGCAGGGGAAATTACACCAGTTTGTATAATATAATGATGAGAAAGTGCACATCTGTTGCCAAATTTTTATTATGAAATAATCATTTAAATGTAAGTTTCTGTTTCATACATTTAAAATAAAAGGAATGTGCAGTATTGAACAGGGTATGTGGTGCAGTATAAAGCTCATGTTATCAGTTATGCTAGGATTAGATGATTGTATTGAATTGGTGGCCAATTTGCATACTGGTAATAACCTTGTAATCTCCTTGTTAGAATCTTAGATTATTCTGAGATATACCCTGTAATACAAGACAATAACTTCAATCTCTGGATAAGACATCATTTTTAAAGCATATTCTTCAAACTCATAATCAGTAACCCCTACTTTTATTCTATATATCCTTTTTTTAAATAAATAATTTCAAAGCACTTTATCTGATATCTCTTCCATAATCTGCTGTTGTTAATTTGTCGTGTGTATGATTAAATGTTTGGGGTTTTTAAAAATCAAATACCATTCTGATAATCTGAAGACAGCATTGCAATTGTAACAAACCATACATAATCAAAAATATTATCAAAACAATTAATATATCTTTACTGCATGTCAATTCTATATGTATGTTTATTGAAGCAATTGTAGCTTCTCCTTTGTTTTCCTCTAGTGGTGAAGCAATTCTCATTGTAGTTTCTATTTTAAAAAATAGTGTCTGAAAAAAATGTTACATTAGTATAGATGAAGATTAAGGTAAATGACAAATTTATGTAAATGATTCATCTTCAAAATGAAAGAATTTACAAACTCCTGTCTGTTGAGGACCTTGGATCATTACGTACCTATATTAAAGGATATTAGATAACACTCTTTCTTGCTCACAGCAGACAATATAGTAGTCTTAAAATAAACACTTTCAGGATATAGAATAACAACAATAATTATTTCAATTATTGTACCTTAAATTCTTCTCCCTCTCTCTCCATGTGAATCATTCTATAAATGCTTCATAATCTAATATTTGCTATTCAGGACTAATTAATGAAGTATAGTGAGAGACTTCATGGCAGTAATGATTCACAATTCTACTGAATACAATAGGGCATCACTGAAACATATTCAGCACAACAGTATCCTACAAAACATTGCATTCACAACAAAGCCTTCCTGTCCCCTGCCATTTCACCTCTAATTTGATTTCTTTTTTCACCCCTCTAACAAAAAGATTCCTCGTCCTTCGTCTACTAATCATATCTTCCTTTCCATTTCGCAATCTCTTTTCTCCATCCTTCCCATTTCTCTCTCACTCCCATTTCTCTTTTGTATTCAAGCCACGAGCCTATATTAATATTTTTACCAAATGAATTCTCCGGACGACAACACATTGTCTTCTACGCTGTATCCATCCTCCGCTATTCTTCCGATGGAGCCAAGAGTGTTGTGTACTGTTTCTTGTTGCCATAGCTACCGGAGTAAATTGCATCAGGCAGGAAGATGCCGAACGGCACGCTTTGCCAGTTGTTTTTTCCTCCGTCCTTCTCTTATCTTTTCTTAGTTCCACTCGTTTGAAGTTAAAAGCCAATGCCAGAGGCAGGTGCTTCTTGGTGTTCTAGCCTTTCTTGAATCGTTTCTGTATAGCTCTTTTTTTCCTTCTCCTCCTTATCTTTGAAGGTTTCTTTCGTATGAAGCCTTGGGGATTGTTGGTGACACTGGTTGTGGCCAACATAATGACCTTGTAGGAAAGAAATGAAAATGTCTTTTGACACTCAAAGTCAAGGAACGTTCAAATATTAAGCGTATTCTAAAATGAAAGAGTGATATTGTATGCTTCCCCCTTAAATACTTGTGATGAGACTGAATTAAATGCAGGTTCATACCATTGGAAATGATTGCCCAAGGGAATCCCTGGTAGTGGTAATGATAGCTAACACACGATACGATCCGCCTGCGGTCCAAATTTCGAAGAAATGGCAATTGAAATCAGATATACATGTAGAAATCCAACCAACATCATCTTCCTCATGTAGGTTCTAAATAATGATAAGAATACTAACAACCGGAATTTCAGTCCAGTGAAGCCTTCTAGTCATAATATACAGTTAAAAACTAAATTATTGATACCCCTTGTACATTTGATGTTTTTGTTTATTTTCGTAACTCAAGAATGATAGGAGGACAGGTTGAATTAGGGCCTTTGGTGAATACTACTAGATGTAAGATTTAATGTGTCACATTCTTAAGAAAAAAATTACGAAACTTGGTGAGGGTATGAATAATTAATAACTGTATGCTGAATCGGCTTCAGACCATAAGTAACAGATTAGTGAAGCATATTTCTTCCGTTGAGAGTCAGAATGGCATTATTATCTCATATCACTTTACACAGGGTTAACGCCCTTCTGGTTCCAAACAGGCGATTTATGACGCTCAGATTTTTGTTTAATTAACAAAGGTAATTTGCGTGCTCAAGTCAGCGTTTAGATTTCAATTCATTTATAGTTTCTCCTTCAACATTGGCAATAACAGAGACAGAAAGTAATGTAAAGTTAGATATCTCTTCCTTAAATTATTTTTGGACAAGTTATTAGTATATCCGGTGATGTGTATTATATTCTCATAACATCCAACAGCAGTCCATACATCTGCATTTCATCTATCGATCTTCGTTAATGTGAACTGCTTTGAAATGCAAAGTATTCTGGGATTACACATATTCATATCATGCAATGCGAACTGTATTTCTTTTTTTTCCCCTCATGGACTCTACTTTGTCATTATGTATTTGTCATTAACTGCTTATAGTGGAATGTATTTTTTTTTTGTTTATTCCTTTTCTTTGAAGGAAGTGGGGTATGAATACATTATCCTTCTGCTTGAATTGGTTGGGTGTATGTATGTTGATGGTGTGATTACCATGGTAATGACAAGGCATGATCGATGCTGACATGAAAGAAGATTAAGATAATTGAGGTTCCACCAGAGAGTACATTCGGTATGATAGTCTAAGGCCACAGACACTACTTTGAACGCTATGGCAACTACTTTTGAAAATCAACTCAAGGGCAATGTCAATACCCCATTGTATATCCCACAGAAGTAGTGTTCGGATTATGTAATATGTCATTGTAATGTTCGCACATTTCAAAAGGTAATGGATGGAGCTCTTAAGATTTGCCTTACATGAAAGTCGATGTTTGCGAAAATGTAGTTGGGATCGTGGTTTTGACACTTAACTCCTTGTCAGCTACAGTTTGATATCCTATATAGAGTTTTTTTTAGTACGTTTTACATTCACATTGTGCTTGTGACAAAAGTTGAATTTTGAATTTGATAAAAAACACTTTAATTTACTGTTAATATATTCAATAAAGATATGCAATAAAGCTTTGAGCCTAGCATAATTTTGCCACTCTCTTGCGGCATTCAGGAGAAGCTATGGGACAAGGCCACAGGACTGCAGTCTCCCATAGTTTTGCAGTTCAGACCCTTTGGAACTCGATCCAGCGTGTAACTAATTGTTTTGTTCCTGCAAATTACTGATATAGAGGGCTGCATGCTGTATAAAGGCCATTAAGACCATTTCAAAATTTCAAGAAATTGAAAAATGACATCTATGTTTTATATTTTTATTCTCTATTTTTACTCGTTACACAACCAACAAGTTTTTAATGATACCAATGCTTTGACATCCTCTTCTAACAAATTCTAATGGATTTCATTGTTTAATCAAAGATGCTCTCGGGAGCCAGTATTTATAAAATTTTGATCTTGCTAACCAATATATGTGATGCTTCAGGATGTATTTTTCTAGTAGCTGATTACGTTTGATTTAGGAAGTAGGATATTGATCGCAAAAATGCAGAAAAGACTTTCCCCCCAGAAATATGAATCAGCCTCCATAGGCTTGCAATTGCCCTTCAATTTTCTTCTTCTTTTGTTATCTTTATTTTTTTACTAAGGACAATCTGTTAGCGTCCTGCAGGCTGCCAACCAACAATTTGTTTTTCTGTTGTTGGAAATATGAGTAGGACCTTAGGTTGAGAGAATGGGGTTGGATATGTTATTCTGGTGAACCTGGTGGCAATGCTAAGTGTCCTACTTTAGATTCTGAATCAGTCAATTTGAGATGCGGAGGAAAACTAGAACACTGCCATGACCCGTGGGATGGGGAATAAGAATAATATGAGCAGTGGTAGGAAATGTTTTAGGAATTTTTGCTGTTATGCATAGAATAAAGAACAAAATGCCCCTCTGCTTGGTGAATTTGAAGATGATATAGTCTGTGTTGAGTCACAAGGGAATTAATCCATATAGTTTGATTCAGAGCAGTAGCTCCAAACAGACAATATAATTATGCAAGAAGGTCTTTAAAAGAAAGGGAAAAGGGTATTTTTTTAATGAGATCAATTGAGTCTAGGAGAAGAAGAAGAAAGAATTGGTTATCATAGTAAGATGTGAACATGCTGTAGTCATCATCAGAAGCAGCAACATCATTGTCATCCTCATCATCATCATCATCATTACCAGCATTCATCATTATCTTCATCATTACCATTATCATCACCATTATCATCATCATGATCATCATTATCGTGATCATATTCTTCTAATATTATTCTTCTTCTTATTATTATTATTATTATTAGTAGTAGTAGTAGTAGTACTAGTAGTAGTAGTAGTAGTAGTAGTAGTAGTAGTAATGCTGTTGTTGTTTTTATTGTTATTGTTGTTGTTGCTGCTGCTGTTGTCATTACTATTATCATAAAATACATAAATAGTGCTACAAATAAACACACCCTTTGGGGTACATAAGAGTGCGCTACAATGTATAATCAACAGGTTGTTGTGGAGTTCATATCAGTGTTACACTCGTCACCTTCCTGCTAGTAATGCACACCTTTAACGATCATGAATTATCCAAGCCTTGATCATGTAAATTGAAACTCCTTCATCACCGTCCACCGGTCTGAAGATCGCATCACCCACTCTTCTGATGCAGCTCCATTATCGCTCTAATCCAGTCAATCAGAGTGATGGTGTACACTGACGAGTTAAAGGGAAAGTCTCTCTACTCCGACATCAAGTTGGCAACACGATTGCAAATGTTTTTGAGAAAGCAACTCGAGGGCAATGTCAACACCATTTTGTGCATCCAGTCAAAATTATATTTAGCGTTGTGTAACAAAAAGATTTGCAATCAATCACAAATGGCAGTGAACAATCGAGAGCATTGTTGCATGGACATCTCGTTGAAAAATCTGACCCTGAACCAATCAGAATGGTTGATTCATAATTCCAATTGATTGCAAAAAGAAATTTGTTACATGATATGTTATTGTCATAGTCTCTATTATGTTTGCAGATTCGATTGGTGATGATCAAGGGGATTGAAATTGCCTTCGGTTAATTTTTGGAGGTCTTTGCGGTCATGTTTCGCTGAAATAAAAGTTAGAGAAGTAGATTAGCGCAAGCATGAGGAAAATGCTTTTTTTTAACTGTATAAATTTTCAAAATTGATCAAATGTATATAGGCAACTCTATAACATACCTTCAGAGCACCTCTCCATTCGCTCTGCACTGTTATGAATTTTATGAATTTCTTTTTTTGAAGATAATATTTCATTGTACTTGTGCCTTATAGATACATTGCTAGACACACATGTTATATTGCACAATTCCTCTGTGAAAAAGATCAGTTTCTTCATCAACAACCAGGAAAAGGAGATTAATGCCAGAGACTTTGTGAGGAAGGAAAGAAAATGTCAAAGGGTAATATGTACTTTTCAAAGCTGTGGGTAATGTACTAAATATACCAGATTATCATTATAATGTATTCTTAAATACATGGACATCTACAGCGAATGTGGTTTGATTACATGAGTTACAATTAAGTTTGTATTTAGAGTTGTCTCTCTTGCTCACTCCCCCATTCCTCTTTCTTTCTTCTTCTTAATTTCTTTCTTTCTCTCTCTCTCTTTCTCCTTATAGCACTCTCTCTCTCTTTCTCTTTATCTTTGTCTCTCACTGTACCACTTGTCTTCCATTTCCCCCTTCCTTTATCTCTCTCTGTCTGTCTGTCTCTCTGTCTGTCTGTCTCTCTATCTTTGCTCTATATCTTATTTTTTACTCCCCTTTTTTCCATGGAGCCTCACCAGTAAATTTAGCATCCATCATAATCATAAGTGGGTCTACAGAAGAGAGACAGTAATTCACACAGGCTCCAAACATCTGTCACCCGTTTCCATGACGACCCCACACTTGTCCAATCAGATTTTGGCACACGGCTGCCTTATTTGCATTTGAAATCGAAAAGAGAGCCCTGCTTTAGCTCCCCCCTTCTTTCTCTCTCTCCCCTCTACCTCTGTCTCACTCTTTCTCTCTTTCTCTCTCTCAATTCTTCTGTCTCTCTCTTTCTTGCTTTCTCTATTTTCTCTCCCTCTTCCTCTTTTCTTTCTCCCTCTCTTTATTTCTCTTTTGCCTCAACCTCTTTTTTTTCTGTTACTCATTTGTTATCTTCTTCAACTCATATGCTCTCCTCAAGCATACACAGTATCTTACATCTAATTGAATGCATGGGACCAGAACCAGTGTGTGTGTGTGTGAGTGAGAGAGAGAGAGAGCACTTTGTGTGTTTAGGAGCTGCTACTGGAGTGAACTGCATATCTTGTGCATGGCGCTTTCTCTTTCTTCTCTCCCAACCATCCCTTGGGGTATATTCAATGCAATCTCGCAGCAGTATGCTTTGTTTGGACGGCAGTCATGCTTTCGTTGGGTTGGCCAAAGCGTACAGCGCAAGCCGCTCCTACTTCCCTAACAGCAGGTAGGGAAAAGGCTCAGTTTTTAAAAGCATATTATAACTTTAAAAAGTGATGGTTGATTGTGTATCTGTGCTTGAGTTATGATGATGATGATGATGATGCCTTTTTTACATAACCAAAATAACAAATTATCTGCATTAAAAGTTATAAAGAAATTGTTTCCATGGATACAAATTTTTGAATTACCGGTATGCTAACTTGAAAATATGTTCATTGAATTATGTTAACATCTATCGGGTAATACAATCATGAAAGTGTGTGAGGTGTGTTCATCCATTCATGGATACAAATGATGCAGGTTTTAAAGGATATAAGCACTTAAAATTATGAATATATGTTCATAATGAGGTTAGGAATGAATGATTTCATCAATAATACCTCAAATCAATAGTTTATCTGATATGGTAAGGATATGTAAATATAGAACTGAGAGAATAGTAGAATAAGATTGTTAACTGTGACTATACCAGGAAAAGAAAATGCGATAGAATAAGATAGAAAGAAGAGAATGAATGAATATAAAGCAGATGAGAGAGAGAAGGTAATGTGGAAAATAGACAGAACTGATACTAGTAGTAGATAGAGAGAGGGGGAGAGAGAGAGTGCAGAACACGATATTGGTAGGAAGATCAAAAAAGGTGAAAGATAAGGGATCTAGTGAAATATAAGAAATGAAGAGCAGAAAAACAATAGGAAATAGAAAAAGAAGAAGAAAAACAGGTGGAACTAGGAAGAAAATAAAATATGATAAAGGGACTCTATCTGTTCGTTCCTTTGGCCTTTTGTTGTGGAGGTATAATGCTGGGAAATTGTTCTAAAATTCACACGTGTCTTTGCATGCCACGCCTTGCTGGCATAAAGATTGCTATTGATTATTTGAAATTATATCGTGAGATTTTTCGTGCTGGTCTATAATTAAACAATGGAGCATTTATGATATAGCAATTACATGTGGTACGTGTACATGTAACCTCCATATGAATGGTCTTGCATGGTCTAGGCGATAGGGAGGGGTTGTTTGATGCTTCTCTCACCTAGCAACAGGTAATGTATGCAAAGGTTAATCAATCTATTTAACCCAATGCCTACAGGAACTTGGTACTTGTTATTTTAAATTTGATGGGAATGAGATAATTCAATAGTCAATGGGTTCAAATGTAGCTTGGAGCTATGGAAATGAAATTGAATGGAAGGGGGGTGGGGCATACATCTTTTCATTGTTAGCATACCTAGGTCTATAGATAAGTATCACAGATGTAAACTAGGTCAACAGGGTTTAAGGCATATTCTTTAGAACTGTTATCAATTTACTGCCACCCCCTATTGATGTTAGATATCTATCAAGCGGTATATATTCTTTGTAGGCAGATTAAGTATTTTTGTATAATGTATATTAATTTGTTTAAGGCTCACTAGACATAGCAACAAACAGGAAGTGTAGATTTATTTAGGGAACAAATTATGCGTAATCAATTATTCCGTTTTTTTCTTCTTCTTTCAAATCATAATCTTATGAAACTCCTCTTGCTCAACTTGTATATATAGTGTGTCCATATAACATTCTTTTATTATTATTATCGATGTGGTACCATATGGTGAAATGAGTCGGCTTGTTATTACCAGCGCCTTTCCATAAATCTTTTTTTATTCTATAGTTCAATGCAACTTGAGTGTGTGGGTATGAATTTTACACTTGTGACTTTATATTACTTCTTTGTTTGTCCGTGGTCACAAAGCAATGCAGAGTGAATGATGCTGGTACTATTGTACAAGCATAAATCATACTTGTTTGTCGAGAAGTTGAGCAGGAAAAAATGAATGTTTTTCACATTTCTTTATTATCTACCTCATGGTGTGCTTCTATGGAGAGAGCATAGAAAAGTTTGTGGTGGCTCGAAAATTTTCCATTATCAGATTAAAAATGAATAATTTGTGCACATTTCATATGTTGAGAGCCTGAGCTCATATTATTTTAGATATAATAATAATAATAATAGTGATGATGATGATGACGATGATGATGGATATCTTTATGGCGTCAATATCCAACATGCAAGGTGCTTCAAGGCGCTCCAATATTACTAGGCTAACGATTTCGGTGCTCACAGCATTCAAGGAATTTCTTCCTACCGGTACCCATTTAACACCTGGGTGGAGAGTGGTAAATGTAGATTAAGGTCTTGCCAAAGGACATTAGTGCTGCAGCAGAACTCTAGACCATGACACAGATTTGAAGCCTTTCTGGCTTTCAGCAGACGAGTTGTTGTGTTTAATTTGGTTTCTTGAAACTGTATTAAGCTGGACAACTCTGCAAAATTCTATATTCAGAACAGCTATATGGTTAACCTATTGGAGAACGATTGTCCTCTCTTGAGAGTCATAAGGGCTTTACCTCAGTGTTAAATCACATGGGTTTAAAAAACGTTCTTCTGGCGCTCAGCAGACCGATTTGTTGTTTTTAATTTGGTTTCTTGAAATTGTAGTGAAGCCGTACAACTCTGCAAAATTCTACATTCAGAACGGCTAAATGGTTAACCTATTGGAGAACAATTGTCCTCTCTTGAGAGTCATAAGGGCTTTACCTCAGTGTTAAATCACATGGGTAACGTTCCTCTGGCTCTCAGTAGACCGATCTAGCCAGTGAGCTATTAAAACAATTAATCCTATGAAGTGGTGTCCCGCTACTGCTAATCCCGCTACTACTACTCTTGCTTTCGTCTTTGCTCAATCAATTACTTGAGCGTGAAACTCAACAGACACTTGAAATAGTCTACAGAGCTAACACGTGTACTAACATGGCATTTAACTGATCAAACGGAATCAACCTACTAAACAAACTTGGAGTTCTAGTCTACTGTGCATTGACAAAGGTAGTCGGATAAACATTTTTTTTAAAGGGTGGAACTCTTCAAATTGTCTGAATTATAAAAAAATGAGAGTATTTTTCATGAACTGTCTGATGCAGATAGAGGAGGGTATTATATATTCAGTGTTTGTTGAGTGTGAAACCTATCAAAGAAAAATAAAATATGGCTGAACCCTTTGGTATTATGATTGGACAGATTATAAATTCTAATTATGCCATTGCGACACCTTATTTTGTTAGCTAGCGATTGTAGTGTGATTGATGGACAGCAGACAGAATTGAATATCCTAACATAACAGGGAAAAAAATAGTATTTGAAAAGAATTTAATCATACAAATGATTTTTTCCTGATGCCAAAAAGCTCATTCACAATTTGCTTTTAGTTTTAGCAACTGTAGGATTATTTTTTTCTGTCTATAGCTCTTCCTTTCATTTTTGTTTATATATATATATATTTTTTTTTTTTTGGGGGGGACTATCTTTCTGTTTTTTCTCTCTCTGTCTCTCTGTCTGTCTGTCTCTCTCTCTTTCTCTCTGTCTCTCTGTCTGTCTTTCTCTGTCTCTGTCTCTCTTTCTCTCTCTCTCTCTCTCTCTCTGTCTCTGTCTGTCTGTCTCTCTGTCTCTTTCTTTCTCTCTCTCTCTCTCTCTCTCTCTTTCTCTCTTTCTCTCTTTCTCTCTCCCCTCTCTCTCTAGCTCCAGCTCTCACCTTTCTTGTTCTCTCTCTCATAGCAACAATGATAATGAATCAAGTTCATTATCCTGCCTCATTAAGTCATTGCTAATCACACTAGTATGGCTTCCAGAAACTTTTTACAAAACCTATCTACTGTTTACTTCTCATGCCTAAATGTACAGATCGAGCCCAATTAGCAGTTGTAACGTAAAAAAAAACAACAACAACTATACTCTGTCCTGTACATATCATTTTCAAACTCAAGTATCATTGAACATATCGTCTGTTTTGAGCCAGGAGGCTGCTATTTCATATAATATTAACACAAAGTAGCGCCATTCTGGCTTCAACAGCCGATATGAAAGGGAGAATGGCCCAACTTCATCCACTTTTTTTTAATGTAACAAAAATAATAAAAGAAACAATAAGTCTAAAAGACAAACTTTTGAAATAACTAATACCTCACATATATCACCAGATATATACTTTGAGACTCTGAGCCAATGAGCCAATTTTTATGCTAAATGTGGGTATTACTCATACGTGTATGCCCATATCTCCAGATTCAGTCTTTTTTTTTCGGTCTGTAATATTTATCATTTTGATTATTTCAAATCCCCACAATTCTTACTACTACCAAATCAACCATTCTAATACCTTGTAGACCGTTTATTTTCATCTTGCAATTAATCAAAATACCAGCCTCTACTCAACACTATTTTTAAATATCTGCATGGTATATAGTTTGGGCTCTGCTGAATTTTGCTTTCGCTTTTGTTTCCTGGGTTCCTCTTTCATTTTGTTGCCCTTGACACTGAGTAGTGAGTACTCGTCAGGTAGCGGACTTTGGGTTCAGTCGTTGCTAAATAGAATTGGACTATTTACTCACCAGCACTCTTGAGAGTGGTTTAAGCTCGGTATATAACGAGGGCATCGTGAATGGGATAGTTGATCGACAAACAATGTCTCGATTTCCTCATTAGGATCGTGAAGTTCTACATTCTTTTATGCTGGGAAGCGTATTTTGTGTCTTGCTTCTACTATTAACTCCTGTGTTGAAACCTGCCTAAGCAACCGTCTGTACTATAAAGACCACAGTTCTTATTTGGGCGTTGTTTTTTATTTATACAATATTGCATCAACTTGATTCAATTTGGAAATACCACCTGTCTATAACAACCATTTTTACTATCTCTTCAGCATTATTTCCATTGTGACCCTTGTATATATATCCCCTTCTGTCCTATAATGGGTTGGGTCTTTTTTTAAATAATTTTCATTAATGAACTTTCATGAGTACAATTTTCAGCTGTACTCTTGGTTTTATTGATAAGTTAGGCAAGAACATCTTCCATGGATGTAAATGTTGACAATGAAGATTCATGTTTCTGTTCCAAGGAAGAAAATTGTGTGTTTGGGGCTAGAAAGGCAATAGCTCATATTATTTTGTATGGAATTAACGCTCTTTTGTTCCAAAGGGTTGTAAAGGGTTAAAAATGACCCATTTTGTGAAGAATATAACGAGTTTCATTTCATTCAAGTAGGCCCTATATGATTTTAAAAAATTTTGAATGTCAGATCGATCCTTTAGAAATGCACATCCTATGGCTTTGTTTCAGTTTCAAAGAGAATGACCTACAAACTAAGTCCTGTTTCATTTTAATAATTCACATAGGTCATATATGATTTGAGATATTTTAAATGTGAGATGCTGTAGGAATACAAATTTTATAGCTTTGTTTCAGTTACAAAGAGGATGTAACTTGATGGCAATGTAGCTGAAGGCTTCAGACTGAGACAGCATCGAGACTAGCTGTATATTGCTCTCTATATAGAGATACATGTAGACAATTCTCCTTTTTCAACCCATGCAACCCTGCAAATACTACATCATATTCACTGACAATGGGAAGGAGTCGCCACAGACGTGAAACCTTCGGGCCATCACGATTTGATACGGAACGAACGAGGCTTTCGAATGCCAATTAAAAATGAAGATATAGTAAGAATACTAATTGGGAATGCCCGAACATGTTTGGTATTAAAAGAGATGACATTTTTTAAGACAATGCATTAAATTGTCTTTAATGATGAAATGTTGAGAAAGGATGTATTAGGAGAAGGAAAGCAAGAGAGAGGGAGAGAAAGAATGAGAGAGAGAATGAGAGAGAGAGAGAGAGAGTGGGAGATGGAGAGAGGGAGAGTGAGAGGGAGAGAGAATGAGAGAGAGAGAGAATGAGAGAGAGAGAGAGAGAGAATGAGAGTGAGAGGGAAAGAGAGAATGAGAGAGAGAATGAGAGAGGGAGAATGAGAGAGAGAGAGAGAGAGAGAGAGAGAGAAAGTGAGTCAGACAGAGAGAAAGAAAAAAAAAGAGAAAGAGGAGAAACAGAAAACTTTCCTCAATAAAAACCCATCTGTAATGAGATAGAGAAATGTACAGGGGGATCGCGATCAAAGTCAAGACATTTACCCAAGAGATATTTCTGACTCCATGATCAAAGGCAAAAAGGTAAATTGTTATTGTACGAGTTGAGTAGCAACCCCAAATTAAGCGCACAGAGTGAAGGCGTGTCATTATCATTCCTTATTAAGCTTCAGAACCATCCAAATCTGGCTCACGCGGGAGCAAAATAAACCAAAATCCATTACTTTTGCCGCTTATCACCCTCCGTCGCTTCCAATTCCACCTCCTTCCATTACGATCTGTTTCCATCCAAACGACAGCATCCCTGAAGCTCGCATCGATAATCAACTTATGCCCCTACCCATCCTGCCCATCAAATTTAATATTTTGTGATCCTTCATTCAATTTATTAAACCCCGAGCCGCCATGATCTGTCGGTTCACCAAGAAAGAGGATTCTTGAAGTGTCAGCTACTGTCAGCTAGGCGGAGTCTGAAGAAAGCATGTTTCAAATTCGCAGTTCTTAATACTTTTATGCTCTCTTGATCTATAGAGAGATTAATGATAATAATGATATTACTCACCTCAATGTCATCTCAATGTTCTTGGTCAAAGTATATTACTCTAGAAATGAAGATGTCTTGAACATAATTTCATTACAGCCGCAAGATACTTTTATTTCACTGGCTTTAAGGAATGGTTGGTATTTATTATTTTAAAAATATATATTACCTAGGAGAATAATACACAATTATTCCTAACCCTTTAGTCTCCAAATTTCAAGGTGGAAACTATATCATCAATATTAATAAAAAGAAATCATGTTTAGTTTTATATTACTAGAGGACTACATATTTTTCATGTTTTCATTTGTATAAACATGAAAAATGAAATCATAACAGAAAGGGGGGGGGGGCAGACATGAACAAATTTGTATTTATACCCAATAGTCAGATATTTTTTTGTTTCAAGTGCATTTTATTCTGTGAGGAAGCATTTTTAATACAGGTTTTATTTATTTTTTGTTTTTGTTTAGATCACACAAAAAGAAAACGTTTCATATATTGGTACCTAAGTTATCATCAATCTCATACAAATCTTATGCTCTTTGTATTAAAGTCTGCAGTGCATGTATAATTCCTTCAGTTTACATTATAGTAATACTGGTATGCTACATTATACCAAGCATATTGCATTAATGATGAAGTGAAATCCATACGGATAGGTAAAGAGAAAAATTGTACTCAAGTTATTTGTAACTGTTGTATTATAGATTGATCTTGAGACTAGCTAGTGCCGGGGTATTTTTCGCCACCATTAATCCGAAATTGGTTCAAGGGTTTATTGTATTGATTTTCATATTTTGAAACCACCTTGCATTATATCCTGCTCTGAGTCACCGCGATAGAAGTATAAGAGAAGAAGAGACCAACTAAGAGGAAGAGAGAAGATGAGAAAGAGAGAGAGGGGGTAGGCGGGAGAGACAGGAAGAGGGGAGTAGATAAAGGGGGAGAGGGTGTAAGCAAGAGAGAGGGGCGTAGAGAATGAACTAGCTAAGAGAGAGAAATAGAGTGGACGAAATAAAGAAGGGGTGGAGGCTAGAGAAACAGAGATAATTATGATGATGATGATGGTAATGATAACGATGATGAGGAGGAGAATGATAGTGATGATGACAATGATGATGAGGATGATGTATACTGTATTTTGAACTAATGTAGGTTGATTAGTAATTAATTGTAGTCTGTAAATTTGATACTTTTGTCTATTAAAGATTGAATGTACTATTGTCTAAGAATCGCCACTTTTTGTAAAGCGCTTAGAAACATTTTGTATTAAGCACTCTAGAAATACAATGTATTATTATTATTATTATTATGGTGAGGATGATGGTGAGAATGATCATGAGAAGGATGGTGATGATGATGATGAGGATGAGGATGATGATGATGATGATGGATGATGGATGATGGATGATGATAATGATGATGATGATGATGATGATGATGATGATGATGATGATGATGATGATGATGAAAGAGAGAATGAGAGAGAGAGAAAGAGAGAGGGAGGGAGAGGAGGCTATAGAAAGAAGGATAGTCTGGGAGACTTACAGCAGCAGAAATACCAAGTAGAGTGCAGAGACAAACTGACAGACAAAAAAAAGAGAAAAATAACAATACAGACAACAGAAAAGGAGAATGTTTAGTTTTGTAGAATCTAGCAATAAGTGTGATGAAATTTACTTCATTAAGATGTAATACAATATTGTAGGGTGCATAATTTATGTATGATCACCACCCATAGACTAGATGCACTGTAGAGATGGAGGACGGAGCATGAGGTATTAGAAGCAGTGAGGCAAGTTGATGTGGATGCAGAGCTTATAATGAGAGTGATTGAGAAGATGAGACAGGGAGGGAGACATAAACCCCGTTCTCATTCACTTCGTTGGAGCGGTCTAACTAAGACCCGTTCCTCAGGAGCGGTTCTTAGGTGAGTGAGAACGGTCAAAGTGGTCCAGGAAGTGGACTTCTGGACCGCTCCAGAAGACCACCTTGGGAGGTGGTCTTGAGGAACTGGTCTTATTAAGAGCCGTTTGGACCGCTCTAACGTGCAATGTGAACTGGAAGTGAGGTAGTGACGTTCTGCGCGAAACATGTAGTACGGTACATACGGTTTGTATTCCGCGTGCGAACAAATTGACCCGCTGACCTGAGCTGCCATAGCAACAAGACCACTTTGACTCGTGGAGCGGTTTGAGCCATAAAAAACTGCTCGGAGTGTGAACGCTCGAAAACCGTTCCTCAAGACCCGTTCCTCTGGAGCGGTCTAACTAAGACCACTTTCAAAGTGAGTGAGAACGGGGTCATAGACATAGTAGAAATGGCCGGAAAGACAAGGAAGAAAAAAAGATGGATCCTTATAAAAGAGAACGGAAGCTAGAAAATGGTTCGAGAATGACATACATTCCATTTAAAGGAGGTAAAACCCAAGAAAGGAGATAGAAAATGACATCTCTTTTCATGCATTTTTTTTTCTCCTTTTGGAATGAACATCATTCTCGAACAATTTTCTGGCTTCCTTCCAAGAGACCCAGAGAAAGAGATACATACACAGACAAATACACACAAGGACAGATAGAGAAAGAGAGTGATAACAAGAGAGGCATGGAAATAAGAAAGAGAGAAAGGCTGCGTTTATCGTCCAATTTTTTGCCTAGAATCAGCGTTTTCAAACGTCTTTCAGGCAAATTTTTAAGGTGATAAACGCAGATATGGGCATATTGTAACACCAAAAAAAGTGCGTTTTTAATATGACATACAGCCAGAATCACATTTCTGAGACATGATAAACGCAAAGCTGTTTTGAACCCGACATACAAATTGGACCTTCCCATGCTAATCTGCTTCCCGGGTCAAAGCGCAAAGCAGCTGCGCAGAGACAAGGCCTTTATTTTTAATCGTGAAGAGACGATAAACGCGACATCCCGCAAACACGTTCGTATAGTGGGGTTCGATATGTTCATATAGTAATGCTGATTCTGAGTTGCATGGCACGATAAACGCACCCAAAGTGAGATGGAGGTGAGAGAGAGAGGCACAAAATATAAGGGAAGGGAAAAGGGAGAGAGAGAGAAAGAGGGAGGTAAGAAGGAGAAAGCGAAGAGAGAGAGAGAAGAGAGAGAGAGAAAAAAAAGATTAGTGAGGAAAAAGAGAGAGAGGGAGATTTTTTAAAGTGGGTAAAAGAGAGGGAAATAGAGGGAAGAAAGAGAAGGGAGAAAGATAGATGGCGAGGGCGGCGGGGGAGAGTGAGAGAGCAAAAAATGGTAGTTCATTTTACTATAGACTGTTGTATCAAATGAGAGAGTGTGCAGGGATGAATGAAATATCTTTCCTTCCTTGATTCATTCTGCAATATAGATCCTTGCCTTTTTTCCTACCAGATATCAAGGACTAGAATAAGGTAGATGCACCTGCTTTGCTGGAATAATTTGTGAAAAACACTTCCTGTTTCATACTCATTCACAATTTTGTTCCCTTTTTTTTTGTTACCTTACACTGTACTATAGTTGCAAGGCTATGCCTAATCACTGCACTAACGAACATCATTGGCAATTAAGATAGCTTGTTAGTACTGGATTTCTCAGTATCCCTGTATTAAAGGTAGTAACATTTCTTGGACTGTAGCAAAGTATCTAAGCATCTTGTACAAGAGACATTAGAATTATCAATTAAAAAGTAGTATGTGCTGTTGTAAAACAGTTGTTGGCATTTCATTAAATTCACTCAGGAAATGCATAAATACAAAATAATTGAATTTCTCTTTTTACTTTCTAAATGATAACCATCTTTGCTTAGCTTCCAGCTAGTTAACCCCCCTGGAGAGCTTTAAAAAAAAAATATCAAATTCAGTATTTGCGATTGAAACGGTTGCATAGCACTACCTTTAATGGTACAGTGCATCTACGCCTATCACCAATAGCTTTACGCGCTGCGTTAAACATTGTAATTGACAAAGTGATTCCTCCCACGTTGCATATATTATAAGCAGAGCATTGACAGCTTCTTATTTTGGTGTTGGTTTTGTTGTTGTTGTTCTTTTCTTTTTGTCAAAGACAGTGGCCTTAAGTAAATTAAACTCATTGAATACTACATGCTTTAAACTAGATATAACTCGGTCTTGATTCTACGGAAAATGCATTTTATACAAATTAAAATCACACTGTATCCAGCAGGTAGTTTTATGCATCGACAACATGTTTTTTTCCCTCACAATGTCGGCATTTATGTATCAGTAGCATTTCGCATTAATCAAAGTATACACATATGAACCATGTATGGGCTTGAAATTTGGCATATTCTATAAGATTTAGTGCTTCATAATTTGGGGCGTTTTCTAAAATGTCTCATTTATAATAATAAAAAATGAAAGGACCCATAAACTCGACTTGACTTAACGGGTGTAGCAACAAAGCAGTCTATAACATCATAAGGTCTGTCAGAAAAGAGGGCACTTTATACAGGTATCCATAAAATCCATTTCTGATGTAATTACGACATGCCCTAGTTTCTGTTTCCACTCTAATTTGTATCGATGTTGATTCATACTTTTCTTTCACTATTCAATTGATGCTATGCTGTAGACAGTATATTTCCAAGGCAGATATCTTTTCAGAAGTAATGCACGAAGGTGGAGCATTCACAACTTAAGGTATTTTCCCATTTTTTAATCTCCAGAAAATAGAAGATGACTTGTAGACCGATATTTGCTATTATGCTTGGTGGGCAGGGCTTGATAAAAAATGCTTTATATTTTATCATTTTGAGATGTATCAATACATATGTACATCTGTAAAATGCATTGATAAGCATCACAAATATCGATGTCTCTAAACTGTAAACCTAGAACGTTATTTTAATTATTCTATTTTAGTGAGATGTATCAATAAATCTGTAAGATTCATTGATATGCATCTCAAGTATCAATATATTCATAAAAGAAAGTGCTTAGAGATGTCATCGATGTCTCTAAACTGTAAACCTAGAATGTTATTTTAATCAGTATGTGTTAATCTCCAGCAATAAGATAATTACCATCTGTATAACAAGCTGCTTTTCTTCTTATTTTTGTTTTCTTCTTACCTCTTGATTTTTTATGGTATAAGCATCACATGTCAACAATTTTAAATCATGCTGTTTCTTGTATCATCCGTGTCATTAAATGATATTTTCAAGGATATTCAATCAATTATATTTTCACGGGTGTCATAGTCGAGTGGTTTAAGCACTTGACTTGAATTCAAAGGTCGTGGGTTCGATCCTGCTAGGCAGTAATGTCCTTTGGCAAGACATTAATTGATCTCCATTTGCCACTCCATACCCAGGAGAGAAATGGGGACCTGCATGTTAGGATGATGAAAGCATTTGTGTTAGTAATTGCCATATGCCCTCACGGTGACCATATGGTCAGAAAAATCCCTAGGGAGTGGAGATGGTGCACATTGTGCGTGAATGAATCCGATGACTGGGGTAATAATATCTGTAAAGCGCTTAGAGCAGTACTGCGTATTAAGCTCTATATAAATCTAGATTATTATGTTATTATTTCAATTCACCATAGCCATTTCTAGTCGTCTTCAAAATCTTTTTTGAACTTGATCAATCATGCGCCCCGCCCGTGCCCCACCCATGCCAGGTGCTTTATACACCCATATTTGATTGCAATCATGCACACTTTTTGTCCTGCTTCATTTCAAATTAAACTTGTTGTCTTGATGAGAGCCGGAAGGGCATTGATCTCATACGCTTCAAGGCTTTAATGCCCTTTTGGCTCTCTATTGTGTGCATGACAGAAGGGAAGGATAATACCTAATCAGCAAAAGTAGGACGAGTATTGCTCCCATAACACCCCTTTTCTAGCAAAACAACCTTGCATTTTCATACAGTAAATAGTATTCTAAGGAACAACAGTTTAGAAGATATGGAAAGGCACACTTCTTATTCAAACCTTATTTACTTAACCCAATTTAAGAGATACCTTACTCTCCTTAGGGTGTCTCATCCTTTAGATGTTTCTTTCGTCTTTGTAGGGGATAGAGAACAAAAATGGCAGTAGCGCATGAGAATATTACTTGCTCCTGTGGTGGCTTGCGTGCCAGTCACCCTGACGGGATGGATGCGATACAAAGACTATCACAATGTCCACAAAGATCGAGAGAGGCAACCGCCTTTATTGCATCCCCCAACTGTTAATAACTTCCTTTTGTCTTCGTATAACACAGCCATTCCATGATATGTTTTTAACAAATTAAAAAAGAAACCTGTTGGTAAATCTCCTCTGTTCTCATGCAATAGAAATATATTTTTCCATTGTTTGAACACTCCCAGCCTGCTACAGATGTTGACATTCTCATATCAGTTTCTGTTTGTCGATCTATTCTCTCTCCCTCCCTCTCTTTCATTTTTGAGACGATGCTATTGCTTCCTTTTGTTCTATTCGTACAATGCTGTTTTTATCCGAGGTCCTTGTTTGTGTAAGTGACATGCTTTAGAATTCTCAGGCTCTCAAGCCTTTCAGCGCAAGATTATATACAGATGCATTTCCCACCGTAGGTCATATTTCACACGTATTTTCTATACACACAATAGGCAAATATATGTTCAGATTTTATTTCCTTGTATTCTATACATTCCAGCAATCACTTTGTTGTTTCCTTAATGAGAATGAAATTCAAATCCTTAACTACCGTGTTCACACATTCCCATAAACTTATAACATAGATATTAACCTGTTCTTTAGGCATTGTGTTGATAAGAATTACAGGATTTTTATATAACTACATTAAAGAATGAAAGAAGCTTAACCTGATTGTATTTTAAAAGAATTGTGAATTATAAATTTAATTTCATGAACAAATGAAGGATAATTATTTAAATCAAATAAAAAAAAATTATCTCTCTTGGGAATAAGCCCATATGTAAGTTTAATCATGGGTATTGAGTCTTATCTTCTCATAGTAGTCCCATCCATTGCTATTCGTGTGACTATTATTCAGATTCCTATCTGCAGCTAGCATACACTTTGCATTGTACGAAAGATGCTCGCCTAGGAGGATGTGATTTTATCTCTCTTATTATCATACCTCGCTTGACTGACCACTCATCTACTTTTGCTGGTACCGTGGTGGTGATTATGGTTCGCATTGATTGATCTGCAGGGATTTCTTTGTTGTTGTTGTTTTTTTCTTGAAAGAGAATATCAAATTTGCACTGTACATAGTAAATACTATTTACATCATTGCCTTTTCTTTGTGGGTTTTATTGTTTTTTGTTTGTCTCCTTTATTCTTGGATATTGTCTGTATAGAGCCAGAAGGGCATTGACTGGCTGTGTGTAAAATGAATTAAGATAACACCCTTCTAGGCGTTGTGGCGTGCGCCTGTAATCCAGCTAATAGTGGAAGTTACAAACTGATTCACCTGAGGACGCAGAATCGAAACTGAGTCACGTCTTTCGGATGGTGACGTTAAAGGTCGGTCCCCAGACGTAAATAATCATATCTGATTGATACACGTCTGTAAAAACCCAATACACACACTTCTTGGGCTCAGAGATGACTAAAGGATTTTGCTGAATAAGCAATATATAAATGATGAAGAAAAGAAATTAGTTACCCGGTAGTTTGCTGGTCTATATTTCCCAATCTTCGCCAATATATATATACATGTATATATATATATATATATATTACTTTTCCTGTTTCTGTCGTTTTTTCTCTATTTTTGTACTATATTTTATTGTTCAGTTTTAATTCCTCATAGTATCAAATTTTGTGCCATTGGAATTACTATAATACTACTAGTTTCATTGTATTGTATATAATATAAATAATAATAGAGGAGTCTTATATAGCGCTCATGACTGGTAGATTGCCACTCCTGGCGCTCCATTACCATTACCCTTACCCTGGCTTTAGCACGGCTGCCGTTAATTTATTTACGGCACTCAAGCATTTCAAGGAACTATATAATTCCTGCCAGGTACCTACTTACCTCACCTGGGTGGAGTGTAGCAATTGTAGATTAATGTCTTAATTGCCAAAGGACATGGGACATGGACATGACTGTAAAAAGTTGAATCCAGAAGGGTGTTTCACAAAGATCCTAAGTTGGACTTAAAAGTTATGGAGAGCCATTTGTAGCCTTAAAATAAAATATATTCAAAAGTGAAAATTCAAGTATTTTAGACTTTTTATAAATTCCACATCAAGAACATGAAATCTCCTTGATAATATAAAATATGAATGATTTGAATCAACATTTTATGCCTTTTAAATTAACTTTTGCAAAATATTTTCATAGATACTAACGGCTTTCCATAATTTTTAAGTCCAACTTAGAGATAAGTTCAACTTAGGATATTTGTGAAACACCCCCCAGAACCCCTTCGAAAATATGTTAGTGTTGAGCCCTGGTATATATATGCAATTAATATTTTATGATCTGTTCTACCCTGTTTGATCCTGTGAATATTTCATGGCTCATGTCTCTCTCTCTCTCTCTCTCTCTATCACAAACAAACATACACATATGCGCATATTCTCTTTCTCTCTCTCCCTCTCTCTTTTCATCACTCTCTATCACAAACACACACACACTCATATGCGCACATTCTCTTTCTCTCTCTCTCCCTCTCTCTCTCTCTCTCTCTTTTCATCACTCTCTATCACAAACACACACACATGCACACATGGGCACATTCGCTTTCTCCATCTCTCCCTTTTTCCCCCTCCCTCTCTCTCTCTCTCTTTTTATCACTCCATCTTTCGCCAATATTGCCTCATTTGCACACCATCTTTATGATATGATCTCATTTGCATCTTGAGGCCTTCGCTTGCTCTCCGTTTGAACCCCTTTTTCCTTTTATGATGTCCTTCTATCTCACTTTCCCAATCTCTCTCTACCCCAATCTCTCTCTATACCTCTTCCACCGTTGTGCTGTGGCACAAACAGTTTTTGCCTCCTTTGTCATGCGTATCAACGCATTAGTCACGATTCAGTAGCCTCTGATGCATAACGAGCACTATAAAATGCCTCAATCATAATCGGAATATATAAGCCCTTCCACTTTTTTTCCTTGTCCTTGGCGAATGTCCGCATACATACTATTGTGTTGTATATTAAACATGCTGCGTATATGGCATGTCCATGTAAATACTTAGTGGATGTTTCATTTTTTGAGGTAAGCAATCAATGATTGTCTTAAGCACACAAAGAGTCAATGATACAAGGAGGAAGAAAAAAACACTTCAAAGCAAACAGGATATTGATGGAAATATACCAAAAGTAATAAGAGGTATATAATGTTTGCTTTTAAAATGAAATGCAGATTTTATTTCATTTGATATCATTTTATTTGAATGATGAGCCACTTGGCAGTATGTTGTTTCAGAATTTGTTTTGTTCTGCAATTACATGTATATTATTACCATATCATATATTTACTCATTGAATTTCATCTACATAAACCAATATGTGTTTGAATATGAAATTAATAAATAATTGTAAATAAATAACAGAATGGAACAGTGTATACCATAAATCAAGTAATTATTTGATGAATAACAATTTTATTTAACATATTTATTCACCGATATGCTTGATGTACTTTACAAAGAAAAACAACAGAAAAGCACTTTATATTTCCTATTGATCTATTATAATGTTTTTTTTCTTCAAAATATGTACATACATGTATTATTATCTTATATATGTAATTAAAGGGAAATAAAGTCTTATTTTCTCATGTTGGGAATTCCTTTTTTTTAGCCATTATGTCTAAATTCAATTGTTTCCTGTTAGATATCATACAAATTTAAAACCACATGAAATATTGCCTGTTCCTGCCCATACATACTGATTTAAAAAATAAATAAATATGGCATTGAAGAAATAAATCTCCAACAAAGCATTTGTTTGTAGAGATGGACACTATACTGAAAGTAATATTATAATCATATTTAGTATTTCAGTGATTGATATATCACATTTAAAAAAATTATATTTCAAAAACACATTTATTATCATTCTGAACAGGTTTTACTAAAGGTTTAGATAATCTTTATTGAAATCATTAAAATGTTAAATATTTGAAGAAGGCATTGACTATTAGTCATAACGTATATCATGTACATACCGGTAATAGAAACCAAGAAGCTACTAAGAAATCAATCGGTCAATTCAAAGCTGAAATATGTAATTGAAAAAAAGAGATAATCGTGATTTTTCTAATATTAGATGTGATAGGAATCATACTTTTAACAAAATACTATTGATGAGAAATGGGGAATATTAGTTGCTTTTGTATGTTAATGTAGCAGACATCACTCATTTTAAATGGATAAACGAGCCAAAAAAAGAAGAGATTATTCATTGCTAAAGAGAAAATGATCAGCATTCCATATGTTCCTGTAGTACTGTAGCCGAGCATGATTGGCAAGGCGTAGAAAGTTGAGGGTAGGCACGAGATTACGAAATAGAAAATTGCTTGGTTGGGCCGTCGTCTGCTTGGTGTGATTATAATGCTAATGATATACAAGAGAGAAGACCCACTCAATGGGAATATAGCGCGGCGATCAGTCGGCTGGCAAGTGTTCGGCATAGCGTGCCCTGCTCGACTTTACGAGCTTGTTATGTTGTGTGCATGGACTGCCTGGCTGTGTGTCCTTTTAATATGTGGTGGGGGAGAGAGAGAGCGTGTGTGAGTGTGTGTGTGTGTGTGTGTGAGCGTTTTGAAGCTGTAATGGCGCGAATGTAGGCATGGATGAATACAAGGGCAAGGACTATCTATACAAAGCTTGATTTGGAGGTAATCCTATGTTTCATAGAAGGTTGTTTTCCTCCCGTCATTATCTATCACTGGGACTACACATTCAGTGTATTAAAGCAGAGGTGGTTGATTTTCTAGCATAGCTGAGAAGCTTTAGTTGTCTTGTACATATTGGAAGCTACCCGAAGCATCGAACATATGGGACAATAAACGGAAGTGGTCGTGATCTCCAAGAATAGATCCCACCGCATCCAATTGGCAATATCTTGTCCTGCTTGTAACGCTACCCGGTGTTGCGATTCGTCCGACAAATAAGGCAATCTTCATCTTTGTAAGTTCAACCCTGAGGTTGTTTTGTGTATTGTATTGGTATTAATTAGCTGTTGTGTCGTGCTAGCCATCTCGCCTTGTCATTAAAACCAAGGTGTTTGAGCTCATGCAGCGTTAGTGGCCGGCCGTTTGAAGGAAACACTTGATGTCAGTAGTGATCACATGACCGCGGTCGACTGAGAGGCATACTGATTTATTAGATTGGTTTGATATCGAGTGGGTATTTTAGGCATGTTAGCTGATGCCTGCATACAATAGTGATAAATTAATCCAGCATAATGCCCTAGCTGTGTTAGTGTCTGTCTTCATATTTGTGTGCTGGTTCCATGAATACTATTTCATGTTCTGCTATTCTATATGCCAGCATATTGTAGATTATGTGTACGAAATATAATAATATTAATAATAATTAGATCAATTTATATAGCGCAGCTACTATATGAATATACTCTACAGGATGATAACTAATCATCCATTTAGACCTGTTTTGGCTGATGATTTTATACAATACTAGCCGATAAACCAAACCAGCATATTGCCTAGCTAGCTGGTGTTAGATTTCTCCTTCCTATCTGCACGGCAGTTGGTGAACACTATTTCATGTTCTACATACTATTCTATGCCAGCATATTGTTGCGTTTAGTATGTACACAAGAGATGAGGGAATAATTATTCACTCTTTTTAAAGCCTATATTGACCAATTCTGTTAAACTAGTTAGCCGTCATACAGATCTGATTAATAAAGATACATATATATTATCTCCCTTAATACATGTATTAGTGCATCGTAAGTTCTATTTCATGCTATTCTATATGTCAGCATATGTTTTACTATGTGCTCAAAAGATATGAGAATAATTATCTATATCATGTTTTTTGACCTGTTTGAGCTGATGCTTACATACTGCTCCTTTAAATACCTCCTTTCAAAGTGGTGTTATGCTTCGGTAAATAATATTTCATGTAAGCAACTGTATTCAATGCCAGCATATTGGTACTGTTCTGTGCCAGCAGATTAGTACATGTATTATTCTATGTCAGCATATTGGTACTGTTTTGTGCCAGCAGATTGTTGACTATGTGCCCAACAGATTAGAGATTAATTGTTCTTTCATTGACCATATGGTCACATTAATATGACATGCTAAGGATGAATACGTAAAGGTAGACATTTGGGTATGAATCCAATTTGTAGCATTAATTCATAATGCAATTCATATATAATCATTTATATAACTTATGCGATACAAACACTGAGACATAAATAAGTCATCTGTTGAAACCCAAAAGGGCATAATCCATTGAATATTATAAAGCCAAAGATAACTTAGCCTGGAGTTGACGAGAAATATATGTTGTATCAAAATCAAATTTTATATTTGGTTAACAAATACTTAATAACCTTCTAGCTCTCACACAATATCACATAGTGAAAATTTGGGCAATATATCTTGGGCAAATTGTAGGAGTGGAGGATCGGTTGTAGAAATCGTTACCGTTACTATCTTTTAGATCATATTCCGATCCATTTAATGATATTATTTTTATTTGCTTTTACTTGAAGTAGATAAGTATGAATATTGAGAAAATTTGGGATAATAGTTTGGCCTTATTTCATTTTTAGGGCAATAGAGTTTTAAATCATTTAACTATAACTTTCAGCTCCATTAATGCCTTTTGGGTCTACTTGTATATGTTCTTAATTGGTACTTCCAAAATGACTCAAAGCCCTACTCATTGTACTTGTGAATTTTATAGTTTCAGCCTTACATTTCTCATTGGTTCAAAATATTTATTGTATGTTCTAATATACACACTAAAATATAAACAGAAAACTTAAATTTGGAGGTTCAATTCCCTAATTTGGAAGTTCAATTTCCTAATTTGGAGGTTCAATTCCCTAATTTGGAGGTTCAGTTCCCTAATTTGGAGGTTCAATTCCCTAATTTGGAGGTTCAATTCCCTAATTTGGAAGCAGAACTTTAACAAGGTTAAATTCTGAATTCTAATTAAGGATCGAGAGAGAGAGAGAGAAATTCCATACCATTTATAGCACGATTGATAAATACAATACCATTAAAGGAAAAATGGAATGCATCGTAGTTCATGATTAGTTTACGCTTGTTCTTTTCATAACTTACACACACACACACAACACACACTCACACACACACACACACACATTAGAAGTTTGTTGGTATATTGACTCGAGACTAATTGTGTTATCGAACAGCATTCTGCATGGATGAACGGCGATCTTAGTATGCGTTCATGCCTGATTGAACAAGACATGTTTCGATCCCTCAGTAATGTGTTATGACGTGTTTGAATTAAAGGTTAACATTGCCTCTACCACATCATCATGTTTCTTGTGGTAGAATTATGAAACACCTGTTCTTCTATTCCGTCTGTTCAGAGCGAGAACAGCATTAACTGTACATAAATTTGCATGTGTTAATACCCTTCTGGCTCTCAACATTTTGTCAAGAAGCATGTCAAGTGAATGGATAAACAGTACTTTAACCCGTTGACTACCGAATTCTCTAATCCCCATAGGTTTAATACAGGGACAACCCGGTTCCAGTAGGCAGAGGGTTAACTGCTATTAATATATATTTTTGTATATTGAGGAAGGCATTATTTCTTGTTTTAATGTCTATCAATTAATTCTCTTCTGACTCTCGATCATCGGACTTGTACTTGTAATCAGAGCTTCATTAAGAGATATTTAAGATATTTAATACTCGTTGACTTTATATATTTCCTGTTATTTTGGTTTGCAATTACAATTTATTCTCGTACCACTAATGATGGATCTATTTTCCATTAGATTTGTAGAAGAGCATACTTAGTGCATTAATTTCAAATTTACATCTATGCCATTTGAACTATTTGTAAATGAGCTATCCACATATGAATTTAAACATATTACAGTCAAACCTATCTATTAAGGCCACCCAAGGGGAACAGTAAGCACAAATGAGTATACTTGTAGGTATCAATTCAGTCAGTGCCCCCGCCAAACTAAATCTGAAACTGAGTGAGGAGTTTCCTCAGACCATCGTGGTCATTCTTTGATGCACACAATACACCATCAATAATGTTGCTATGTCAGGGGAGTGTATACAGCAACCTCCAAAATGGCTTGACACGGTACAGATACGATGAATGCTCACAAGATGCGCTCCGTGTCCATTTCAAATCTCCTCCCATATATTCATACATTCATTTACAACATCTATCTAAATGTTATATCAATAAACTCCCACTTACGGCCACTGCAGTGCACAGCGCTCAGTCTGAACCCTGCAAGCACGCACGTACAGGATGACATTGCCTTGCACGCTGTAGCAATTGCGTATCGACTGGGACACGTCCAACAAAAGGCATGACTCCGGTGTGCACCGAATTAGCCAGGTGCAGGGGGTTCTTCCCTGCAATTCGGTAGACCTCCCGGCGTGAAATGCCACACGACAGACCCAATGTATCCTCCCTTCCCATCCTTCACTGTTTCTAGGGGGACATTGACGTCTTCTTTAGTACATACAATCAAATAGCACATTGACTGTCTTCGCATAGATCTACATGTATGTGTATAGTGTAGCTTATTAAGCCTTGTTCAGATACGCAGCAAGTGTAATAAACTTCACATTTTGTATCTTAAACACAGAGCATAGTGAATATGCTTAGGATCTTTGTTGCACACATTTACCATTCAATTACACATTAAAAAAAAACACCATAGCATATTTTGCGGTGTAGTGTGGTGCCACAACATATCTGAACTAGCCTCTTTTGGGTCAATTTCACAGTAATGTCTGCTTTCTTGCTGGTTTCTCAAAAGTGCTGTAACATGTAAACATTGAACCTAGCGTTTTTTGTTTTAATATTTCTTTCTATTCTTTCCATCTTTCCGTTTGAATTTTGATGCATTTTTGTAGGGGACTGTTAGTCTTCCCTTTGGTGATATACAAATTTCCATAATTTAGTTTGGTACTGTGGAGTATTTAATCGTTAATATCTGTAAAATTATTTTTCCTGTCCAAATTTTCTCACCTCTCTCTCTCTCTGTATCTCTCTCTGTCTCTCTATTTCTCTCTCTTCCTTATCTCCTCCCTTTTTTCTCTCTTTCTCTCTCTCTCTCTCCCTCTCTCTCTCCCTCTCTCCCTCCCTCCCTCCCTCTTTCCCTTACATGTATCTCCTCCTTCACTCTTCCTCTCTCAAAGACTCGATCTGTTTCTTTATTTTCATGATTTTTTCCTTCCTTCTCTCTCTCTCTCTCTCTATCGGTTTCTATCATTCTTGATGTTTCCCCTTCTCTGTTCCTCTCTTTCTATTCCTCTCTCCTCCATCCTATCCACGTATACCACTCTGCATACATTTTGAGATGCAACTAATGTTTTGTATCCATATTTTGCGCCAGCTGGTTCCACCGCTTATCTAGTAGCTATGATAATGAAACGCTCAGTAGCAACTCGACACGTGGAAATGAAAGAGAAGCCCCGCGGGGGAGGCATTGAAGAATGAAAGCAGCTTGTTGTGTTTGGGAAATCGAGAGATGAATGAAAAAGAATGAGCAGTAGAGAGATGGGAGAGAGGGAGAGAGAGAGAGAGAGAGAGAGAGAGAGAGAGAGAGAAATAAAGAAAGGTGCATGCATTAAAACATATGCACAGAGTCAGAAGTAAGGCAAGAAAGAGAGAGAGAGAGAGATTTTAAAAATAAAAGGTGCATGAATTATTATATGCACAGAGCCAGAGATCGGGAAGAGAGAGAGAGGGAGGGGAGAGAGAGAGAGAGAGAGAGAGAGAGATGCAGGGAGACAGAATATATACATTTACGTGTTTATACACTAGAATTGAATACAGATAGAGATTAGACACTAAACATTAAAAGGTAGAAATACATGTATTAAAGTGAGGGGTTGATAGATATGACAAGAGGGCAATAAGAACCTGATAGAGAAACTACTATAGGAGAAAAAAAGGTTAGAAATACAATAGAGAGATTAAAACAAAAAGTATTTAGAAATATGCATAATGAAGAGAATAGTCTAATTTATGATTGATCAGAGAGTGAAGGAGATAGAAATTAAAGTTGAAGAGCTAGAAGTAATGATTCAGATCAAATGGGAGACCAAAACCAGGCAGTGCACAAATAAATGAAAATATGAAAGATTTAGTGAGAAAATTAAGAAAGAAAAAGACAAAGGGGGAAAAAAAGACAAAGAAAACTATTAATAGTTAATGTATGTATGGTTTAAAACCATAAAGATGTATGCACTTGAGATTGTGTGAGAGGTAACAGCTATTAAAACAAGCATGTATAGCACTATGCAAAGCAAGTGTGAAAAATACAGCAGCAAAGACAAGAATATGTAGAAAAACAGAGAGAGAGAGAAAAAAACTGAGTAAACATGTATATGTGCAAGGATTATCATGCAATTAAAAGGGTGGAGACACGTAGTGAGTGGTAGTGGTCCTTAAGCTCCGCCCCCTTGCCACGTGGCTGGCGTTATGCCCAACTGCCAATCACCATATAACAGGGGCTGGCTGGCAGCACACTCTTTGATTTGCGCTTGGGATTTATGAGGATTCAAGCTATCTTTTCTGAGCGAGCCTTCATTCATTCATTCATTCATTCATTCTCCTCGGTGGTTCATTCACGGGCGCACTCGGCTTCTCCAGAGCCTGGTATAGTATAGGGAGCAGCTGTTACTCACAAAGGAGCTGCAGGCGGATGGCATACAGCAGCATCGCCCTGCTTTGTGCAGAGATTTCCATGGATAGCAAGGCAGCAAGGTACTGTATTCCAACAACCTATGGAGGAAGTTTTTTCCATTCTCTTTGGAGACTGTTTTTTTGAAGACTGTGTCTCTTTCTCTGTCAATTGTGGATATACAGATTTTACAGGCTCTTCTTGGGCAGTCCTTTCTGGGATATATTTTTTGTGTTCATTTCACTTCTTTTAATCAAATTGTGCAATTATGTTTAGGGTTGAAATTTCATTAATTTGATATTTTCATCTCTTTTGTAATTGGTATCCAATTTTATACATTGTTAGATGTAATAGGAGAAGAATTGTTCTGGATCTTTTTGCTACATATTACCAGTGATTCTGGTTGATGAAGAGTTGTGCTTTTCTTTTTTGATCTCTCTTAAATGGTACGTGCTGCTGGTTATTTTGTCTTAATCTTTCTCTCTCTCTCTCTCTGTCACTCTTTCTCTCTCTCTCTCTCTCTACCCCTCTGTCTTCCATTTCTCTCTCAATCTAAATCTTATGATTAATTATGTGAATCAAGCATTACAGCATCCTGATTTCACAAATCATAATTAATCAGCTGAAATTCTATGGTCTTGTAAAAACTCCAAATCATTGCTAAAAATATACCAGTCAGAGTAGGTTCAAAGATCTCATTTTGTAGCCACTACTACGCAACAAGGCTACATTTTATATTCAATGTATTTTTTTATGATATATTGCTTATGATTGAAGTTTGGACTTGGTGTGAAAGGTTCACAGGACAATATGTGTCATATGTGAAATAGATCACAGAAGAAAGCCATGTATTTGTAAGTGTATTGCATGCAGCCTGCTTGATTGGGAGGTTTCTCTTCTTGTACGTAGGCATACATACCCATTTCATACTCACCGCAGGAGAGGGTTAACCCGGACCCAATAGCTGAGAGGAATGGGATAGCATCACTCCGCTCAGCTCTGTTCAGACTAATTCTCAATCCGATGTGTGAGGGGGTTAATTCCTGTGACTCTGAACTCGGTGTGGGTTTTTTTTCTTATAAAGCAGTAATGTATAAGGATTGACTTATCTTCTAGTGCATTGATGTGTCATGTGTTTTACTTTCGAATGGTAGAAAATTATCGGAAAGCATGAGGAATATAAGTCATTATCTAATTATGCCCAAACCAATTATAGAGCAGGTTATATGTTCTCTAGTACCTTTGAACATTAAAAGTAACCTAATTTTGGTCCGGATCATGTCGGTAGCGCTCGCTGCGAGCTAGCTCTCTACTTCTCTGTCAATATGAAAGTTGTGTTTATAGGCAAGGAAGTGATTGAAACGAATACCATAAATGGATGCATTGAGACGCCCGCTGTTCTGTGTGTTTGGACGGGATTGTTTGTACGTTTGCCAAACTCTTATCAGGAAACCACTTGTTTTCGCAAGATGAGTTTTAGTTGATTTAAGCGATTCTGAGGAGGAACTTGATTCGATGGTATTGATAGGATCGCTGTTAATGTTTGCTCCAGTTTGAGTATTGCTTCATGCTTGTACCGTTCGATGCTAGTGATTGGCTCGTTGGTAATGTTTGCTTTGATTTGAATATTGCTTTATACTTGAATGTTGGGGAATTCATTGGATAATGGCTTTATACAGGGAAGCAATTTTGAATTATACTTGAATTATAAATCTGTGTGAATCTCCACTGGAAATCATTTCTCTAGATTTCTCTTGATTCTGTCATTTTAGCGATACCTTAAAATGGGATTTTTACCGTTATCATCTAGTTTTTTAACCTGTCTATTGAATTGCAGCAAAGGATTCCATTTTATCTCAAATTACCCAAACTTGATGTTCTAATGGGGAAAAAAGAAAAAATATCTGAATTGCAGTTAGTACATAACGGAAAGGTATTATTTTGGGAGGGAGAGAGAGAGAGAGAGAGGGGGGGGGGAAGAGAATATGAAAGTGTCTCTGAATGTGATCTGAGTTTATAAATTTACATAGATGTTATAGCATATTAATACATGTTAGGATTTTTTTTGGTACACTGTGTATTGATTATCATAAAATATCTGAAAGATAACCTCCAGCGACCTAGTTTTGTGTGCATTCAAACTATACAAATTCAATTTTCCTTGCAGTCAGAGGCAGCGTAGAAGAACTTCACACAGCACTTGATGCTTTCAAAGTGCTCTTAAATTGTACGATTGCAGAATTCATATTTTGTAATGCATCATTTGAACTAATAACTCTTGGCACCAAACTTGGCTCTTCTTCTTCGTTCGCGATGTGAACGGCTGCTTGCATCTTCCCAGTCTGCCTGTACCTGAAAAAGAGCAGCTGCGTTTGGTTTTGGATGTTTGCTCGTTCATTGTTATCCCACATCATGCAAGGTACTTCTGAATGTTAGCATTTAGCGATAAGGCGGGACAAAGTACAGGGCGTATAAAGACATGCAAACGTAGCAAGATATTCATAGACATGACTCACACATTAAACTTGGAAAATCATAAATGAATATTAAGATCATAGGGTGCGCAGGAAGACCGAAAGTTTGGGGTCCACGTGGTGGTGGTAGTGTTGAAGCATATTGGAGGAATACTATCAATTGGAGAGAGAGTAATTACTGATATTGGAGAAATAGTATTTGCTATTTGTATGATGTGAAAGATGGCTTGCAGGTTTGTATATTTCTTGAGGAATTTTCTTGGCAAATATCTGGATGACAATCATTGAATGGTATGAAATTTAATGTGCATTGGAGGCTTGTGCATATAGGGTAAGACATATGGCACCAGTGCAAACCCACTGAATAGTAGTGGATCTATGCTGTGTTATTTGTTCCAATGGTTTCCTTATGAAGCAGAAACTGTATTGTCTGTTGTATTTGAATCGGAGCATAGTTGTTGTATTTGCTCTATTTCAATTGCTAATATTTGAAAGCAGATTGTTGCTCTTTTTTCTGAAGAGATCTTACTTGGATTTAATGTGCAAGAAAGAGTCAAGAAGAATCTTCTTGTTTGTGACCACAAATTATACTCTCTCAACTAGATAATTACCGTATGACTAGTACCTGAGAAATTCTATTCCTTTTATAGTTGAGCCTATTTGTGGTATATGGTTGTGCAAAGGTAGTATAGTCTCTGCATGGTCAAGATCTTTATGAATGAGAATTGTTGTAATAGGAATATACGTGTAGCCTGTGGCTAGTATAGCCTGTTAATTCAGTGGCGTATCCAGAATTTCTGTGCCGGGGGCATGTCTTAAAACTCTGACGAGGAAAATTTTCTCATATTTTCATGTGCCTTTCGGGGATCTTAAATATTTGGGTTACGGGGGAGAGGGGATGTGCCCCCATGCCTCCCCCACCCCCTGGATCTGCCACTGAAACTATACACCAATTAAGAGCATATTTAGAGGAGAAATTGAAACCCATTAACATTGAGTCACTGTTATCTAGGTGAAAGATTGCAATTGCTGGTTGTGAATGAGTGGATCGATAGCTAATGGAAGTATTGGTCATTGAAAACGCAAGATCATATGCAGTACTAACAAACTTAAGGTAATTCGATTTCATAGCAGGGCTTCAGGTATATGCTAGGATTTCAATTACTTCTCAAGTGCCATAATCGCCAGAGCCAAGAATAGTATTAGAAATGATTATTGATGAGTATGCAAATACCTGAATGATATTCTTCATAGCTGCATTGCTCGTTCCATTGGGAGATCGAGGAAGTACTTTGTGTAGCACGTATCATACTGAAATGTGGATGGTTCATTAACTTTAGTTGTTTAACCTCTGTAAGTTTGTTCAAGTACAAAGAGACTTTTTTGTTGTTTTTTGTCCTTCTTTAAGAAATAGATATATATATATTTTTTTATAGCTTAGTCAGATAATAATGTTTTCCTGTATGATTTTGTGTTTTACTTTACATGTGTATCTTAGTAATGAATGTTTGATTTGCTTTGGATTGAGAGGAGTGGAATGATGAATGTCACTTTCTGGTTACCATGAATTTTATATACTTCATTAATTTTGTTGTACTTTGATAATGGTGGTGATGGTTATGAGGATATAATCTGTAATTTCTGTGGTAGTGAATTGTTCATTGAACTTAACGGTATTTGTTTTTAAATGTGCATGTACATATGTCTCCCTCTGATTAAACAAAAACAATCTAAGAATTTGGGGTCTGGTTCAACAGTGTTATCTTTCATTTCAAGATAATTACAGTTGGGCAACAAATCAGAAAATTGTTGATCTTTGTGCATGCAATAAAAAATTGCATTCTTCAGTAATGGGGACAGAATGATATCTTCATAAGATCATATCAAATCTCTTAACTCCTTCTGCACCACCGAGTTTACATATATGAACATTTTATGAACTTCAAGATGATGTATTTTGAGTCACATTCTTTGTATCATTAATAAATTTGAAAGAAAAATATATTTCATGAGAATGAACTTCACAATGCATTGACCAGTTTCCCTTTAGAAATTGGAAGGAAAAAATGACCGTCCAAACCCATCGTAAATAGTACAGTTCCTTAAGTGGGAATTTCTATCCATAGCACATCGAAGGGGCCTAATCAATGTCAGTTCTATGTTTTATTTGTCTGCTGCCCTCACCAGTCCAGTTATTACCATCTCATGTCCTTACTGTACATACAGAGAAAATGTGTGTCTCCATGTCCAGGGCCCTGTTTCATCAAACTTGATATCAATGACAAGTTACAAGCTACTGTTATAAGCTACTAAAATTATGGCATCTGATTGGTTGATAGCAAATTTTTCATAACAATTTAGCATTTGTTATAGATAACTAGTTTTATGAAATGGGCCCCTGGCTCCTTTTTCGATGTAAACTAATTTTTTCATATTGTATCTCTTGAAAAGGCACTTTATATATAAAGTGAAATGTATTTATCATCATAATTATCATGTCTTTTCTCTGTCTGTCTCCCTCTACAGCCGGTCAAGGTGGTGTCGGCTGGGAGTTCCGACAACGCAGCGCTTGTTATCCTCACTGTGGTGCTTGTGGCCTGCGTGGTGGGCATCCTCATCGCCATAGTAACGGTGTACTGCCTCAAGAAGCGGTCCAATGAGAAGGCTAAGGTGACAGAGCTGAAGCAGTCTGAAGGAGAAAACGGGAACGAGGCTTCTGCTGACTACCAAGTAAGTTGAAATTGTCCATGTCAAATCAAATCAAATCAAATATTATAATTTTCATTGTAAAACAAAAATCAAAGAAACAGAAATAAAAAAGTGGTAGCATCATAAAATCTCTGTCAATAACTTCCAAACCACCATGTCAAAGCTGGACCAGCATTTTAGCAGACTCGTACCCCTTTCCTACTGTGCCCAAAGTGACATTTACAAGGGCAATTGCGGAGTGCCTTAACTTACCCGAGCAAATACCTACATGTATGTCATTAAATACTGCGCCCAAATTTTAGGCCGGGCACTTTGGAAGTACCTGACAAAGACTGGCCTAAATTTAAACAGCTCATGAAGCATCCTAACTAAAGACTAGACTAAGTCATTTCATACTGCTCTTACGACTACCTGAGGTCAAGAGTGACCAATACTGTTGCCATGTGATTGCGTGCTCAGCATACAGTATCGCTTACACATGTGGATAACCCGGAAGTGGTATATATAAATGCTATGTGACATTTTATACTGGTGTTCGGGCACCTTTGGTCTGGACTTGAAACACCTATGAGAGCACCCTGTTTTTTTAAAAACCATTTTGAACTGGGATTTAGGGTGTCTCTGAAGCATACTTACGAAACAATCTTAGTACGAGTTAATACTAAGAGTTCATGAAGTACAAATTGTATTTCATGAATATTATTTACTAACATTTGAAATCATCTTTATTTTCTATGTTTTTTTACAATACTGCCCTTCTTCTCATACTAAGAGTCTATACTAAGAGTTCATGAAGTACAAAATGTATTTCACGAACATTTACTAACATTTAAAATCATCGTTATTTCCTTGTTTTTACAATACTGCCCTTCTTCCCAACCCATCTAAAGGACCTATGCCGTCAGCGCATGGCGACCAAGTCGGACAAGCCTGAACCGCTGACTCGCGTGAGCAGCGTGGCGGCAAGCGATGGAGCTCAACCCAGCCCGTCTAGCCGTAGCAGCACATCGTCATGGAGCGAGGAACCGGTCCAGTCCAATATGGACATCTCTACGGGTCACGTGGTCCTGGTAAATGTCGCCCTCTCTTGTCGATTTTTAATGAATTTCAATAAAGGGTGTGTTTTTGGGGTAAAATCAGTGGTATTGAAACTAAGAGTCTAATTATAAGCTTGTCCTCAAGTCTTCCAAGGAATGCCATAAATAAGGGTTATTTTACAATCCACATTTTCCTTATTGACTTGTTTTGCACTAAATAAGGGGTAATTTTGACATCCTAGAACAGTCATGTGAAATGCTTGCTATAAAATACGAAATCCCAGGAATACATATATATATATATAACTTTAAATTTATATCTATATATATATATATATATATCTAGATCATTCATGTAAGTGGTAACTATTAAATTGATGTGTAATATATCACTATATACATTAGATGTTAATGTATATGATTTGCTAATGTATGGCTATATTTTTTCAATTCATTTTATTTATTTCTTTTCCCCATTCTACAGAGTTATATGGAGGACCACCTGAACAACAAAGATCGTATGAGCAAGGAGTGGGAGGCCCTCTGTAGTTACGAGGCTGACCCATGCACCCAGGATGCTGGCAAGGCACCCGAGAACGCAAACAAGAACAGGGTCAAGACTGCCGTCCCTTGTAAGTAACCCCCTGCCCCTCCTTCTCCCCTCTTCCCCCTCTTCCCCCTCTCTGCCATTTCCACTCTTTCCCCCTTTCTACCCTCTCCCTCTTCCCTCTTTCCCCCTCTCCCCCTCCTCCCTCCTTTCCCTCCCCTCCTCCTTTCAGTCCTGCTCCTCTCCACCTCTCCTTCTCTCCCTCCTCTTCCCAAATCCCCTCCTCTCCTCTCCCCAAATCCCCTCCTCTCCTCTCCCCCTCCTCTCCTCTCCCCTCCTCTTTCTGCCTATTTTCTAAACCCCAACTATTCAAAATACTTGCATTTTATGTCAATGGACTGCTAAACCAAACTGTTGTTATCAGAGAAATGCAATAGCGCCATCTGTGTATTGATTTAGTGGTGAAGTGTGTTTGTGAAGAGGGTAGCTGCACTTCTAGTCAATTCGTTGTAGTTCTGATAACAGAAGAGCGCCATCTTGAGATATGATAACTGTTCTTCTTTGTGATAAGTACAGGCCACTGTCGGGTGAATTTCCGTAACATGCAGAAGAAAATGACATAGCTACCCCCTCCCCACCATTTGTGCCAATTGACCTGAAAATTACTGGGGAAAATACAAGCATGAGAAATTTTAGAGAGATATATCTGTAATTCTTCATAAAACAGACATATTAGGTGTAGCATAAGATGTTATTGCCCCCACCCATTATCCTTGTGGTGTGTCCCTATCTCCGACCCCCCCCCCCTCTCTTACAGTATAAATATGAAATAAATTGATATATTTTATTCTGTAACGCTTTTCTGTTTTTCACAGATGATCATACAAGGGTGAAGTTGACTGAGGAAACGAGCGCCAACAAGTCGGATTACATCAATTCCAGTGCTATTGTGAGTCTAAAAATTAAATGTGTAAAAATCAACCATATTGTTGTTGATACCCTAATTTTTTGTTGATACTATCATCCTTATTAATGTTTTCATGAGACTAAATTGATAACTAAAAGATCTCTTTATATTGTCTGAGAAATTTCATTATTTTGTTTTACTTATATGTAGGGTCCAAGAAATCTTGTTTTACTTATACAGTCAAACCTGTCTATAGCGACCGCCCAAGGGAAACACAAAAAGTGGTCTTTGTGGACAGGTTCCTTTAGTACATGTTTCAATGAGAAACTATTTTCAAGGGAAACAAAAAATGTGGTCTTTGTAGACAGGTGGTCTTTGTAGACAGGTGGTCACTAAAGCAGGTTTGACTGTATGTAGGGTCTGAAAAATCTTGTCATTTTGTTTTATTTATATGTCGTGTATGGGATGCAAGTGAAATCATCTCTCAAGTATAAGATAAATGAGAATACTGAAAATCTTGTTAACCATAATTTACCGTGCAAATCACCATGTTTGCAATAGCTCACAGTTATTATATCAACTCCTTTTTTATAAATTGCATCAACTTTAACATCTGACTTTTCACCTTTGAACCAGATGGACATTGATCCCAGAGCTCCGGCTTACATCGCCACCCAGGCTCCGCTAGCCAACACCCTGGCTGACTTTTGGCAGGTACGTTAGTCTTCATGGTAAATTAGAATCCAAAGATCCAGTTTGGTTTGGTAGTTTGTTTAACCTGCCTGCTAAGAAAGCATGTGTATGCTTGTAAGTATGCAACAAAGGGACTGAAGGTTTTAAGTCCTCTCCAAGGGACTTGGTAATGAGGATTAATGCCTTACCAAAGGGCACTAGTACATTGATTTGGTGTAAAGCCCAGGACCTCAGAGTTATGAGACCACATACACACAGTGTATTTCTTTATAAAGCCCATTAGATTTAATACCTTTCTATTCCCAAGCTACCAACCCATAGATTATTTCTTAGAAGAAAAAAGTCTTATTCTGTAAAAAGCCATTACCGGTATACCCTTATGATGACATTGCTGTATAACAGAAGATTCATCCTGCTATAGGGATACAATCTACATGTACATGAATATTTAGACTTTGTGCCTTTTTTATAATTCATTGCACGTGTAATTGTAATTAGCCTGCTGTTTTCTTTAAAAAAAGGGAACATATGTTTCTACGTTTCATATGTTTCTACGTTTCATATGTTTCATATAATTTCTAATTCTACTGGTATTTGTAAATGAGATGCAACACAGATGTTCATTATCTTGCAAAACAGGATGATGCATTGCATTTCACAATCTGCAATTATATAGTATTTGATTAATGACAGAAAGTACAAAGGAATAAAGCATGACTTAATAGTCTAAATTTTATACCAGCATCTTTTATATATATCTTTACAATTATTAGTGATTCATATGCATACAGAATGGAATTGGATTAAATATGCAATTTTTTGCCAGGAGCTTTAATTTCACACTTGGGTATATTCTTGGAATAATAATAATTAAGTCCTTCAAAATTGATTGATTTCCTCCAAGTTGATTTGATATTTATTCTTTTTTTCATGAAGGTAGTACTAACTTGTTGAGTACAAAGCTCAATATGACCCAGGCTTGAAACTATGGAGAACATATTTGATCAATTATCACATTTAATCTAAGAGGTTAAAACTGGGCAAAAGTTTATTACGTATTTTATTAAATCTACATGTATCTTGCCAATGAAGACTCTCGTTTATACCACAATTTAGATGCAGCTACATGTACCATAAAACGTACACACACATTTTTTTAAATACTACATGGAAATCCAAGAAGACACCATTCAAGTAATATTTTTCAGAAGTCTAATATTTTTGGTCCGTCGTCCCAATAACGTCATAACACACGCCCCTTCTTAATTTCAATCCATTCAATAAACATGTAGCTACCATATACACAAGTCTTTGCTCATGGAGTTGGGAAAACTTGAAGCCTTGACTATTTCCTTTAATATATCTCCTCATTTAACAAACATGGATCAAAGCAGCTGATTAAAGGAAAGTCTGACGTTTGAGCTTATAACTGGGCACGCATACACCCACTCGTAGACTAACACGGATAAGAATTGTTGACGTCAGTTTCGCAAAAGGATTATGGTAGCTCTTATTTAGCTGATAACTGTAGCAACTTTAATGAGGCATGGATATGATTTTAGCAAGTTTATCCACAAAGTTCTTATAAAATTTCCCCAATTACACTCAAAAATATCAAATGGATTATGGAAATTCATAGATTGCGGGCATATGAGAGATATTTTTGTTGTAATTACAAAGAACTGTTATATCTTTTTTATGGAGTCTTGGGGATTTAATGAGCATGTACCATCAGATGTAAAGATCTTAGGGTTCACAACTTGGCCTTATTATATCTTAATGAGATGCTTATCTCACTACTATTATTAGAGAGGTTTATAGATTATTTCGTAAGATATATCAAAGATGATGTCATTCTGAGCTATTTTCATAAAGAAATGAAGTAATTTGTTTATTTTAATTTTAACATAGAGTCAATTTCTAAATTTTAACAAATGAAATCAGACTGTAAGGGAGGGTAGCGAAATGAAACGGCATAAAAAGACTTGTCTAGAACGCCAACCGCATAATTGTTGAAAATCATATTATCACACAGAGGTAGAACAATATTGTTAGGGTATGGAGCTGGTATTATAGGAATGAGATATGGCATCTCATTAAGATATGACAAGGACAATATGTACCATATCAATAAGGCTAAATGTTAGCTAAACATACCCGGGAATTGGACGTAAAGTTATACATAACTTGTTTGCCCCCTCTGCCACCATGAAGATAAATGATGAAAACCTAGGTGTATGGGCACACCAGTACTACTGTATATGCATAATGCCCTCAATGTTTTGTTGTTACATGTGTACATGTATATGTATGTTATGCAAACCAGTACACACTTGCAAGCGATATTTGGCCATTTTCACCTATAATTAATTGTGGCAGTGGCCTTTGGCATGTTCTATATTGGGAGTCAGTATAGCAAATTTCTCAATCAGATACTAGTGGAACTGTAGCTTTTGGCTAACTTTATGAAGATTTCCACTTTTGTTTCAAGGAGAGAAAAAAGACCAAGACAAATTCTCAAAATTAGGTTTCTTGGAGTAGTCCTTGAGATGCTGAAGTGTTTATTTATAGAGTGAAATTGCTGTGAGCTTTTTTTCTGATTTCTAGATATATTTTCTTGAGATAAACATTTTGTATTCCATAACTGCTCAAACGCTCCATATTTGTTCATTGACAAAGAGAGATGTAAACAAGTATATTGAATTTCTTTGTAAAACCAAATTTTTATTTTGGTATTGTGATATCTAATACTTTGTTGTCTATAAAAAGAAAAATTATTCTTATTTTAGTTTATCTAGCTTTGTAAACCCATAAGAGCACCAAAATGATAAAATATTTACCCTCAATGCTGTCACTTACAAGACACAAGAGCCTGATGATAATCATTACAAAGTGCTCACTATATTAAAACAGGCACACCGATTTGTTTTTAGTATGTATTTATATGATGTTATCAAATCACATGTTTGGAAACTTTTTTGGTATCTCTACCTGTGTGTGGTGTATTTAATGCAAGTGCGTTCGCATGCATGAAGTTGTCTACTCAACAAGACATTTTACAGTTCACTTGGGAGTGTGTTTAAACTACAATATCTCTTTGTAGAAGAAATATTTGAAGCTCATAGACTACAGTATAGCAACCTAGAACCCCTTACATCAAGAGCTAAACATGTTTTGGTGATTGGTACACTTTAAGTCAGCAAAAGAATTTAGTTTTTCTTTAAATAACAATTTTTCTTCCCCCCTCCCCCTCTTGTACAGATGATCTGGGAGCAAGGGTCGGTCGTCATTGTCAATCTCACCCACATGTCGGAGACGGACATCAACCGATGCCGCTACTGGCCCGATGAGGGTAGTGCCCTCTATCACTTCTATGAGGTGCATCTGGTGTCCGAGCATGTCTGGTGCGAAGACTACCTGGTCCGGAGCTTCTATCTGAAGAACTTGGAGGTAAAAATACTCTAGAGACTGGTGTAACTTTTGTGGTTAACCCTTTGGGTGTGGGAACTGTTTTGTTATTAGAACTACAATAAATTGAAAAGAAGTGCAGCTACCCTCTTCACAAACACACTTCACCGGCCACTAAACCAATACACAGGTGTAGCTCTTTATGTCTCTGGAGGAGATCACAAACTCCACACACATGTACAAAACACTTGTATAACACTGCTACCCTCCTCATGTGACAACCACAACTAACAGGTGTATGAGTACATGGGACTTAAGATTACCCACCACATGCCTTGTTGTGTATCGAGATAAGACGCATACTTCGACCACGAAGTGAGTCAATCAAAAAGGATTTGGTAAGACAGTAGTCATCCGCGGAAACATGTCTGACCGATCATGACCCACGCCAGTGTTGCGCTTAACTCTGTAAATCTTCACTACCTAATGACAGAGACCTGTAAGTTAATCTCATTTAGGCTAAGGGTGATGATTAATTGCAGAGGTTGTATCTCTTCGTTCTTCCCTTCTGGGTTTTGCTGAGTTGCCAGGAAAGGTCATTTGTGGACAAATCCCTTGCTTGACTAAAAGGAAATAGAGGGTATTCCAATGACGGAACGGCCAACTGGGGCGGAATAATCATTTGTTGAAAAATTGCCAAATACTCCTCAAAACTGTTAACATCTTCCCAGTAAGTTCATGGAATCTGGAGCTAGAAAGAAAAAAAGGAATGGATGTTTACCTATATGCTTGAACAGAAAAGAAATAAAGTGGTTTAGTATGCCATGCCAACAAAATAATTTTCATTAATTTCTAGTTTTTTTGGTTCTGTTTTCTAGAGATTTCTATACCTATCTAGAAAAAATCAAGCCAAAATAATCAATCTTCTCTGGTTAAACCCCAAAATTATCATGCAAGCGTTGTAGTGGTTCATTCACTTGACTCTCATTTGAAAGACTAGGGTTTTAAATCTCTGCCTTTCTGCATAAATTATGTCCTTGGACAGGGCATTTTATCTATAGTTGCCTCTCTTCACCCAAGTGTTAGTGTAGGGTACTGAAAGTTCAGAAGAGAAAATTCCTGTGTAAGAAGCATGTACCTATACTGTTTCATATATATATATATATATATATGCATACCTCTGTATTAAACAAAACATACTCCAAAACTGTGCTCATTTTGTGACTCATATTGCAAACTTCCTGGCGTAGGGGATAAACCTGACAACAGAATACGTGGTCGGGACTGAGCTCCCTTCCTGACTTATCAATTTATGCCACCCTAATTCAGCAATAAGAGGAGAAATTTGCTTCCACAAACTCATATGTGGAGATGGTATCACTATTTTAGACTAACTCATGATGAGAGACAGTTTCTCCTCTTGTTAAACCGTACAGCTTGAGTCAGGTGTTTTTGGCGCTTGGTCCCTGTAGGATATGAAACGTATCATTGGTGTTTTACTCTTAATTCAGTTTGGAATACAGATCAAATTCTTTTACAATCATATTATGTGTATAGTATATGCCTAGGTCAGGAGTCATGATATTTCTAAATGTTTTATTTGAATAAAGATTAGTTTAATAATTGTCAAGCTGCAGGTGTTATTGTTGAAGTAAGAGCTTAATTTTTCTCTCTTTTGTACAAGGGAGAGGGGTGGGGGTGAATGAGGAGGCAGAGGGTCTAGTCTGATGGATTACATTAAGATGGAGGTTAGGAAATTGTCATGGAAAAAATTAATAGACAATTTTTGTAATAATGTAATCTTATGCCGATTCTCTCTCTCTATCTCTCTCTCTCTCTCTCTCTTTCTCTTTGCCTCTGTTTACCTCTCTTTTTTCTGTATTTCTTCCTCTGAATCCTCTCTCTCCCTCTCTTTCATTATCTCTCTTCTTCGTGTTTCTCATACTTTTTTATTACTTGATATCTCTGTTTTATATTCTCACCTGCATCTCTCTCTCTCTCCATCTATCTATCTCTCTCTAACTCTCTCTGTCCCCCTCTCTTCTCACCTGTAGACCCAGGAGACGCGTACCGTGACCCAGTTCCACTTCCTGACCTGGCCCGAGACTGGATGCCCTCCATCACCGAAGTCATTACTGGAATTCAGAAGGTCAGTACCATGTCATCATCACTCATTAGCTGCATTTATACTGCAACCAAAAATCATTGATATTTCTCACATTCCGGTGTTTCGCCGGTACTTGCAAAGCAACTGCCGTCAAACACAACGAAAAAATGAAACCGAAAAACCCACCTCTGGAGTGAGCTTTATTTAAACGCCTGCCGAAGGATCGCTGATTTTTTGCAGTGTAAAAGCAAACTTCGGTAAGATACCGATTTTTGCTCACGTGACTCTCCTCGCTTCCGTGCTAACGCATGCAGGGCACTGACGAGTCGCGCATGCTCACTACTCACCCCAAAATTGGTAGGAGCTAACTTTGACAGTTTTTTATGGGTTTTTCCAGTAGTGTAAATGGTAGACCAAAAATAGCGATGATTTTTCAAAATGGTGTTTGGGATGTGTAAATGAGCCTACTATCTATCTCTTACCTCCACTCCTATCACATATAGAAATAACTCATAATAACTGCTCATCAAAAACATTGTCATGTATATACTCACAGGTATTCTTGCCATTGTGTAATCATAAGACCTGTTTCATAAGACTTGTTAGCAATAACAAATTATAAAATTCTATGACAAATTTGCTCTCAGCCAATCAAATGCCACAATTTCAGTAGCTTATAACAGTTACTGTAACTTGTTATTGATAACAAGTTGTATGAAACAGGGGCCTGTTGTTTTGTCTGAATATGAATGAGCTTGGGAACAAAACTCACCATTTTTCTCCCTCATTAAGTTCCAGAAGAGTGTACTTGTAATGGTCATTGAAACTAACACCTACATTCGCAACTATGTACATAAGAGCTAGGAGACTGAAAACTTGCAAATGATTGGAGAACTACATTGATTTTGATCAATCAAAACTCTTTATAACACAGGGCCCTGGTCTATCTATCAAACTCTTATTTTATTGTTTGTGGTTTCAAATTTCTTCCATTATGTTAAATTTTGTTTTAGACTGCCATTGAAGACCATAGTGTACATTCCTGGATAAATTAATTCACATTGCCACTAGATTAGCACTAATTTTAACCTCTGCTAATGGACATCACCTTAAGTATCATTCATGTGTAGAGAATAAATTGCCCAAAGAGGAAAACAGAGTTGACAGATACAGCTAGAAATAGGCCTACCCCCATGTATTCATGTTTCCCAATTTTCTTTCTGACTTAAAAAAAACGGATAGCAATCTTATGAATTCCTATAAATAAACATATTTGACCCAAAATGGAAATAATTGCTCATATGGATGAGTGGGTTTCTGTCATGCTGTGTTCATACCCAAATTGATGAGGAGTTCTGCATAAATGTATGCAGAATGTAGAATAGAGAATACTGTTCATCAATTCTAGAGATTTTTGGTTTGAGGGGTTGGTGGCCGTTGCCCTAGGAATAGCCTCGATTATTTTTGCGATGTTCTGTAATGAGAGAGAGTTAGGGGAGGAGGAAAGACAGGAAAAAAGACAAATCATATTTTTTCATCTTGAAATAGATTACAAGCTCTAGAGAGTGAGAAGTGAGAGATGACTTTAATAAATTTAGATCAAGTAGGAGAAACAGACTTGGACTGAATTCTTCTTTTAGTAATTGTCCACATAATGTTCATAATTTGAGTGTATTTAGAGAAACAGAAAATAACTTTTAACAAAAACTGGATTCTTCTCGAAAGTGCCCACTGCTCATGGGAAGGCGGGTAAAAATATTAAGGGTAGTAGCAATTCCATTGTTCCCAACACTTAATTAAAATATGTAGTCCCACAAATCAGAATTGATGTTTGCTGAGTAATACGGTAATGTCTTCTATACCTGTAGACCACAAAGAAGTCTCGAGGTCAGCTAGAATAAGTGCTCACCATCCTCCCATTAATCCTCCCAGCTTTTGTGAGTCCATGGTTCAGTCTGTTGGGATTGGTCCCATGATAGGGGGCGCTGTAATGTCCCCTCTCGTCATGCCATGCATGAGCTATCTTCATTGTCACCGCTCTTCCTTGCCCGAGGGGTGACATTGAAAGGATGGAGAGGGAAGGGAGAGGAAGGGTAGCATAATGTCCTCCCTCTGATTTAATTATCATCTGAGTTACATATGAATGGATGGTGAAGGGAACAATTGCACCCATTTTTATCTAAAAACACATAGATGTTCGTCAAAGATATGTAATCCTCAGATTAGTAACTTATATTTTATTTTAAGTTAGTTTGTCATTCACAGCTCCTACAAATATAATAGTTTGTTAATATGCATAATTACCTAAAGTATAATTTTGCTTGTTGTCTATCCATCATCTCTATAAATCTATCTGTTCATTCGCAGCTACTACATGTAGGCCTACAAGGACAGTATCTGCCTTCTAACTTCTATATCAATCTACATATTTACTTATAGATCTATCTACCATGTTACTTATCTTTGTATTCATTTGCATTAGTATACATATATCTATCTATTTATCTATCTTTTTTTCTCTCCATCTATCCTTTCGTCTACATGTATCGATTTATCATTCTTTCTGTATATCCAGACGGCTACCCAGAACTGTTGATTTTCTGTCTTTGAATTTATATCTCCTACTCCTTTTTTCTCTTCGATAAGTGCCCAAGCAAGCAGAACCCATAAGATGCTTCCTACCGACACCCATCCCCCCATCCATAAATACACAGGGGCTTCTCTCGCCCCCTAACCGATCTTGAATGGGAGACATACCCATAACGCTCTCTTCCTGAGCGCAGAAAAGAGCCTACTCACCTGGCTTTAGGTAACATAGATCCAAAGATAGGGAGTTCTGACCTTATCATGCTCATCGTACACCCTTTTATCATGTTCCCCCAAGGGACTAGCCCCACGCCCAGCCTTTTATTCCTAACTTCCATTTGGTATCTATCTGTATGTGCATTATAATGTGATGGCAGTAATTGAGAAGGGGTTGTGCACAACAAAGGTGTCTTGCAAGCCTGGTGTGATGTAACAATGGGAATGTGCTGGGCTTATTTTTGGCCGAAACCTGCCATTTTAAAACATCCTAAAGGTTAACTGGAGGGTAAATTTCTGCTTGGAGTAAATGTCGTTATACCGATTGAACATTCAAGAAGAAATATTTCCCCAAACTGCTGACTTACCAATTTTGTAGGTTTTCATAGGCTGTGCATAAGAGGGAACTTACTGCCAAAAAAATATAGCCAAACTTGGATGTCTGAAAGCACAACATTTCAGATTTTTCTCATAAAATAATTGATTGGTTAATGAAATTCATTTGTCTAATTGGTCTCTTCTTCTGGCCTCCCTACTGATAATGATAACTTGATGAGCATTTGAAATTATCATTTGTTATAGTTAGAGAGATCATCTCTCTCTCTCTCTCTCTCTCTCTCTCTCTCCCTCTCTCTTTTGCTTGTTCTCCTAAACTAACAAACTGAGGAAACTAAACATTGATAATTATATTTCGAAAGGAAGTAAGCCATTCTTAAACAAAATTACTGTGTTGATAGATTTAACAATGAGCCAACCTTTAATTGTATTGCGGTAATTGCCTCTCCCACTCACTTTACCTATATCCCTCTTAAACATAATAAACATGTGGTTCTGTAAAATATGTATTTAGGTTTAGGTAATGATGGTTCCTCTTTCTTATCCACAGAAGAAGAAAAAAATGCTGATTTCACAAATAAACACACTGAAGTAAAATAACTTCTACACCATCTGGACCATAAGATATTGTTTTAAATATTATAGAATTCAAAAGATAAAGCAATCCACTCTAAGCAAAGTTTTGAAGGTTGGATTACAAACAGGTCCATGTTTTAAGGTGTGTTTACATTTCAATTTATTGGTTGATTCCTTGCTAAAAGAAATATCATGGTCTAACTTTTAATTGTGTTATTAAATCTTTAAATAGCAAGGGCATGGCCACCGTAAGCCAAACAGGAATACTGTGATTGTTATCAAATGTGGAGAAAATAGCAATATTACGTCTAAAGGGGTCGCAGTAGTATATGATGTAGCATTGTGGTTAACTGCAGGGCTTTTATCAAGCTGTTGGATTATTGATAATTTATTTTGCCTGCTCCCCTCGTTAAAAGAAAGCGTGTAATGGTTCGCACATGTGGGTATTGAAGGGGAAATGTTTAGATCATAGATTAAACAATAGCTTTTTTGTTTTCAGATTAAAAATTCTCTAAGGCAGTGTAAAATTTGTTTGTAAATGATTTAACTAATTTCTAAGAAAGAGCAAGGGGTGGACAAGTTTAGCAGAGTCATTCAAATAGAACAAAGGTGTGTAATTATGATGTCATACCAATAATTTAAAGGATAAAGAAATGATAGAATAGAGTTGAGTGAAAATTAGAATAATATTCAAGTCAGAAACCTTTATTCTGAATTCTAGTCATTGACAAAGTTCAAACAGGTGATTAATAGTTTAAGAATAGTCACGGTTAAAGAAAGGATAAATGAAATAATAGATTTCTATCATGCTTTATTCAAAAATGTTATACAAACAAGGAAGATGCATAGAAATATTTCTCTTCCTAATGTGTTTAGCTTAGCACATGATTTGTTTTCAGACACAGTCAATTTTTGCAGATTGATGTATAAAAATGGAAATTGGAAAAGAAAAAAACCCTGGGGAATGATTGTAAACCGGTCATTCAGAGGCAAAATATATCTGTGAAATCAGATGATATTTATAGAGCCAATGGAGTTAGACTTTCTCAGTATATTTCATGCGTTTCCTGTTGTTCGTTTCTGGAACATCTGTCTAAAAATATGTTTTGACCAAAATTAGATTAAATTGATTTTATTTGAAAAGTAAGCTGCAATGTTGATAGCAAATTGAAGAGGTGAGAATGTTATGGTAGTTTGGAATGAAAACAAAATCCTACATGAACGTCGATTCATGGGAAAGAAATGTTTGTAAATTCTTTTCAGCAAATCTTGAAATTGATCATATACACCTTTGAAAAATATGGACAAAAATGTTTGCGCTTTGATACATGTACATGTATTTTGTACCATGCAGTACTCAGCTGGTTTAGAAGGGTCATTTGATTATAGAGTACATAATTTAAAAGTGCCTAAAGAAGCTTTTTAATATTTTTTTTTATAATCCTGTCATAGCAGGTTGCAGTTTGTTTCACTTGTTTTCTCAAAACAATCTTGTTTTTACAGTTTAAAAGAACCCACAATTTGATGTATTGGAAATATTATACTTGCACTGCTCAGTGCTTTATAATACTAGACATATAATCTCTGTTTTGATTCAGAAATGTAGTGAAAGGAATCAGTCCAACCCCTCGTGGTCAAATTCTTCATCATTTCTCTGCAGCTTTGCCTTTTGCGGGGAAAGCTGTTAACTTTGTAATGCCATAGGAAGAGTCAGTATGCATTTGTGTTTACCTTGCCAAGTGAAAATCTTCCTACGCACCATCTTATCATAACTAATGTACTTAGCTCAACGACCTTAAACGCTTTGGTCAATTTAGTTTGAGACTTACAGAAGTGTCGTCCCTCCTTCAAAGAGAGAGAGAGAGAGAGAGAGAGAGAGGAGAGAGAGAGAGATAGAGAGAGAGAGAGAGAGAGAGAGGGAGGAGAGACAGGGAGGGAATGAAAGAAATGGGGCAAAGTATCTCATTTCGCTATTCAGCCCCCTCTCTTGCCCTTGGGTCTATGGGTCTAAGGTTTATGAATATACGTTGCATTCAACGGTCTACTCCACACTCCATCACCCTTCCCCGATATCTTTTACACCAAACCTTTCCTTCTCTGTCATCCAAGACGTTTAACTCGCTCCCAAAATAGGTTCCAGCAAACCCCCTCTCTCTCCATCCATCGTTTTCGCCATGGTTTCACTAACTTATCACCTCAAATTTTTTTTTTTGCTGCAAGAAAGGGAAAATATGGTTTCCATAGCAACTTGTGCCCCGAATGTGTGTATCTATCCCGTTTTCTTTTCTCGGTTATCACTTGAGGGAATAGAATACCCTTGGGATCAGCGGCCATCTTTCCAAGGGAGAGCCACTCCCTGCGCGAACAGATTGAATATCAGAGGATTTTCCCTCTCTGTTATTCTATGGTTAGATTTTAAAGGTTGAAGAGTGATTGCAAGTTCTGGTAATGAGGCTTTATTATGTAGAAACCAAACAAGGGTAATTCTGTTTTTCTTGTAGTAACTGAATTGTTAGTTGTAGCAAAACACTTTGAGGCAGATTTGTGAAAATTGCTGAAAATAATGAATCCTTAAAAGTACCGACACACATGTGAAGATATTGTTGATTGGCACAATCGACCCAATATCCCCATTTTTCGTAGTTTTCAATATTAGTCACTTATTCTCATTTTCTATCAAATTTATTAGCAGACATTGTTTAATTATGAATATTTTCAACAGTTAGCATAAAGAATTTCATTGGAATTATCTGAAATTTTGTTTGAAGTCAATATTACCTGAGACAACCTTTAAGAGTAAGACGGGGAGCAAGTAGGACAACTATTTCATCCGTGTCTAATATGGCACCTTGCTTGGCTAATTTGTGTGTGTCAACCATCTAAATTGAGCGAGAAAAGCCAAGGCCAGGCCCCTGACGAATCTACTAACCCCCTTATGATATCCCTCAGGTTTTCAGCGAGGTTCACACAACAGTCCTTTAGCATTAACTTGAATTTAAGGTCGTGGTTATAAATTTGGAATTTATCTGGTAGTTTAATAGGGACTGTGCGGACACACTCGTGGTTTGGAAACTTTTAATTTACTTGAAGTTTCAAACTGCGACAGATCTTACGGTTAACACGTTGACTACAAGCAGTAGAGGGTACTTACTCGAAGTTATGTGCAATGCAGACGCAACTAACCACAAGGTTACGTTAGCTTGTAGTTAAACTGAATTCATTGCGGTTAGTGCATAGTTGTTTATAACTTTGAGGTTTCGCACACTTAAAGTTTATATTAACAACAGTGCCATGTGAACGTTGCTAACATCTTCCCTCTTTAACCCTATCATCGTGAAAGTCTTGATTATTAATGTCCCAGCAAGGGATAGGCCTACCCTTAAAAGTAAAGATTTTTGTTCAATGTGTGGGCCTATTGCAAGAATTTATCTGCAGCTGGCTTGAAATGTTTCTGTTGAATCTTATCATACTCTCAATAGGGGAAAGAGGAATTAACTTCACTGTAGTGAAATATAAGAACCAAAGTCATCATGTTTATTATGCATTTTAATATATATAAACCTAACAAAGTTCATGTATCCATTTTAATTCTTTAATAACAATTATTCATTTTGTGCATGTATTAACGAATATTAATCTGTCATCAGAAAAAAAGTATATAATCAGAAAGGTGTGTATATTTGTTTAAAAAAATTAACAATATAAAAAGTGAGTGTTGCATTAATGATGGAATGATGTTGTATTTAACCAACTGATATAACATGTGCCTGCCTAATGTGGACCCACCCGTGGACTAACTCCTTCTACCCATAATCCATCATTCCCACCAGCTCGATCATTTTTGTGTTTATGCAACTTTTGTATTTCACCAATCAGAGTAGTTGCATAGTCACAAAAGTGATTGGGAGGGTCGGGCTCTAACATCTATGCAACGTCAGTCGTGTGTGTGTTCCAGACCAACTAACCAACCAACCAACCATCCAACCCATCAGCCAGGCATCATCGTTGCCATAGTAACGGGATGCGATCACCTTGCCTGGATGCCCTACTAATCACCTCGTCCTAGAGCAGATGAAAGAGGCCGGCTCGTAACATCCAATTCATACTAACGGATGCCCATAACATCTACATGTACTACTTCTTCATGAATTATTTTAACCGTCTACCCTAATCATCCTACCGCCGGCAATGGCCACTAACAATTTATCATCTCAGTAATCTGTTTGTGGGATTGAGGGTTTATAGTATGAAACGTTTATACAACTGTATCACTCCTTTTTTCAATCTTGGAGAAGGCACTGTATGCCAACATCGCTATATCTAGTCAAACAGGACTTAAACTCTATGCCATAAGGCTCTTTGGTTCGCTGACATTTGCTCTGGCGATGATTGGATTGCTCCGGGTTTTATTTCATCAAAGATTTAAGGTATGGTGTTTCGTCCGGGGTTGAATTTAGGAGTTCAGCTTGTGTAGGATATCAACCACAGAGTAGCTGAACAGATACATTTGTCCAGCAATGTAGATTTACATATGTTTAAATTAAGTGTCGTCCAACATTTGCTCCGGCATTAATTCGTCAAAGGCATAGGGTTAGGGCTGCGTCGGGTTGTAGGCTAGTTTTAGGGTAAGGATTAGGTATTTGGTCCAGGATTAGAGTCATATATGCACTTGGTGTAGGAAATTGACTTGGAGCAATTGTCGCAGAAGCAAGTGTCCTAAAACCATGTCAGGTGTACGAGAAACCTAGAGTTGAATTGAAGTCAGAGTCAGAATGGAGGAGGGGAATAGCCTTGAGATTGAAAGGCAATCATCAGCGGAAGAACATATCATTGTCAATGATGCTTTGCTGAAAGCGATTAGACGCGATAAGGCACTGCGAAGGACTTCCCAAGGACCGCACCAAACCATTGCTCCGAGCGATAAGAAAAACATCTTGGTCATCATCATCTTCAAACATCATCTCCCAACAAGGTCATGGAGAAGGAACATCACTTCGCAATTTCAACTATCCCCTTGATGAATCATCCGCGACACATCCACCACAATTGAAGTTTTCCATTATCAGGCTTCTCCCATTTCATCCAATTTCAAACGCGAACCCCTAACTCAGAACTAACCAGGTCGGACATCATCTCATGTTTTGGCTCGCATCCAGAGGAGTTGGCATGGAAATGCATCAACAGTGGCAAAAGCAATGGCATTAGCTGCTTTCATCACTCATCCCTTATTCATTGAGAGAAATGAGAGAGTTATTCTGGAATTTATGTCTACATGTTGAGGGATGACTTAATCACTTTGTGGGATGGATTGAGGGTCATGATTTGTTGTTGTTGTATGATTAAAGATCATAGAAATCATGTGCATTCAAAATTTGTAGAGATTTCTCTGTGTACAACTACAAGGCTATTTATTATTTTTTTACAGGCGTTGCGTAGATAAGAACTGTCATTTCTATATCCTATGTTTGTATTTTTTTTTTACATTAATGGCAAGTACTATAAGATACAATTTGTTTCTAAACCTACTGTTCATCCAGAAGTGAAACAAGAGTTCAAATATGGGTGAATCTTACAAAAGCAATATTGATAATTTTCAAAAGTAAGTCATTGAAGTGGATATACTACTAAGCGTTGTGAAACTTTTATTTTCTTAAAATCGTATAGGTTATTTTTAGTAGAATGGTTATTCTACATCTAAACTAATTTTTTCATGTACAATGTATATTTATATGATACTCTTGTTCACACGTATACATCCCTTTTGCTTCTGATCATTCTTTATACAACGTTTCTTATACAACGTTTATATACACTTCGTCTAGTCAGAACAGGCTGATAACATCCTGAAAACACATTCAAGGAAGTTGTCGAAACAATTAATCGCCCTAAATTGAGGACAACACAAAAGATGATGAGATACTCACTTAGTATTCCTTTAGTATGGTATCTTTAAAAAACAAAAAGGAAAGTAATCAAACTATTATTCTGTCACTCACTCAGTGGGAGATCATATTAAACCTTGGTGGTCTAGACTGTATAAGGAAAGTTCTGAAGCTTCTTCTTTTTTGTAAACCACTACCGGTATTTAGTCATCAGCTAAAAACATGTACTTACCATCTTTAGGTAATATTAGATGGAAAATTGACAATGAAGGATGTTAACCCTTTCCTCGCCATAGGGGGTTTAAAGTTTAAACTACACAGATTTTGATAATTAATTTGATATTTTGTAACAAAGGAAAATGTGTTGTTCATCTTTAAGTTCAAAATTAGTTTTTAAAATCATGAAATGTCTAGATGAATTTACAGATAAGGATTCTGTACAACCAGATGGTTTCATGCACCAAAATTATTTACAGCTAATCACAATGCTGCAATTCTGCAACTTGCAAGGTTCCATGCAGTAAAAACTACCATCACAAGTAATTTGTGAAAGTTCCTAGTTACTGGTTAAATGGTTTTACAATCAAGTTTGTACCAAAATGAAAGATGAAAAAAAGCACTGTGATCGTAAACCTCGACTTACATGTAGTTTGAAAGTTCAGAAGTATTTATTTCTATTATTTTAATACATGCAACTTGGCACAGTTGAATTATTTTAAAGAGATATGTAATATTCATAGCCTTTTATCAAGTTAACCTACCCTCAACTCTATTATGCTTTCTTTTTCTCTTGTTTTTACCTTTTCATATTGTTGTTCTTTATCTGTTGACCGCCTTTTACTCAATATACATGTGTATTATGTTAAAGTTCTGATTCTCAATAGTGTAACATATGTTCTTAATTAAAGATAATGATATTCATTCAAGACTGGTTTTGACAACTTAGCGTTAGCTCTGTCTGAACACCAGTCACTGATCCCTTTAATATCTTCACCTTGTTCAGAGCAGTGATCTTGTCACCTTGCCAATTAATTTGTTCATAATTGAGGAATCTCGCTAAAACAGGAAGGATTAGGCAAGATAAGTGACAACAAGCCTTGTCCCAGGAGAACAGACCTAGCATTGGGACTAGATTAAGGCAAATTGTCTTTTAGGACCCAGAAGGATGTTAACTTTTTGTTAAAGTATGTGAGGTAGTGCCTTTCTGGCTCCAAACAGATGAATTGAGGATGGATTAAAGCACAGATTAAGACAAGTCAAACAGTGACAGGGCCATGTCTGGAAACCTTTCTTTTCCTGAGGGATGTTGAGATTTCCATTGCAATAAGGCACTCATCATAAACCACTTAAAATTGAAATATATAACATCTGTTTAGAGCCAGAAGGATGTCAAGTCATATACCTTAACAAAGAGATAATGTCCTTCTGGCTCTGAACAGACAATTCTTTCTTTGTGTTCCTATGAACACCTTTGATTAGATGAGTAGAGTTTGTGAAACACTGTTTTCGGTTTTGATCTTGCAGTTAGAAGATAGTTCTTTTCCTCCTTTTCTTTAGAAACTTTGACTACCAGTTCCCAAAAGCTTTTTGAAGATATTTGGCTGCTAACAATTCATATTTTAAATGACCTAAGGCATAATGTGATACCCGTCATTTTGTCTATAGGTGGAAGTATGTGTAGATTATGTTACTAGGCTAAATTGCATGAGGAATTGTGCTTAAATATGTTAGCTATTAATTGGCTATATGATATTAAAAAGATTGTTAAAAAAAAACATGTTCAAATGGCAACAATTAGATCATCACCGGTCCATTTTGCAATTTCTTCATTCACAACTTTTACCATCATGGTAAAAATAAATGAGGGACCTTAGTATCCTAAGTTAAATGTTATTCTTTTTTATCAGAATTATATGCTCTGCACACATCTACCTCTCATTAATTCTTCCAGGATCCCCCACCACCCCACCATCTTCACCCCTTCAGTATGCCATATTTAGAACATGATGAAGAGGAACTTTATCTGCCCCTGTTGAGATTTTCATAGGAATCCTTGTAGTACCCAAGTGACAAATTAAGTTTTCAACAATGCAACCATTGATCAATTAAAAAGAAGGAAATTAGAAATGAGACCAAATTAGAGCGATCTCCTTGATAAGTTCATTTTCATATCTAAAAGCGATCAAAAAGCAATCTTCGTGATAACTTTATTTCATATCCGAAATGTTGTGACACCTCTGATGTGGATAGGGGGGTAAGGATGTCGGATAATTTTGACGGCGTTTAATCGTTGGGATCATGCAGCGCTTGTGTGGGGGAGTCGGATATGATACTTGGTTCCGTGTTGTGAGTTTCGCCACTGGGAGAACGCCTTTGTTCTTAAGAATCTATTTACGTCATGTTTCATTTATAACCTCAAGTGGGTAATGATCGCCTCATGAATGGGGTACTTAACATTAATAATGGAGATTAGTTGTCAATTGAACAAGAATTGTATATTGTAGAACTTGAACTTTGTAGTCTCTTTCACATCATTTATCATTTCCATAATCTTCCAAACCCTCTTAGATTTTGTACTCACCCTTCCCATTTTGTTTGTCTCTTTCTAATTTTTGATAAACATCAGCATCGTTTCTTTTCTCTCCCCTTCTCTCTCTCTCTCTCTCTCTCTCTCTCTCTTTCTCTTGCTCTGTCTGTCTCTCTGTCTGTTTCTCTGTTTCTCTGTCTCTCTGTCATTCTCTGTCTGTCTCTTTCTCTCTTTTCTCTACCTCTGTTTCTCTCTCTCCATCTCTCTGCCCCCTCTCTATCTCTTTTAATCTATCTCTTTCTCTCTTTCTATCTATCTGTCTATCTATCTCACATCATAAATCTGTATATCTGTCTAGAATTTGCATTTGACATTCATTGTATTATCTACCCTTCTAATGAAGATTAATATTGTATATCACAGTATCAATTACATTTTTAAAATAAATGGAATCATCATCACCATTATTCAAGCTTTTATTAGGAATCTTAGCCCCGGAAAAAAAAGTTAAATTCAATATTATAATTTGGGCAGCAGTCATAACCATGCTAAGCATCTTTGGACATCATTCTAGGTATGGCTATGGCATGACATATTCAGACACCTTCAGTGGTGTGGTTAATTTCCTTATGAAACATCCATATTTCCCTTTTGCACATTATCTACTTGCCAAGTTCCTGAAAGTAGTGTAGTTCGCAGAGACAGATCTATATGAGGTTCTGTAAAAGTGTGTGGGGATCACTATTCCAAAGCTAAATGATTGGCAAGTGAAATGGTAGAAGACTTATCACATTCTCTCTCTATGTCTTTCTCTCTCTCTCTCTCTCTCTCTCTTTGTCTTTCTCTCTCTCCCTCCATCTACACCCGTCTCTCTCTTTCTCTCTCTCTCTCTCTCCCTCCCTCTTTCTCCCACTTCCTCTATCTTTTTGTTTCCACCTCTCACTCACTCCCTTATTTTATTGTTTATTCACTCGCTGTGAACCAATTTCCTGTCATTTATCATGCAATACAAAACTGAATTGATAAGAGGGATAATTTATTTCAATTTGCTCTCTTTCCCTTTTCATTTATACTTCCATGTATTAACTGTTTATCTGTTTGTTCCTTTTTTTCATTTCTCTCTCTCTCTCTCTCTCTCTCTCTCCTGGTAATACCTTTAATTTCCTGATTGTTTCTCATTTCTTTCATTGATGCTTCTCTGTAACTTCCTTTGATTATCTGTTTGTTCCTCTGACAAGTTCTCAATCCCTCTGTATCTTCCTATCAGAACACGATGATGTTCTTCTGTTGTGTATATGATGACCATCGTCTTCCTGTGGAAGTCCTTGTTTCTTACTTATCACCTCTACTCTCCCTAGAAGTGACATTTTGTCAAATCAATTTCCCCAATTCAATTAGAGTTAATTTATTTTGAGATGATTCACCCTTTGTTAAGATGGTACTTTATGATTTAGTTTTTTAACTAGCATTCTTATCATGTGAAATTTAGATGATATCTTCTTTGTGATTATTATTTTACGTATTACATTTCTGATAATAGATGATATAAAAGTATTTAATGTGATGATAAAGAGATTGCTATGTTGATTTGTTTTTGTTTTTGTTTTGTTCTTGTTGTTTGATGGAGTTCCCCCAGCTATCACAATACTCTCAAGTTACCATGCTGGTCAATGAGAGCATACTTTTACTGATTTTATTTCACATTAGTTCATTCCTGATAAATAATATCCATCAAAATAACACAGGAATGAACACTTCTCATACATTGTTCCCAAATACAGTTCCCAGTCAATATTATTACATCGAACGTTATAATCTCTTCTGATGCCTCTAAACTGTGCTTATTACAAAGGTATAATGCAAGATATATTTATTGGAATTGCACAATGATATTTGAAATCATTTAACCGTTACTATCTTCTCTTTCTTATTTCCAAACCTACAGAAAAGTGAACAAGTCATTCCGTGGTCGAGCATGCCCAATCGTCGTCCACTGCAGGTAAGTTTTAACCCATTGCGTATGAGAGAATTCATTAGTTAATGGGTTAAAAAGAGATTCTTGTTAGAACTATAAAATATGGAGTTAAATGCGACTGGGAAAATGAAACATGAATTTTTATTACTAAAGTAGGAGGCGCTATGGCTCAGTGGTAGAGGAGTGGTCTAGTAGTGGGGAGGTCCCAGGTTTGTAACCAAATCGATGCGCTAGTGCCCTTTGGTAAGGCATTTATCCTCATTACCAAGTCCCTCGGAGAGGATTTAAAGCTGTTGGCCCCCTGGTTGCTAACTTAAAAGCATACACATGCTTTCTTAGCAGTCAGGTAAAACAAACAAAGTTTTTCTAGATGAGAGTTGAGATGGGATAAGGATAAATAAAGATGGATATAAATGAGCTAGAGAGTATGTAAATGATTTATGAAATTAAAAGAGAGAATAGAAAATGTAGGAGGGTGGAGAGTTACATAGTTAGAGGATTCTGGGGGGTGGTAGAGACATGAAGATAAAAGTAGATATATTTATCAAAAGCAAGTTTGACAGAATAAGAAAAAAGGGGCATGTAGAGAAACGCAAGTTTACTATTAAGATGGAGCGGTCAGAATATGTCTGGGCATATAACCCAATTAAACCTTGCTCAGGAGTAATTTGTCAAGTATTCTTATTTAATAATAACCATATTATAAATGTCTGGGCCCGAGAGATGTCGAATATTAACCTAATTACTTAATATGAAGCTTTTGAAAAATATGGTAATCTTGGGACTGATTCGCTAATTGCTAGACAGACTCCAGGGAATGGATGACTAGTAGAACTCTATTGGTGAAGCTTTATCAATGGATTCTATTTTCATCTTCGTTTGTTTTTAATCAATAAGCTAATTTTCTAAAGTAAAGATGGGTCTGGAGGCCAGCTGAAGATTATCAACGTATTCCCCTAGTGGGAAGAAATTTATGAACTATATATGGAGAATAACATTTAATCTGAATCTGAATTTGAATATCAAATCTTGCCACCTTTGAACTTGAATAAAGTGATGTTATTTCTTTAGAATACTAGTGTTTTTTATTCAAACCAAAATCTTCATTATAACCAAAATTAAATTTAAGTCTTAATTTACTCATAGTTTCAATCGCCGGAATATAGATTGAGCTACCTTGCCTCATTATTTGGATAAGTAAAGCTTTTCTTCTTTTTTGAAATCTGGAACGTGGAGTTAGATATAGTGGAACAATGTTTGTATCAGGATGCATTAACTCTGAAAAAGGGCTCCATGAAAGATTAGAAACTTTCAATTACAAAATTTCATTTGAGACAAACTTCTTCGAAGTCGATGGCACCATGAGTTTTAAATATAAACCAAATATTATTTTGCTGTATTTTTAAATCAATCTTCTCATAATAAAGAGATCTGAAGGAAAAAAAAAGTGCAATTGGGAGGGATGACCTCTAGTTTGAGCGAAGACATTTTGTAAAGATGGGTGGTACTAGTATTTAAAGGTCATGCTGTAAAGACCTCCTTACATCACTTTCTACTATCGACCTTTCTGGCGGCAAAAGTATGAGCCACATCGGAAATAGGTCAGGTATTTACTCTTATGGGCAAACAGTTTTTCTTCACGCCTTACTTAGAATAAAAAGGCTTGTGTAACAGAATGACAGATAAGATGGAAGTTCTGTCGAATGAAAGAAAAGGGGAACCCTCGACGGGCTCGGTGACCTGTACCGCCCTTACCAGTGGCGGAAAGCTAATTGACGAGATCCTGCATAGATCATGGAATTCACACCAACACCTCGTATTCATTTCATTTCCCTCAGCCTGTGTCCTACTTTTTTATTTTGCGAACAAGAGGCGGTATCGATTCGTCCATTTATGGAAGATTCTCTAACTTGAAATATTGTCCTGTATCTTCTCACAAAGAATTCTAACCACACAACCTATTTTGCAAAAGGTGAATTAAAAGGCACCATTTTTTATGTGATTTTTTTTAGCTGGAATGAAAGACAACCTTTTAAATTTGTGAAGTCATGAATTATCAATGTTTATGTCAGTCAGGTATCTAGAGTCTTCTATTTATTGATGTGTCAGAATATGTTTAAATTTAATTTGCTAAAATGTTTAGAACCTTAAAAGTAGTCTTTATTATTACAGATGCTTAGCAACAAGTTAGCATTCAAAGACTTTAAATTTACCTTTAAAAGACAAACAGAAACCATGATTCACACCTTGGTGAACATAGCGGAAGTTTTTCAATGCCCTTGGTCCCTATGGTAGGAAAGAAAAGAAGTGCAAAACAATTGTGAAATTTCCAATATCCCGTCCAGCTCGTCAAGAAACTGTCGTCCATGCTCCTCATTCCAGCAGGGGAATACGCATCTCTCTCTCATTTCATTCGAATGTAGATATGGTTACATTCTGGGGTTTTCTGGCATACTTTCTTTGAACTTCTCCTTCTGGATTTTGTCAAGTCATTTGCAAATGGTTTGGAAAGTGAACATTAATTGATGAAGACTTGGAGACAGTCGCATTTTCTTTTTGAGGTATAAATAAGGAAGGAAGGGTTAAACTTTTCTTTAAGCACTTTTCTCAAGTTCACATTTTCTTTGAATCTTCCAATTATTTCTTTGTTAGGGTTTTTTTCTCCTATACTATCCCATATATTTTATATACAGTTCAACCTCCTACATCTGCAGTTATGCTGAAAACTACCTGTAACTACATTCTTAGAGAAAGATGTCTAGCCTTGTTTTTTCATTGAATAGCTCCCTCTACCTTTTGAGATTAACGACAATGATTTTCTGTTACACACCACAGAGCATGACTGAGTCTCACAGGTACCGTGCTCTCAAGAGAGGTCGTCTTTATGATCCTTTCGCTTCTTTCAGATATCACAAAGCAGTGTTTCAAATATTTGCTTGAGCGACAATTGCTACTGGCTTTATTTCATCGAAGATGCAGGGTTAGGGTTAGGGTTAGGGTTTGTTTCAGGGTTGAAGGTAGAAATTTAGGTAGGATATTGACCATGGAGCATGTGTTGTACAACACATAAATCATTGACCCTTGACCCTGCCCAAAGGAAAAAACAAAAGCTGCACCAGTGATGATTAGAGTTCAATTTGAGGATCATGGTTATTTCAAATTTCTGACAAAGTATATGTGAACAAGTATATTTCTTTAGCAAAATATGGGAAATAGATCCCTCTCCCTTTCTGTATACCAAGTTAAATTTTTAGCAAAAGAAATGTAAAAGTGTTGATGAACCATAAATGGGAAAAATGGTGCCAGGGTTTCTTATTTATGCTGGTGAGCACACACTTTAATACACACAACACTCTATTAAGGTTTTAATAAGGTAATGTATCTTTTTGAGCTCTGAATAATATTGACCAAGTAGATTTTTTAATGAAGTAGCACACATCAATTCCATGTTTGAGGAATAATTTCAGAGCTATTGATATTGTTTTTGTAGATTGACTGAACTGAATTGTAAGCACAAAAGGTAATTTAAAGAGGATTAGAATGTCTTCTCCCTGTTTTCTTTTTTTTTCTTTTTTAGTCTTTACACAGCACAACAATTTTTAGCAGAGTCATAATATTTTTAATTTTTAACTTTTTTGTTCTTTTCTTTAAAAAAAATCTTATTATTTTTCTAAACTACGAGTATCCGGGCTTCTCACGTATGCAGCGCTTCACGTATGTTTTCCCTCATGTTCGTAGTAAATCAAATTACTCTAATCCCTGCCACTCAAAATTCTACTCATCCAGAGTATTACGAACATACTTCCATAAATGAAAATAATAGCCCCTAGCTAATGTTAAATTTCTTTGTTCTATCAGCAATTCATTATCATGATAATTGCACTAATTATTTGTTAATCACCTTCCTTGTTCAACACTTACCCCTAAAGAAAAATTGAATTATCAAATAAACAATGGAACTTTCTAATTAACAGTAGCATGTATTGAATTAAGATCGAACCATGGATCCGTCGTTGTTACTAAAGTGTGCGCACAGGTGGGACACATTTCTTTGAGGTGTAAATTTCCCGACAAGAGGGATTTATCAGATTGGCAGTAATTGGAATTTAATTGGATGCTAAATCTTGTCTTCTCTTATATGCCACTCATCGTGTTATCCGTAAATGAGATAGCAAGTTCACACATCATCTGTTGAGAGTCAGAAGGGCGTTATATCATACTCTTAATACACAATACAATACACAGAGTCAACACCTTCTGGCTCTCAAATGACTATAAATGTATAATGGCAGCCCATTGTATCAGTTAGGCCATACGGTGTTATTTGTCATTTTGAAATGATCCATACATGATAGTACTTCATTTCATTTCAATGGAGTCACACGTTATGATTTGTTTTTTCACTGTCCGTATCAAAAGAACTCAATCGGATTGATTCAGGTACATATGATATAGACAGTATCAAAATATGTGCTCTATCATAAGTTTGCAAATAACTTTTATAATACATTTCCCCAAATGAAGCTTTTGCATTCAAAATCTACGTGTATCTCTAATTTATATTTGATTGACTCTACATATCGAACATTGTTTCAATGTTTATGCATGTATGATATGTATTGACACTGCTTTTGAAAATTGCTTTTTTAGGGGGGGGGGGGAAATATGATTCAGGTCTAAAAAAACAAAAAATTTACTTCCAGATATTCGAATAATCGACATTGCAAAATGTAGGGTATTGAACTATACATACTTGTCTCTGAATGTCCTCATGGGAGAGGGTAGGGAGAGTGACAGGTATACAGAGGGGAGGGGGAGGATGGTTCATGAATACAGATGGAAGGGGGAAAGGGGGTGGGATAGGGAGGTCGGGATTGTAGTCATGTACTTTTCCCATTATGTTGCTCACATTTATAAATTGATTTTGTTCTAAAAGAAGGCAATGACAGAACGCCGAGCATGCACCCGCCCGCTGGCACTGTGGAAGAAAACTCCCGTGTGACTTGCAGAATCACGAAGCCGCTAATCCAATTGCCATACCACTAGATGGAAGAATTAATTAATTTCTTTAATTGAGTGCTCTGAGGCTTGATGCATTTGAACACAAGGCGACGGGAAACCAAAGGATATTGCATAATGCACTCTGAATATCCTGTTTGGTGGAAATAATAAAGCCCATTGTTGCCCGGGAGCTAATTGAAAAGTCATGTTCGTGCTGGTCCTGATTAAAGAGTTCCCCTTTTTGGTTTAGAGGGGCACATTATACCCCCCCCCCCTCTCCCCCTTAATGTACTCTTGCAATAGGAGCTGTCATGTTGGGGGTATGACAGGATGGATTAGGAATGTTTTGCAAACATTTTATAAATGACGGGGAAAAAAAGAGGAACTGATAATTGGGAACAGAAGATTTTAATGATGGGTAAATTGAATTACAGTAACTGAAAAATGACAGCGCTCTTGAAAATGTTTTACCATAGGATCGACAGAAAGAGTTTAGGCTTTAGGGGTTTGGATCACTGAAATGTTGCCATTTTAGGCAATGAAATGACTCAGTTAGCCCTTTTGTCAGTTTGTTGCTGATGAATGTATGTATCAAGGTCATTATGTGTAGCCAATTATATCTGATCTATGCTTGACATTCGCTCCAATGAAAAAAGAGTCATGGTCCAACAAGACACAGACCAGATAATATGAAACGACATGTTGCTTTGTCGGGCAAGTGCACAACAAAAGAATATCCAAAATTCTGAAAGCCATTGTTACCAAGTTGTCCAAATTCTGCCTATCCTTGACTCCCCTTCCCTTTCCAACAAAGCCAGTCACAACATTCATTCTATCAAAGATGTAGGGTTAAAAGTAGGGTTGCTGTAATTGTGATTGGGGTTATGTTAGGTTCAGGGTTAGAGTATGTGTTAAGGTAAGGGTTAGGTATAGAGTGAATTTCAGTGTTGAAGTTTGAAACTTGGTTAGTGTTGAAAGTTTACTGTGGAGCAATTGTTGCTTGAACATTTTTCGTACAGCCATTGCTCTCTGGCAACTATCTTCAACTCTCCCCCTCCTCCTCCTCCTCAAAAGTTGCAGAGAGTTCAATGTTCTCTTGGCGTGGAACCTGAGGGTTTCTTCCCCTTCACGGGCGCGATCGTTCACCCTAAGGGGGATAGACCTTCACCCTCGGAGTTCAGAGCATCGGTTTGTTGTCTTTTGGAATCTTCATAAAAAGTGTAATTGACTGCTCCAAGAGGAGCATGAACTGGAAGAAAAGGATGAGGACAGATGATGGTGAAGATCTAGTCTTCGAATGTCAACCTTGTGGTGTTTCAAGTAATCAAGTTTGTTAGCTTTATAATGTGGCTGCTATGATCCGGGGCCCGTCTTACAAAGAGTTGATATTAATTCCAACTTACAGTGTATTTGCGATTGATATCAATCGCAACTATGTACATATGAGATAGGAGACTGCAAACTTGCCATTGATTGTAGGACTTGCGATTGATTAACTTGCGATTGATTGGATCAATCGCATCTCTTTAGAAGATGGAGCCCAGGGCAGATATAAAGCAACCAAGAGGCAACTTTGAATTATGGTATTGATGAAAGAATAACAAGTGATAGAGTTAAAGAAGATTCCAGAAGTTTCTCAAGATTCAATCTTGGCAATTTCTTTTTGGTATAAAGGCGGGGAAATAAACATGTCTTGTTTTTTAAGTTTTAATATTCATGAATTAGATAGAGTATATGCTAACTACAAGAATAGGTGAAATGTCTTCAGTATTTAGGTTTGTGTGCTTGAATGAATATAATTAATCTCTGTCTTGGCCATAACTGCATTCTGGCACCAAACAGACATTATTATGAAATCTAACTTCATTGTTGAATATTGATTAACCCTGAACTTATCTTTATCTCAAAATAGACAATTAAATTTTCTTTTTTGATCACAATCATGCTTTTAGTTTCCTACAACATTGTTGTCGTGTCAAATGATCGTTAACGATTCATTACGATGCAGGTGTATAGATCCCAAGACTACTCCCTCCGCGGCAAAGATGGAGCAGCTATGTAGAGCCATCTATTATAGGCTTAATTGAGCGCTACAGCCCCAGGGGTGGTGGGAAAGGAGTATGTCTATGTCTGTCGCTATGTTCGGCAGCCCATGTCGAGCTCAGGTGTGTCACCAATTTGAGGCAGTGTCGGTCCCCGGTCTCGGAGGTTACAGACCCTCTCCTTTTCTTTGTCTCGTGGCTCTGTTCACACTCTGATGTGAAATAGTGTTTCAATTTTGGCTTCTGCCGATTGATAATTATGGTGTTGATCACAAGTAGAGAAAGTGACACTCCTTTTCTAGTAGTTGTGTTCATACATGTATGTACATAGATTTGTCAGAACACATCTCTCTTTTTTTTTCTCTCTCTTTTTTTTCTCTCTCTCTCTCTCTCTGTCTCTCGTAATGGGACAGAAACAGGTAAACTTCCACACCTAGGTTTTACTATGGAGAGTAGTTGAAACATGAAAATGCTCTTCTTCCTTATTTATAGAATAGTATGTTGCAGCCTCTCTTCTTCATAAATGTAGGAAATCAGTGTATTTGCCATCTACTTTGAGCCTTTTTTTTCTCACATCTTTTTTCCTAGGCTATGTATAGAACTAAGATTTGTTGATTTTCTTTGATACGCCTCTATATTTCTCCATCTTGGCAAGATGTCCGTCCATGCAGTCAGTGCCAAAAATAATTCTTCCTCCATTCTCGTCTTGAGGGAAGGTCATGTGACCACACCACCTGGGTGCTGCAGGATAGGAGAAGTCATCAGGGTGTGGGGTTGCTATGACAACCAGACCGCATCTTGACATGGAGGTCATGCGGTGTAGGAAGTTCTTTGTTCTGTTTATGGAGACATGCCTCAAGTAAAGGATGACTGAAGTCTTTGAAACATTCAAGTCAGGTTGTTGTTGTTGTTTTTTTGTAAAATATTCTTGTTTGTTGGATTTCCACTTGAATATTGATCATTTTAGAGTTTGATGGGTTAAACAATAACTAATTTTCTCCTTTATGAAGAGAATTTTTTAAGTTTGGTCTCTTGTGTCAATTTTTTTATCATTCATCCATGGTATATGGCAACACCTTGGTAGAATGCACTGATATACAGATTATTCCAATAGTGTAATCTGATAATTCATGAACAAAATCAATCAATGAATCCTTTCCAGTAAATCTAGGACTCATCCTAGGATATATTCAGCAACCTTGTACATCAAGTATGTGTATAGAAATGTGTAAAAATGACGGTGATATATTACATAATCCGAACATGATTTCTGTAGGCACTTCATTTCTTGAAAGTCTTTATGATCGTGTTTAATCAGCGTTCTTTACTATTTTACTATCACACAGTCCAATTCAGTCTTGGGATTTTCCTATGAAGAGTGGGAAGCAGAGTTGTAGCAGTGAGGATATATGGCCATTTGCTTTGACATATGTCATCACCTATTTAATAGAAAAGTGCATCTTTTGATTGTGACTCAAAGGGGCTTTTTTGGTGGAAGTAGGAAAGAGTTCAAGGATAATACAAGGTCATTGACGTGATGATGTTACCCCCAACTCTCCTTCACTTTTCTCCTGACTCTCTCACTACCTCCCTACCCCCTCTCTCTCTCTCTCTCTGCTCATCCCATTATAATGCTTGAATCTTTCTTATGGAAATATTCTTGTTTTCATGCCTCTCTCTAATTTTCACAGGTTTTTTGTTTTTGTTTTTTGTTATATTTGTTTCACAGTTCTCAGAATCTTTGCATTCTTGCAGTGTGTTCAAGAATACATTGCACTTGGCTGAACTAGGCTGGATTATCATTTTTTTTTTAAATATACAGTCAAACCTGGTTTAGCGACCACCTGTCTACAAAGACCACATTTTTTGTTTCCCTTGAAAATGGTTTCTCATTGAAACGTGTACTAAAGGAACCTGTACATAAAGACCACCTGTCTGTATTAAAAGACCACTTTTCTTGTCTCCATGGGTGGTCTTTATAGACAGGTTTCACTGTATTACTCTTTTCATTGAAGATAAATGCACGGTGCTAACAAATCTTTTGCATTTCTTTGCCCCTCTTTTTTTCATTTCTGCAGTGACGGCGTTGGGCGCACTGGCACGTACTGTCTGCTGGACTTGGTGCTGACCAGGATGCTCAAAGGGGTCAAGGAACTGGACATTGCAGCCACTCTAGAGCACATCAGAGATCAACGTCCAGGCATGGTCCAAACTCAGGTAAGAATGCCAGTCCCTGGGATAAGATGCAATGCCATAGGTCACCTCGTCACTTATCATAGTTTTAGCAAAAATTATTCTAGTCTCTTGGATAGGACTCAAAGCCCTGGGTCCCCTGGTTACTTATCAAACATGTAGCTTAGCAATAGAATACCAGTCCTCGGATAGGATGCAAAGCCTCAGATCCCCTGGTAAATTAAAGCTTAGCAAAGAATACCAGCCCATCGGATAAGATCCATATCCCTGGGTCACCTGGTTTTAAATGTACCTGAGCAAAAGAATAGCAGTCCTTCAGATAGGACTCAAAGCATTGGATCATATGGTTACTCGAGTTAGCTTACTGAAATCCATTTGAACATGGAAGCTGCAACGAGAATGGACGAAGGTTATTAATATACTTATTTCATATCACTTTAATTCAGATATTAATCATCGTCACTGTTACAAAGATTCAAACTAGATTCATCCTTATAATACAAAAATATAGTTAGTCAGATAAGTCGAACACTAACATTAAATCATTAACTAGTAACCAAACTGTGTTGTGGACATGGTTCTTGCAAAGGACTTTACCGATGTTAACAGTTAAATGGCATACTAGTACATGTTTTATGCAAAAGGAAGAACACATGGCTAATTGTAGTCCAAATTTTTTAGCACAGCACAAAAAAAATTAGGCAGGATTTTCCACCCACAACAGGAAAGGGAGTATTATTAAAATACAAACTAGCGCTTTATAACATCGACCTAGATCTGATAACCTATATAAGGTGAGAAAATGCAACATAGAATGACCTCAGGTTTAGAGCAACATTCGTCGAAACTCATATTTAATGAATGATCGTAGAGATAACAGGAGTTTCATACCTAAAAGATTTTATCGTGTGTAAATGTAGCCACAGTGTCGGCTCCCTATCCATGATAGAAAAGGGCAAAAAGAAATGAATGTCAGCCTTCACTTTCAATTTTGTCGCCTACTCTGATGGCAAAGAAAAGCTCTCGATATTTCTGATGCTTCTGTTTTTGATACTGAAAATTTTTTAAAACAAAATCCAATAAATTAATCACTACATATCATTTGGTGATTCATATACTTAAAGCTAATCTTGAGCTGTGGTATGGGCGTCATATGTCGAGAGAACATGGCTCACAAAAACTTGCAGGAAATCGTCTTCAATAAAAACCACAACTCTCTTTTGCACATAGTGACATGTGTTAAGCCCTAATACATTTTCTACCAAAATCGTTTGGCACATGTCATTTATTTGTAATCTTGAACATTCAGTGTAAGTTTTGTTGGATTCTGTAATATAAATCAACATTTTTCTAGCTTCCCGAATAGATAAATATATGAATAAATAGCATCTTCAGAATACATGTTATTCTGAAAGGCAATGTATAATTGCTGAGTACTTAGCGTAATAAACAATATGCTCCATGTAATGTTAAGACTTTGTCCCAGCCAAGAATGTGATCTAGCTGCAGCATGGTCCCACGTGTGCATGTGTGGGTTGGCAATTTTCAGGATATGTGGTTTCTGCAAATTTTCCTCTTTTTTTTTCTTTCTTATATTTGGCTAGCCTAATTACACGATAAGGTCTCGCAGTGACATGCTTTCTCAAAATGAAACTTCTCTGCTCGTACTCAAACTTGGCTCTAAACATATGAATTACTCAGGGGAATAAAAAAGAAAGAAAGGGAAATTAATAATATAACGTTCTGGTGTTTATGACTTTGCAAGTCGCTCTGTCTGGGAAGAATACTTTACTGACTTTCCTATGCCTTTTTGATGTAAAGATTAAACATTGTGGAGCAATAAAGGGAAGTATCTCTTTGCAGTGTCTATTGTTGAGGACCCAAAAATTCTTGCATTAATTAAGCCAAATTATAATTTGAATTTGTGTGAAAATACTAAGTCTGTATGCTCAATTAAAGTCCCTTAACATTTCCCCACTGAAGTGCTTTGTGAAAAGAGCGAGAAGATTAAGGGCTAGTCCAAAATATTTTGCGAGCGTTGTCCCATTCACATACAGACTTTAGATGCATTCAGCCAATAGCCTTACATGGGTCAGAACAAATACCAAGGAAAATGATTGTTTTAAATGGATATAACGATGTTAGTTCCAAATGCCTGGTAACATAAGGACAAAGAAAGTCAAAATACCCTCTGCCCGTAAGATTATTATGAAAAAAACAGAAACATAAGTGTATGGAAGTTCAAAGTGAAGGACAGTCAATAAGTCATAATCATAAAATCAGGAATGACCTATAATAATTTTTTCACCTAGATTTCAAGTTTCAGAGGTTGGGCAATCGTTCATTTATCACTTTCCATCATTCTCACCCAAAATCTACCCATCTGCCTTGAATCATCCCTGTTTGAAATCTGCAAAACAGAGGAAATTACGAGATGCATGTTACTTGACGCCCTTTTCCTCATCCTCTCACCCGCTTTGGTTCCGATATCAGACAGAGATCTGATGCACCAAATTTAAAACATCTTTTATGTTAAGTCTTTGATTACCGAGCCTGATAATATTCTAGCTCAGATCCGCTGGAAACGCATATCAAATTAAAGTGAAATTGTACCTGATGGGTAAATGATGCATCATTTATACTGGACGTGAAACTTGATCTGTATTTGTAAAGAGAATTCTTTTGTCAACCATGATAATATATTTAAACTTGCTTTTTAAGCCCCCATTATGACTTATGGAATGGAAAGTACATTTATGGGGTAATTGTGTTAGCAACTACTTGTGTAACCCCAGACAATCTTAATGCTCAGTCGGATATGAAGTGGTACACTCTGGCCTTATTCTTTTTACATGTATATGAATGGCAACTGCGCTCACCAAGAATTCCTGCACTTATTCACTTAGTTCTGTGTTGTGAGATACAGTATTGTGAGGCGAATTACACTTACGTCATCTTAAAAATACAATGCTGCGGTGTTGCCATGTGATATCTGAACAAGACTTAAGCACTATTTCTTTGAGCTCTAAGGCCTGCATTATACAGTCAAACCTGTCTATAGCGACCGCCCAAGGGAAACACAAAAAGTGGTCTTTGTAGACAGGTGGTCTTTGTAGACAGGTTCCTTTAGTACATGTTTCAATGAGAAACTATTTTCAAGGGAAACGAAAAATGTGGTCTTTGTAGACAGGTGGTCTTTATAGACAGGTGGTCACTAAAGCAGGTTTGACTGTACTAAAAATTGGAGCTGGAGGTTGGGTTCAATCTTGGTATAAAGTTGAATTTGTCATGGGAAGTTTTTAGTCTAAGCTTTTCCTTTGTTAAACATGACTTAGCCCAGCAAGGGTTTTAATGGAAGTAGAAAATGTTGGTCGAACTATATCTCATATACACTTTAAAATATTAAGGTGAACACTGCAGTCTTTTAGGCAACATACATAGGTTAATGGTCCTTGACATTATGAAATGTTTTTCATCATAATCCAAGATGAAAGCAAGATGCTCACAACTTCCTGTCTTAGAATCAGCATTGTTCCCAAAAGATTGATTGAAATCCCAAAATCCCAAAATTGAACGCTCTAAAGAGAAGAAAAAAGCACTCCGCCATATTTAGTTCTGCATTTCCTGTCAATTTCATTGACAGCATCTTGACACATATCCCCCTGACTAATACTTTGAAGCTCCCATTTGGCAAGATAGGAATCATCATGAACGAGATGTGAGATTTATCTCCCATATTTGGTTTATCTTGGCACGTTCCTTGAACTCACACCTACGTGTGTATAGACATGAAGCAAGTGATATTGTTGTAATTTTTCTCATTGGTTTATTTTCATCATCCGGATGATTTTGATATTAAGTAAGGCTTACAATGTACCTGTTTGAAAATTTTATGCATTGATCCAAAAATAACTTTCATAGTCAATCTTCTTTAAATCAGTCCTCAGAATAATGGAGTTCAGAATGTTCATCCGTATTTTATCGGAAATCGATACATGACTATGTATGATTTCAATTATGGATATAAATCATGATACTTCTCTTTTTGATTGAATCATTGTCAGTTTTTAAATAGATTTCAATTATTTGTGGTGTAAATAGATTATTATTTACTAAAGCATTATCTCCCGTTCTCTCTCTCTCTCTCTCTCTCTCTCTATCTCACTCTCTCTCCAGGCCCAGTTTGAGTTTGCTCTCACTGCCGTAGTGGAAGAGGTCAACGCAATCCTGAAGGCTTTACCTCAATGACCTCCGACCTCTTCACCCGAGGTCAACCGTCCCTCCACCGGAAACACAGGCTAAGTCTTCATCGGGTATTTGAACCTTCAACTCACTGACCAGTGCGCAAGGTGCATAAACCATGGAACCTTGCCTGGGTCGAAGCAACTAGCGCACATTGTCACAATTAACAGACTATTGTATTCATCTAATGTGTTAATTCATGTCTTTAAAAAACAAACTTACAAAAAAGATAATAGTTGTTATTTTGATAGAGATGATTGAATTAATTGCGGGAGAAATTGAAACTCTAAATAAGCAGTTTCTACATAATCTGGGGCATCTGAGTTTGCTGGGTAAAGTGGGCCGAATCTAACCCACACATTACCTTTCTTTGTGCAATTTGTGTTTGTTTGTGAATAGTCGTGAGAAGATAAATATTGTAAAAAAATATAAAAATGAATACAGAGATACTTATTTAAAATTTGAAGATGAAAAAAAAAACTATCATTGTAATTGTGTTTCAAGAGTGATGCAGTATGCACTGTGTTAAAGCTGAAAGTTTAGTTTCAAGAGCTTGATTTCATTGTGTTGACAATAGGCCTAAAATAATGTCTTGTTTAGAATTTGGCTTAAACTTTTTTGTCAAATGCCTGTTAAGTCCTTGTATTAAGAAGTCAAATTTTAATAAAATAGTTACACATCTAAGTGCTCAATCCACGTCTTGTAGTCACTTGAATTCACATGCTCTGGATCTTGGCATCAGTGTGCATTGAATGTAGATTTTGATTATCCTTACGCAAGGATGCAAAAACAGCTCCAGAAATTGCTGAATTAGACCAAACCACTGCAAAAAGTATTGCACTGCATTTATGTCCACACCAGAATGGAGAATACAAATTTTATTTTGTGATATCTATGTTATCCTCTACTTGGTATCCAAGCTGGATTTTTTCCATGCTGTGTGCTATGTACTGTACATCAAAGATTTTATGGTTTCATAGTTTTCAAAAGTCCTGCAGGGAAACCAGTATTTCAAGTTTGGGCGATGTTTAAAGGGGGTGGTAACCATTCGTATGTGAAATAGTGATGCATAAGTTATCATTGAGTCCATTTGAATGATTAATAATCATTAAGCATGGATCTACTAAGTTGTCTATCCACAGTGCTAATAATATATTATGCAATGTGGCTGTTGAAGGTTTTTTTTTTTTCAAGACTGAAGATTTTTTTGTCAAAGATTGAAATGTCGGATTATGCAATTTCATTCAAACTCATGTATATCATCCAGTACATTCGTCATTTTATAAAAATCATTATTATTCCTATTCAATTATTCCTCTGTGATTTATGAAGCACCCAGCTGTGATTTCAAGCAAAGTATTCAAATCTAAATATTTATTTTCATGACGTTTTCATTCCTTCGGCTTTCTCATTCATCTATTTATCATTCCATTGTGTGTCTTTCTTTGATGAGGTAGTGTAAAGTATCATGTTGATGTATTCTCTCTTGTAAAGTAACCCATCTTGTAATTTATATCTTCTTTGTGATTCAGACATCAGACTTGCCAGGGTGAATGAGAAAATGAATATTTATCATGTGATGTCCTTGACTTAAATAACCAAATAGGATGGATGAAATTTGCCTCAAAATATTTAATCCTTAAACTTTTAACCACTGAATTTCCTTTCATACTCCCAGGCTGTATTTTCAGAAAACTCTCGGTCCATATTTTCCAACCAAGATTTGAAGATAAATCATGTGTTGCCAAGCTTGGTATCATTCTTTTCCATCATCCTGACCTCTAATTTGGAGAGGTCCGTGCTTTATTTATGAGAGGAACCTCTCCAGATGATATCTAACTATCAATCCGGAGTCAGTCCTTTTTTAAGGTGAATGAATCACGGAGGATAATGATGATGAAATAGTAAAAGATATCTATTAATATTCTACATCATGTTTATTGGCAAGTGAGAGGGATATTAAATACTATCTTTCAGGTATTGGCTTACAAACTAAATTTGGTTAAGGATGGTCCCATTTGGTCCCTCTAGACCAGCTTGACATCGCTGGTACAATGTACTTGTGTCTGTTAGACTTTTTGTCGTATGTTCCTTTCTGAATCCCGCTCGTGCAATATGAACTGTGGTGGATCGTCGCCTCCCTGCAGTAAGGCTGTAACTGCCATTGGAAATACATGGGTTTAACAACCTTATTGCAGGGCAGTTGATGTTTTCATGACTGTTCCATCGTTTGGGCCAATTCTGATTAATTGTATTATCTAAAAAGGTTATTGTA
>CP137683.1:12915698-13066428 GCA_037976565.1 Mesocentrotus franciscanus
AAATACAAAGCATGAAAAAGGGAATTATGAAAAGGGATATTTTTAAAAGCAATTTTAGAAAATCTAGCCGTAATCCGCGGGAGGAAGTCACTATTTTGAGGGCGGAAATTGATTGATAATTCATGGAAGTAATTACTGCAATTATCCAATAAAAGTTTCTTCGTTATTCATGACCGCAAAATTGATGTTGAGAAAGAAAAACACATGAAATATTTTGTAAATCCGTGAATTATCGAATGAAGTCTAGAAACAATATTTTGTTCCAAACTTAATTTCCATCATATTGGCTTGGTAATTTTTGATCTTAAATGAGAAAGAATAATGTAAGATGGTTGTTGAAACTTAATCAGGAATTCATAATCTCTCAAATATATGAGTCATATACAAAAACATTTGTTACGCGTTAATAACTTATAATTTCGTCATGAATCCTATTTGTTACACCATTTTTTTTTTAATATCAGGAAGACTTCCATGTCATCCGCAAACAACTACCCAAAGTAAAATGACCCCCCCCCCCCATACCCCGGACAACCGTGCCCTTGGTATAGGCCAACTACCCAACTTGAACGTAACATCAGACAACTACACTCGGACAACTTCCCCTGGACAACTACCCACCAACCATTGTGCGGTAGATATTGGTGGGAAAGATTAGTGTACTAAGGGTTGTTTTCCAAGGCTAAAATCAATTTGTAATATTGTTGTAGAGATTACAGATGAAAAATATTTATTATAAAATCAATTCACTGCGAAGGAAAATCCCTATAAACAATCGAAAATGCTCCCATTGTTTTTGTTTTGTTTATTATTCTATAATACTTTTGTGCCAACTACATGTATCATGACATCAATAAGGCCAAAGCGACGTTGTTGATGTTTTTGATAATCTACATTTAATATAAAGGCAATAAGGTCCCTATTCATACGGTACCAACGTTGATAACAGTGTAATGCCAAGGAATATGGCATACGTTTTACCGAGTTAAAAGGAAGCCATTTTAAGGTCATTATATCACAATAATCTTTCGATCAATCGTATTTGGGTAGACCTATTTTTCAGAAGAAACTTCTCCCAATCGATATGTCTTTTTTACGTTGTCAAATCCACTCTTACAATAACCGTTACTGATTACATCAATATGTCTGCTACATACCACTAACTTCAGGTGAATTCTTTTGGTGATGCTGTGAATTTGCGTCATGAAACATGATTTTGATTTTCAAATCTAGAGCACGACATGGACACAGGAAGAGGTCCATCTAGATTGGAAAATAAACCATCTGTGTCCATTACTTTTTCCAAAAAATTACTTTAATTACTAATGTTTTGAATGCTTCAAGTTTTATAATCAATTTATCAGGGGGGGGGGGTTATATTTAAAGAACTTTGTTGATTGGAAACGTTATATCACTGCCTTGCTAAAACCGATAAAAAGAGTATAAGAGAGAGAGAGAGAGAGAGATAGAAAGATAAAGAGACAGACAGACAGACAGCCAGAGAGAGGGGAGGGGGAAAAACAAAAGGGACGAAAGTGAGGGGAGGAAAATGACAATATTAAATGATAGAAATAACTTCCGCAAGTTGCAATGTTAATTATCATTTCTTTCACTTGGTCTGACCGGTGCACCCCCACCTCTAATGATCTCTGTGTCCCCTTTAAAGCTGAACTCATGCTAAGCATCTCGTCATGATGATCATGGATAAGGATGACACAAACAAACTTTTGATTCTTACTATTTGTAATATTTAAAGTGTTCAGATATGTGAACTAATTCACTAAATTACATTTCTAGGATGAACTTTAGAACAAGCTGTTTAACTGGATTACATAGGATGGGGGGTTACATAATTTTTTATAATCAAATTTGTAATGAAAATATCGGATCAAGTTCTTTCTGACATAATCCCATACAGGAAAGCACTGAATGGGCAATCAAAAGGTCAAACATAACCCATATCCATCTCATATCTTCCAAAATGCACGATTCAGAATTATTTGAAGCTTTTGATATTTATATAAGATTGTCAATCAGCGTGATATTTCATCGTGACGTAATTGGTATAGTATAGTCAAAACTAATAGAAATGGAAGAGACTAAGAGACTGTGTTAATCTCTATACGATAATCAATCAGCGTGATATTTCATCGTGACGTAATTGGTATAGTATAGTCAAAACAAATATAATTGGAAGGGACTGAGAGACTGTGCTATGTATCCGTAAGTTCATAGCAACGAATCCAAACCAATCCAAACCAATCTGACCTACTTTGATGGCTATCGCTTATCTTGATGTACGAGAATGTTAAAAGCAAAGATAACTGAAATACATTAGCAAAATCATGATGGTATTTTTAAAAGAAATGCGTGACTTATCCGATTAAATCTGAATAAAGTAGCAAAGTCACCCAGTGTCTCGTAAAAAGATTGTCACTAATTATAATATTTAAAAGAAAGCTTTGTTCGATGTTTCAATTAGTCGGGTTGAAAGGAGATGTCGGCTGCAATCTCCCATTTTTCTCATTTCATTGTCGCTTCTACTCAATGCATATTTCTATTGTAGAGGTGTTGTGGTCTAGTGGATACGCCACAGGACTCTGGATCACACGGTTCGCGGTTCGAGTCCCGCTGCGGCACTAATGTTCCATGGCAAGACATTGATCGACCTTTGCCGCTCTCCATCCAGGTGAAGTTTATGGGTACCCAGTAGGAAGAATTAATTGAACCCTTTGGCGCCTTATCATCATGGTGGCTTAGTGGGGGTAATGATATGATACTTTGTTTTAAGCACATATCTGCGATATATAGTTTCTTATTTTTGTAATGGTAGGCTTCCTAGGAGAAGTTTCTTATTATTCTAAATAACGTAAATGAGTTTCAAAATACATGATCATGATTGTAGAAAATGTGATAAATGCATAACTATAGGTTTGGTTAGAATGCATTCGATTTACTCCAATATATTCTTTGATCACCTGTAGGCATAAAAAACAGTTGCTGTGGGATAACTGTGGTATTTTGATGAAAGGCTCCTGACTCTCACACGAAAGGTCCTGGGTTCGATCATTGTTCGATGCTTACGTCCTTGAATAAGGTGTTTTACTCGCATTTAACCCTCTCTACCCAGGTGTATCGAAATGTGTACCCGAGAATTATGGGCTAATAATGAAAGCAGAATCCTCGGGAAGAGCAGTGTTGATACTGATAAGGCTACCCTGAGGAAATAAGACGATCTCAATTTTTTCCAAAGGTTAATAATTATCTGCTGCATGATAGAAATAATGCACCCTATATCATTATTTTATTCGTCTGGCATCAACTGATTTGTTATTGATTCGAAAATATTTTGAGATATTGCACAATTTTTTGTACAGGTCCTTAGAAACGTAGATTTGCGCATTCCAAACTGTTATCTTCTAACCGGATTCCAAATGGTTTTTTCTGCGGATCTCACTTTATCCATAGCGATTAAGGAGATTTTTTTTCTCGAAGGAAACATGGAAATTTGAACTCATCTGACAAGGGTACTGCAAGAGGTGGTGAGAGAGAGAGAGAGAGAGAGGGGAGAAAATGCGAGAGGGAGAGAGGAAGAAGAGAAAGCGCTAGATAAGATAGGGAGCGAAAGAGAGGGAGAAAGAGACACAGAGAGCGTACAGGGGGATATGTAGAGAAAGGGAGAAAGAAAAAAAAAGCAGTATTCGGGAAAAAGTGAAGGAGGGGGAGTAGTGGGCAGAAGGAGAGATAGATAAAGAGAGGGAGAAGGAACAAAACAATTAGAGAAAGTAAATTTAAAAAAAGTGAAAATCAAGATCATGGACATACATTTGATAAGCGCATTAATTACTTATAAAAAGCTATACAAATCCAGAAAAAACAACATTAACATATACCTTCACAAAGGAACACATGACAGGAACACTTGGTAAGAAGGCTATTAAAACTGGCACTACATCCAAGATGATGTTTCAAAGCCAGTTGGAAAGGATCCTTGAAATTAGACATGTTACACTGACTCAGAGGTATTCATAATGAAACAGTTGCCATAGGAACAAATTTGAATGTTGTCAAGATTTGTCCATCATTTTGTGAAGAATAATGACGCGGGAAAGGTGTGTGAAGGTCGGTGAGGGAGGGTCTGCTTCCGTTATCCTAATGCTTGATGTGTGACAGGACCAGGTACCTGGGAATATTTCATAAAAATAAAAGAAATATACTATTACATTCTTGTAAAGAATAAGATACATGACACATCTACAAAGGGTATTTGCCTGTGACTGTTCCAATGTCTGTGATTCAGACGCCTTCCTCAGGCGTGAATTGGTAATCTGAAGTTAGCTACCATTTTATCAAATGCCATTTTGGCGATCGCCGCGTGGTACATATTCAGGTTCCAGTCCACTTATTTCCACATATGATAGCTCCCCCTCCCCCCTCCAAAAAAATAATAATTATGATAATAAATGAATAAATAAATATAAATAAATAAATAAATAAATAAATAAATAAGGAAATTAGTAAACAAAAAAAATAAATAAAAATTGTATCTTCTGGCGATGGGAAAACTGGCAGTTAAATTCAGATGACCAAAATCATGTCTTTGTCTGAACCACTAACTCCGAAACTGTCAGGTAAATGTCTTTTCAATGTTTCATCGTACTGATTTTAAGCGATTAAAACCGTTCTGGTGATATTTTCAACTATTTTCACCTTGGTTTCGCAAACATAAGCAAATCGATTTGCAACTAGTACTTTTACAATTTACAGTAGGCCTTAAACTTGGTATCTATACACGATGAGCGCAAATGTGTGGCCTACAGATACTTTTATTTATACTTTTATACTATTATTCAAGTTTATGCATACCTCTCCCGAAGTACCGTGTAATGAATTTTTACATCCACCTGTTCAAGGATTTGCATTTCAATACCATGAATAACAAGCGCATACATCAGTTGTTGCTCTTGGAAAACAACTTGAAACATATTTGAAACAGCAATAATTTGTCAATAATATGCCATTTTCGTATTGTAACCAAATTCAATGCACATGTCTTTGGGAAGTGCCTCAATACGAATTATTTCATTCACCTGTTACGAATAATCTCAATTGTCAGAATGTGAATTGGATGCATTATGTGTTGCTAGGTAAGACAAACCTTATGGCTTGCCCTACCTAACAACTCGTAATATGTGCAATTTGCGTTCTTATTATTTCAATACAATTATTCATTCGTAACTGTTACAGGTGAATGGAATCATTCGTATCTAGACACTACACAAAGACGTATGCGTTAAATTGTATTACATTTCGAAAATGGCATATTCTAGCCCAAGACCCAAGACTATTAGTGTCCATAAATTATAACATATGTGAACTGGGCATCGTTTCATGAAATCGTTATAAATACAAGTTCACAGACGTCACATTAGGGACTTTTAGATTTTACACGACGAGAACGTGGACTGCCACGGTGACATCCTTTTAAGGTAATGTGACGTCCTTTTAAGGCACTGCCCGGCACGGGCCAGTGCCTTGAAAGAATGGCACACGTGGCAGTCCACGTTCTTGTCGTGTAAATCTAAAAGTCCCTATTGTCATTGAAAGGCGTTTTTTTTTAATTAACATGCGCTTCAATTGGATGTCGGCGAACTGTACTTATGACGGTTTCGTATATGTCTTTGATTACATCACACTAGAACAGGAGTCTTTTGTATAAGTGTATTCTTCATTGCTTGACCAAGTGACCGCCGATTCAGTGATGAAGAAAAATTTGAAAACAAATCTAAATGAAATAGGTGTCCTATATAATTAGATAAATGAGTTGCGTGCTCTAGTTGGAAAACAAGGATTACCGGTTGGTCAGGGAGGCTTTAGGTGGGGAAGGGGTAAGGCGAGTGGGTAAAGAAGGGTGGATCTGCACCCCTGATATAGCAACATAAAAAAGAGGATGCAAGAGTATTGGCTTTAAAGAATTTCTAGAGAGGCCTACTAAGTATTTTTTTTTTTAATAAGATATCTTTTTTCCGTTTATCTTTAAGGCAAACAATCGTAATCATGATCTAAATCTTGAATTTTGAATGTTGAAATTTGAAAGTGGCTGTCCCATATTTCCAATTTGGATCGATCAAGACGTTTCAGCAATATTTGTTTATTTGACATAGTAAGAATGGAAACCAATAGGATATCTTAGGTTTTTTGTGTTGTTATATAACACAATCACTGAAAAATCAACTCAAGGGCAACTTCAATACCGTATTGTATATTCCATAGAAATCATGTTCGGTTTACGTAATACCTCATTGTCATGTTCGCACATTTCAATAGGTGACGCAAAAGGCTTTTGAAATTAGTTGCGATCGTGTTACATATGCATTTCCAAATATGAATATCTCGAACAATAGATTAAAGTAATATTTGTGAAGTTTACCATATTCAATAGGAGCATTAGATGGTTTTGATGTTTTATGTTGAAGTTGGGCCTAATGTTCGATTTACCTGACTGGCAAAAAGAAACAACCAAAGCCTTGATTCCTATCTGGGGGAATCAATAATTCATCCAATAGTGGGCCGGTGTGGCAGCCACTTCTGCCTAACTGCGGGTCTCGTACGTACGGACCAAATCGGTGGGTTGGGGTGCCGATTAGTCCGGACAGACGAAATCCGCGGTCAAGCAGAAGTGGCTGCCACACCGGCCCATGAAAGAAGAGGATTCTCCAGAGAAAGAAATCGATTTTACCTGGTTAAAACAGTGTCCTAAATTAGTCATTGACGAGCACCATGGACCAAAACAAGTAGGGGACTCATCGACGATAGATGACTGATCTCCTTATGGACACAAACCGACCATGTAATCGTATTTCCTCAAGTAATTCTCGGTCCCCTTTTATCAACTATTCTTGTCATGTCAGGTGAGGAAGAAAGAGAGAGAGAGAGAAAGAGAGAGACAGAGAGAGGGGGAATGAAAGAGACAGATATATGACAAAGAGATGGAGAGGGAAAGGAAAATCAGAAAGAGAGAATATGAGGGGAGAGAGAGAGAAAGAGAGAGAGAGAGAGAGAGAGAAATGCCAGAGACAGATATGAAAGAGAGATGAAGAGGGGAAGGAAAATCAGAAAGAGAGAATATGAGGGGGAGAGAGAGAGAGATAGAGGAATGAAAGAGACAGATATGACAAAGAGATGGAGGGGGGAAGGAAAATCAGAAAGAGAGAATATGAGGGGGAGAGAGAGAGAGAGAGAGGAATGAAAGAGACAGATATGAAAGAGAAATGAAGACGGGAAGGAAAATCAGAAAGAGAGAATATGAGGGGAGAGAGAGAGCGAGAGAGAGTAGTGGGAATAGAGAGAATGAGAAAGGGAGAATGAAAATGAAAGAGAAAGATAGAGATAACGAGAGAGGACTGAGACATCGTGTGTGTGTCGTCGTGGGCAGGTATAAGAGAGAACGAGAGGTGGATATAGAGATAGATAGATGAATAGATGGATAGGGAGACAGAGAGAAACGAAAAGAAGAATGTCATTTGATATGGTCAGTTCATAAAGATAGAAACCCACTTCACCTCAGACACTGCTGATGACATACACTGCACGCTATGGATGCCACCTCATATGTTTTCATATCCTATCAGGTAACGAAATTAATATTGTGTCCTCATGTTGACCCGTATCACAATCTTTTTAGAACTAAGTAAGAATTCACATAATCTATTTGCTAGGAAATTGTTAAGTCCAGGGATATTGCCCATTGTGATGTGGAAAACCTTACAAATCGTTTTACCAAAATATTATGTGACGTTGATTAGTTCCATTGATGTGTGTACAGTGATCTCCACTAACAAACGACTAACATTGTGATCAAAAGGTTGCAGTTATGAAATTAACTGGTTGTGATATATTCATAATTCCACATAATTGTTCCTTTTGTAACCAACGACACCAGTTATCGTGTCTCTTCCCGGGTCACTTCCACTTTCTTTCTTCCTTTTTTCTTTCTCTACCCTACCCTACCTCTCTTTCTCTCTCTCTCCCTCCCTATCTCTCTTTATTATCCCCCTCTCTCTACCACCTCCCTTTTTATGTATATATTTTGTATTTTACCCGTCATATCCATTGATCTCTTTCTGAAGCTCTTTCTGTTAATCTATCTTTAACATCCTGTTAATGTTTTTCGCTCTATCAACTTTATTAAAGGTCAAACGCCCTCTCCAAATCATGGTTGACCTCTAACATCTTTTGTCCACGAAAATTCTTGTCCAAGAAAATTCTGAATGCATCTCTCACAGGCCCTGAGTCACATATTCATCAAGAATAACGCTAGATATCGCCACTTGCTGTATATTTCATCTTGGTCTTGTTGACAGGGTTGTCTTTAAGAATTGGTCAGATGTGCTTCCCTTGACGCAATGACGGTATAAATGAATTAACGATTGATCACCAATTTTTACATACAGATTTTGAGTCTTACGCGCTATGAACTAAAGGATCGGTCACACGCCCTCTTTGAAACATCTTTTTAGAAAAGTTCTCTGCTTTGTCCCCGGAATTCTGGTTATTTCCCCGACTGGCCTTAAGTCACGATCCAATTATTGAGAATCACATCGCCCGATATCGTCACTTGCAGCACACATCATCTTGGTCCTGTCGACAGGACTGCATTGAAGAATGGCTCAGGTGCGCTTCCTTCGACGCAATGACGGTATATTAAATGAATTAACGATTGATAACATATATTTAATACTGATTTAGAGTCTTACTTGCTACAACGACCGGTCAAACACCCTTTCCAAGACAGTGGTAAAATTTCTCTGCTTTGTCCCCGAAAATTGTGAATATTCTTCCAACAGGCCATCAGTGACGAACCCAATCATTAAAAATCTAACCCGCTATCACCACTTGCTGTACACATCATCTTGCTTCTGTTGACAAGACTGCACTGAGGATGGGTCATATGCGCTTCCCTTGACGTAACGACGGTATAAATGAATTAGTGATTGATCGTTATCAATTCCTGCATCAAGAGTCATACCTATTGATTTGGGTCGATAGACGAGCCAGGGAGAGTGTGACATGGCCGACTTTAAAGATGCTTGATGTATCACAGTTTTGAGGGATTTGTGATTTGTGAACTGTGCGGCATTAGAAGATATAAGCCACCTCTCCCTTGAGAAAAATTACATCTGACTTCTTCGATGACTCAATTAAACTTTTCCCTCTATTGTTGAGAATGATATTTTGGGAACAAAATCATATCGAAAATTATCCTTATATGCAGTTTAAAAGATCACCCCTTCTCTTCATTCCGATATCCGTCTCTCCAATCACACAGGGATAATATTGTTTTGTTGTTTGTTCGTTTGGTTTACCTGATTGCTAATAAAGCCTGTGTATGCTTGTAAGTAAGTAACCAGGCAACCGACAGCTTTAAGTCCTCTCAGAGGGACTTGGTAATGAGGATTAATGCCTTACCAAAGGGCACTAGCGCATCGACTTGGTTTCGAACCCGGAAACTCCCGGTTACGAGACCACTGCCACTGCTCTACCACTGAGCCATCGAGCCTCCTATCCTATAATATAATCCTGTAATATAATCCTATACGCGGTGTAATAGGTCACCACTGCAATGTGAAAGGTCATCATATTCTAGCTTTCCATACTCGTCTCTCCATCAATGCAGGGGCATATGATTGGTCATTACCAATTTTTACTTGAAGAGTCGTACCTGGTGACTTGGGGTTGATGGATGAGACGGGGTAATGGTGGATGGGTCATCATATATGACGCTTCACGTCTCACCATTTATAAAGGGAGTTTTTTTACACGTGCATTGGTAGAGGTGCCATGGTCGAGTGACTAGATTTAGGAATCACGAACCACAAGGCATGAGGTTCGAATCCCTGCTGAGGCCTCCACTTGCCTCTCTCCGATGAGGTAAGGTAAACGATGATCGTAATATGGTGGGAAAAATCTCCTCGAAAGCTGAGCTAACTCTGGGATGATAATAGTAATCGGCGCTTTGTATCCTCGAGAAAGTTGCTAAACATGTATAAATCCGATACATGTTACGTTTATGATTAATATAAGGGCAGAAGATGATCAAAGGAAGCGACCCCACCCCCTTATACTCGTCTCTCTACCGTCACAGGGGTAATATATTCTTATATACAGTGTGGAAGGTCATCATATCATTGCCTCCATACTCGTCTCTCCATTTTCACAGGGATAAGAGATTCTTATATACAGTGTGAATGGTCGTCATATCATTGCTTCCATACTCGTCTCTCCATTTACACAGGGATAAGAGATTCTTATGTACAGTGTGAATGGTCGTCATATCATTGCCTCCATACTCGTCTCTCCATTTTCACAGGGATAAGAGATTCTTATATACAGTGTGAATGGTCGTCATATCATTGCTTCCATACTCGTCTCTCCATTTACACAGGGATAAGAGATTCTTATGCACAGTGTGAATGGTCGTCATATCATTGCTTCCATACTCGTCTCTCCATTTACACAGGGATAAGAGATTCTTATGCACAGTGTGAATGGTCGTCATATCATTGCTTCCATACTCGTCTCTCCATTTTCACAGGGATAAGAGATTCTTATATACAGTGTGAATGGTCGTCATATCATTGCTGGCCATACCCGTCTCTCCATTTACACAGGGATAAGAGATTCTTATGCACGGTGTGAATGGTCGTCATATCATTGCTTCCATACTCGTCTCTCCATTTTCACAGGGATAAGAGATTATTATATGCAGTGTGAATGGTCGCCATATCATTGCTTCCCATACTCGTCTCTCCATTAACGCAGGGATAAATAATATGATATGGCAGGTAGGGGCATATACATTGGCCTTTAACAAAATATATCAATGAATTCTACATAGATCAATGAATTGTGTGAAAGAATAGCGATGGTAATGCAAAGACATGCGGCGTCATTTGATTTCTTGACGCCTGGGATTGCCATTAGGAAAGCATACCTGTGCGTCGTTCATATTACGCATCTTCTACTTAATATCCTTATTTTTCTTTCATTCATTCATCGCTAATGTTTCCTATTACTCTGTCAAATAATTTTTTTTCCATAAATTTATCCTACATAAACTATTAATTATTATTTTACCTACAACTTCCAAACAACCAATTCATAATCGTTGACTACAATACCTGTAAAGAATGTTTAGCATGATTATAGGCCTATGCTTTTACAAAAATAAAATATATCAATCGAACACTAGCAATTTATATCAAGAAATCATCGACAATGTGTCATTCATCCTGACACGATTATTACAGTAGCAGCAAAACAGTGACAGACTTGAGAAGGGAAATGGAAAATGGTCAACAGTCATAACACGAGCAACGTGCTGCTCATATACCCGACACGACATACCCAAAACCTTAAGCAGGAACTTCCCGCAAAAGCTATTAAGGAAAGGGGTGAAAATGTAAAAGTCAAGAAATAATGAAAACAGCAATTATTCGCGTGAATGGACAACCATCAGCAGTGGAAAGGCAACATTAATTTATCTAAACATGGGAAGAGGGGCACATTATGAAAAGCATGGGGGTGATGATGTACCCCGGAGTCCATTTCTGTCAACCTCGTCTGGGTCACGAATCGACCCACTTCATATCTTGCACTAAAACTTGTCATTTTATAAATGGCGCGATGGCTCAGTGGTAGACCAGTGGTCTCGTAACCAGAAGGTCCCGGGTTCGAAACCAAGTCAAAGCGCTCGTGCCCTTTGATAAGGCATTAATCCTCATTACCAAGTCCCTCGGAGAGGACTTAAAGCCGTCGGGTCCCTGGTTGTTAACATACAAGCATATACATGCTTCCTTACCAGTCAGGAGCCAAAACAATCATCATCAAACAAACAAAACAAACAAAACAAACATTCTTTGTTAATTTATATTGTTTATACAAATACGTATATACAGCTTTTACACTAATACGATTTTATCATAGATACTGCTCATAATAAATTAATACATGGAGGCTACATATTATGGAGTAATAATCATACCATTCGACTATTCTATGATATGATGTCTTTGGTTCATTGCCATTTACTATGTTGAAGTACATTTAGAATTGTGGACATTTAGTCAACATCACGATAAATTAATAGAATCGCTTTTGAAAGAGAAGAAGAAAAATAAGAAGAATGAGGAGGATAAGAAGAGGAAAACCTTAATAGCCATCGCTGGTCGTATTTTTGGTCATAATTATATTTGGTATATACAAAGTTTTAACTTTGTTGAATTCATCATAGGTAAGTGTGATCTTATCAAGAGTTAATAATCCGGGTTTATTTTTCAGTTGTGAACGGCGTGTATCAACTTGTCGCAGCCCAGTCAATGAAGCTAAACGGACGAGAGGAAAGTACCGGGCCCCAACCGGGGTGGTAACAGACGGTCTCGGGTGAACGAGAGGGAGGCGGCGGCAGCCTGAAAGGTATACTTCCTCGCACCTTCGGTTGATCCTGTTTGAACTTGAAGAAAAATGATATTGAAGATGGAGCTGTCTTTAAAGGTAGGCTCCATTAAATTTCATGCAGCAATTAATAGTAAAACATTGAAATTGGAATGGATTTTGTTGAATACACTGTCATGTCTTTCCATCAATATATGCAATTCCATTAATTTCAATCATCAAGTAGGCCATTTTCTTTTTCATTTGTATGCCATTTAATAAATGTCATTTGATATTACGCCATACATTTGCATTGCCCTCGGAAGAAATCATTAAAATTTACCTATAGATCGTCATTCTCCAAAAAGTACAAAAAATTAGTAAGCGAGATACCGGCTAAAGTTTGTCATTTTATCAAATGCAAATTGATGAACATTTATTTATTTTGCATGAATGGGTACTTTAAGCATGAACTTGATTCAAAGGTTAACCTGTAACGCGCAACATACAGACATGGAACGCCGAGGGTTTGGTAATGGTCTGGTGACAAGCGGTTTAATTAGTGCATGAAGAGTCATGTACGGGAATCGCCCCAAAGACGATGGCCGAAAATGATATTACTATCCCCCAGTTAACTATGAATAAATAGAAACAGAGGATGATGGAATGTGAATAAAGCTTTTCTTTTCCGATATTGTGAAGAATGAATGAGGAATTTCGGTTTACGGTGTTGCTAGCTCCGTCATTTGTTGTTGTTCATAATTGTTAATGCATATGAAAGATTAGGAAATCTGGGGAGTGTTTCACAAAGACTAAGATCGACTTTAAGTTGGACTTATGGCAGGCCGTTTATGCCACTGTTTGCTCTCACCATTTACTGGCATTGGTCTCTCAAGGGACGTACAAATCGTGGTCACAAATCTACAGAATTTACCTTTTTGATAGTTCGTTATTGAAGGAAAAAATCTTATCTAAAGATCATAATTGAGAGACCAATGGTGAGAGTAACCAGTGGCATGAATGGCCTGCCATAGTTAAGTCCAACTTAAAGTCGATCTTAGTCTTTGTGAAACACCCCCCTGAGGTAGGAGCAAATATTCATGGCGGCTCTTGATCACATGAGAGGTCCTGGGTTCGATTCTTGCACGTTGCTTACACCATTGGATAGACAAGGTCATAGGAAGAGCAATATTGATGCTGATAAGGCTAGACTGGGAAAAATGAGAACATATTATTAAGTTCGTTGATACTATCCGTTTTTGATTGATTGCAACTTTCCCGTCTTCTTCACCTTGATAATACATATCTCGGAAGTTCATAAAGTATGTCAGATTTTGTTTTTGAGCGTGCCCCCCCCTCCCCTCCTCCACTTGAGTTATGTGCATCATGATGTACATGGGGAGTTGATAAGAGGTTAAAGTCCAAGTCCACTCCAAAAATAACTTACTTTCAATAGAAGCAAAAAAATCAGACAAACCAATCAAAGAAAGTTTGAGCAAAATCGGATAACTAATAAGAAAGTTATGAATTTTTAATGACATGAAAAACTTTGAAACTCACTAGACAAATTGGCAACTCACTCATGAGTCTGTGACGTCATGTCCTCACTATCCACTAATTATTTTCTTTATATGGATTATGGACAATATAAATTTCCTATTTTCTCCCTAAGAATCTTATTTCTTCACACCAGTATCCAAGTTAGATTGATAGTAAATTGTTTTTGTGTGGATGCACTAATATAGAGTAATTTTTTTCCAGTTAAGTCATGACAAATTTGAATTTTGATAAACTATTTCTATAAAAATCAATAATTATGAATATACAATATTCAGAAAATAGTATCAGTTCTTCAAAGTTCATAACAGATTTTGGGAAATGTCATGCACGCAATATTTTACAAATCATATAACCTGGGCAAAGGCATGGGGAAATCAAGTTTTGGGGATAAAAAGGGAAATTAATGGGATTAAACTATATAAAGCAATTGATAAGTAGTGAGGACATGACGTCACAAACTGATAACCAAATTGGCAATTTGTGTAGTGATTTCCATTGTTCCATAGTTTTACATACTTTTTCAAAAAGTCATAACTTTCTTATTAGTTATCCGATTTGCTCAAACTTTTTTTGATTGGTTTGTCTTATTTTTCTGCTTCTATTGCAAGTAAGTTATTTTTGGAGTGGACTTGCCCTTTAATCCATAAATGACTATTATCATCAATGGACGAACTATAGGCAATGCAGACATAATATACCAAAATGAAAACTGTGCTGATGATACATGCATCCATTTTTAGTACATATAATTAGGACATTGTGTCTGCTTGTAATTTTCGGTTTCACATTAATGTTTTCAAAGACCTGTCTCTACCTCAAACATCAACCTGTATGAAAGGTTAATGCCATGATGGACTAACTGGAATAACGTGTCGAGTGACAGTATTAAGAAGAATGAAGAGAGAGATGGGCGGAGGAATAGAGAGAGAGAGAGATGGGCGGAGGAATAGAGAGAGAGAGAGAGAGAGAGAGAGAAGATGGTGAAGAAGAAGAAGAAGAAGAAGAAGAGAGAGAGAGGGGTGGAGTTAAAGTAGGAGAGATCTGCAGAAACTTGGACAAAGTGGGATGGTTAATGCACATGCCAAATAAGTTAGGCAGGGGATTCGAGAAAATGAAGGGGGAATATGCATCGTACTTAGAGTTTAGCTGGGGGCAGGTTTATGTGCCCCCTCCTCCCCATCGAATGACTTAAAAAGGGGGAAATTGAAAGAAAAAGAGAGACTGACAGAAAGAGAGTGTGGAAAGATAGGACCCCTCTTACACCCCTCCCTAATCTTTAGCCTCGTTAATTCACATTGCATCCACACGAAGTAAGACCGGTTCACCACCCCCCCCTCCCTCCCCATGATGATACCAGTATACTGCCCCCTCAATTGCTGGTCCCCCGATTAGCCGCTGAGAGGATACGTCGGATTTTGAAGGGTAAAAGGGAGGAGTGATGAGGGAAAGGGATCCCAGGATGAAGTCAGCATCCGTCAATTCCTCCTTCGAATATTAAACGCATCCTCGTCATTCTACTCTCATCAGTCCTCCTTTTGATGGGAAGTGAAAGAATATGTTTTCCATCCTCCGACACCACGGGACTTCGATGAAGGTGTCTGGACTGCATCACTCTCCATGGTAACAGAATACCTCAAGAAATGATGATGATTAAAGAAAAGGTACAGGACCCTGTTCTTAAATCTTGTTAACATTAACTAACAAATGCTAAAATTATATGACAACTTTGCTTTCAGCCAATCAGATGCCACGACTTCAGTAGCTTACAACAGTTATTGGAACTTCTTATTGATAACAAGTTTTATGAAACAGAAACCAGTTCTAACAAATGTAGCGAATAATTAATGAGAAAGATAGGACCCCTCTTACACCCCTCCTCAATCTTTAGCCTAGTTAAAACACATTGTATCCACACCATGATGATACCAGTGCGCCCCCTCCTCCATTGCTGGACCTCTAATTTGGTAGAATACCATGTTAACAATGCCCAATCAAAAATGATTAATCATGAAATGCCCTCATTGACAAGAAATACGACCTCTAATACCCTAAACGTTGAACAAAATGTTGATGTCATATGTGTTTATAGTCCCATTACACCACGATGTGCAGTGTCTTTTCATCATGTTAACTGTATGTGGTTTTTCTGCACGATCGAGTCGAATTATAACCATTCCAAAGCCTTACAATACGCAAATGTTCTATTTCATTCGCAGTGTAATTGCAGCCACAACTCAACTTGTTCTTTATTTGAGAATCTACCTGCCGGTTGAGGGGTATTCGGGATTAGGCTATATGTTTTATAATGTTACTCGTGAAAGGATGTCACCTTTAATAACGAAGCTTCCTTAATACCTGTCTGAAAGTTGTGAACCAAAAGGGTATTGGCTAACAATAAGTTGATCGAAAATAATATCGCTAGTGATATTCGTTTGTCTCGCAATGTGGTCAAAAAGGAATCTAAAAGATCTCGACGTTTCGTGCGCCGCTGCAACACTTCGTCAGGTGATAAAAACTAATGTAAGCAAGGGTGCTTTATACTCTACGGGAGGACCGGCGCGACGGTCTATAATTCGATCGATAATCGGAAACAAAAATGCACAAGGCCTATTGGCCTATCGGCTGATTATGCAAATAGCCTAATGGTCGACGCACACGGTGCTCAACCAATCAGTAGGCCGCTGGTTCGGCTAATTATGCAAATAGCCTAATGGTCGACACACACGGTGCTCGACCAATCAGCAGGCCGCTGGCCTCTGCTGAAAGGAATCGACCGCTGCTGGCCGGCCGGCTGGACGGGGAGTGTCATGGCGGCGTATCGTACGCATCCAAACTTCGGGGATATCGATCCCGTTGTCTCTGTTGAAATTATTGGGATTGAGACGGATATTGATAGCTTCTTTTACCCTCCGTGTGTACCAATGCCGTTCCTGGGAAAGGCACTGAACCCCGTCCCAGTCTGGTTGATGCTGGTTATCCCAAGCATGTTCGGCTACGGCTGAGTTGTCAGTTCGGCGGAGCCTGACGTCCCTCTTGTGCTCAGTGATTCTTTCTTTTATCGGACGGGCAGTTTCACCGATATAGGATCTATCACATCCTTTGCAAGGGATGTTGTACACAATGCCGTCTCGTCTATGTGGAGGAATTGGATCCTTGGGGCGTGTAAGTTGTTGACGTAGGGTGGTATCTGATCTGAAAACCGTTCGAATGCCATGGCTCTCTAGGCGGCGCTTGAGTTGTTGGGAGACACCATCAATGTACGGCAAGACTGTAAATGTCTTGTATACCTTCTGATCCCTGGGTTCCGACGATCTCTTCTTGGTATTGTGTACAAAACGGCGTGAGTAACCGTTGAGACTCAGGGCACTGTGAACACGGGTTCGTTCTTTGCATGGCTGTTGAGGACTCGTCACTATGCGTGAAGCTCTGTCAAATAGACATTTCACTAGACCTCTCTTCACCGATATGGGATGGTGAGAGTCAAACGCTATATACTGGTCTGTGTGGGTAGGCTTCCTATAGACTGAGGTGGAGAGCCTATGATTGTCGTGTCTATGAACTAAAGTGTCTAAGAATGCTATCTTCCCTTCACATTCTATCTCTGATGTGAACTGGATGGTTGGTTCGAGGCTGTTCATGTGTTTAAGCAGATTATCTGTTTCAGAGATGGGAACTATGATGAAGGTGTCATCTACGTATCTCTTCCAAACACGAGGCATGCAAGAGAGGGGACATGTGTCCAACGCTTCTTCTTCGAAACTCTCCATGTATAGGTTGGCCACGACAGCCGAGACCGGACTGCCCATGGCTGCCCCTTCTGTCTGTTCATAATATGAACCTTTATACAGAAAATATGTGGATCGAAGGACAAACTCGAGGAGTTGAGTGAGTTGTTCCGGTGAGAGTGCGGTACGGGTGTCACTATGCTTCACGCATAGTGACAAGTCCTCAACAGCCATGCAAAGAACGAACCCGTGTTCACAGTGCCCTGAGTCTCAACGGTTACCCACGCCGTTTTGTACACAATACCAAGAAGAGATCGTCGGAACCCAGGGATCAGAAGGTATACAAGACATCCTCAAGATAGAGGGACCGGGGGCAAATCTATCGGTCGGCGAGTATACACTACACAGCCTAAAATGTGTAACTATACTCATTTATTTATTTTCGGGGGCCAACTTTTTCAATGCGATCAGGGATCGATGCCCCAGGTAAGGGGATACAAATATACCAAAGTCCCCATATAGACGCCTAAAATTCCTAGTTCCACTTAAATAACCTTTGATATCATCTCATGTTAATCCCCTACTCACTTCGTCATAATTGAATTTCATCCATCCGATTAGACGACCACTCCTCGTTCCCATGGGAACATCTCTCCTTGAAAACTTGGAAAGAATTCAAAATTACGAATTTTCCTGACCATAGAGATAATTATACCATGGTCGCTTGCCAATACGTAAATGTACATCTGCGGGGTATCCCCAAGGAACCTGTTAAAAATGACGAAAATACCAAGCTAGATCTTAAAGAAGATTAAGGGAATTAACTGGACTCTGTCGTGCAAATGAAAGTGATTTAGTTTTTGAATAAGTCTATATTAAAATACTTAGGAAATATCATTAAAAAGTAGACAATAAAATGTACATTTTTGTACGTATTCTCTCTTGGATGATCTCTGTAAGTTTCCATGATGAGTTTGTATTCACAATTGAAGGCTAACGGTAATAGATAAACTCCTTTTATTGAAAATAAAATACCATAATTTGAAACTCTCTATCCGAAATTCTCAACAGGGTTGCGGATTATTTTTCCAGAACTACACTCTTTAAAAAAATGTATCTGCTCACAACTTTCCCGATCCTGATCACTCCTTCCTTTCCATTTCACAACACTTTGGTGTAGAACACCGAAAACAAAAATCTTGTTTAAGAGGTTAAAGGCCCTCTAAAATGTTGGGAGCCCCAAATTCACCAAAAATTTGATGGCAAAATTTCACTTAAATTGTATCATGATGTGAAAGAGGATGTCATTTAAGACACATTTCTGCAAGGATTTTCAAAAAAAAGTGTTGTTGAAGTCGAATATTGATGAAAGAATACGAAATTTAGGTTTTCTGCGTACAACAGAAAACCCAAATTATGTATTCTTTTATCAATTTGTCAGAATTTGGGGCTCCCGACACTTTAGAGGGGCATTGATATAAAAAAGTATAATTTAATTCCATTCTCATCTCTCTCATTTTATTACGTTTTATTTGACTTTTCCCTCTAAATCCTTGATAAGCCCTTTTTACCGAGGTTACCAGGTGGTGTTACCGAAAGCCTTCATTCATGGAACTACACGTATGTGTAACGCTACTTTAAGTTTTACACGAAGCGTCCTGATATACATTTTTTTTTAAAGCCACTCAAATTTTACACAATAGATCTTAATATAAGCTTCCCATGTCCTAAAGATGAATTATATCACAATTTGTATTCCTTCATTCTTGTGACAATTTACATTACACTTTCCAGCCTTCAAACTATACAACAGGAAACATGTAAAAAAAAAAAAATCGCTGTTGATGACGTATTACTACGACTGCTGATGACAAGCACTGGTCATGGCCAAAATAAAAGTGCACTGTTTTATATCCAGACGTGTGAGGAAAATGCCCCGTCGACTCGTCAATGAGTAAGTTGGAAAGAGTGGTGTGCTGAGTCTCTTGTTTTATCGAGTAGAAGGACGTTGTATCTTGAAAGAACTGGACAAGAATGCCAACAAATCAGACAAGAGGAGTGATCACATGTCAAGTAGCTTTAACGTAAGGCAGTGTAATACGAGATATATCTTCTAATTGACGTCCTTGTGAATTTGCCAACATTGTGACCTTTCCTTACTGATATGACAATAATCAGGTTTTATACCATTTTCAGCATTTAATTAACATCAATTACTTACATTTGTACATTTGAATTGACATCCCCACCCAGAAGAAGTCTCATTGACCATTATGACTTTTGAATAAGAGCGAGATAAGTGAGGGTTTATATTCATGATAATAACTTCAAAATATCGCGTATATATCCATCCCAGGGGATGATCCGGGCACTTATTACCCTCACCTATTCATAACTAAATAACTATACAACCACCGATATTTTTTTTTTATTGTAGCCAGCTTCTAAATGCAGAGTATCACGAAAGAAATACTATGAGAGGGAATGTAGGTGAAATTACCAATAACAATGATGAGCAGGGTTAGATTTTTTTTGTTTAATTTCCTTTTTTATAAATTTTTTTTTCTTCCTGTAATTATATATTTTGCCGTTTGTTTCATCTACTAAAAATGAAAATAAATAAATAACCAAACAATTAAGCAAACACCTAAATGGCAGATCCAGAAGGACACAAGAGGTGGGTGCTCTCTATTTTTTAATGCCCCCACCCCAATACAAAAAAACATGGATTTTCCACTGCACAAGAACAAAAACAGAATATTCCGTAATGTATTTTGAGACCTCTGACATTGTTTTGACTTTTGATGTACTTTTTAATTTTCTCCATAAAGCAAACGCATTTGACCTATTGTTCTTTGCTGAAAAGCAATCGGGAAATCTCCATCAAAATTGATCCTAATTCTGATTTCAGAATGATGATCCTCAGTGCATCACTTAGCATTCTGTACTTTTCTGAATTGATGTCGGAAAGGGGATGTTTAGCAATTTCCTTTGGTTTTTCATTCGATAATGGATGAGTGACCAATTTAACTGCACTTCTTGTGATCCACATGATTTTTGGATATCACTTAAAATGATAACACATCCTACAGGATCATTTTTTAAACAATATACTACCCATTTGTTTCAACAAATGTTCTTGTTTCCTACCAAGAACATTCGAAGTAAGGCCTTTTTAGATTTCCGCTTAGAAATCGAGATTTGTGTTTGACAAAGCGTCTGTCGCGACATAACAGCTCTACAGGAAAGATGATTGACTAAATTATATCCATCGGTTATAATCTGTCACATTTTGAGGGTTATTAGGCAACATACAGCTGTCTATTCTATTATTTGTTATTGGCAAGAGCAATTGTTATTTGCCCTTATGTATTATTTCATTTTCTTTCAATTACCCCATCTTAAACTTTTCTATTTAGTCACATTCTCACTTTTCAGGTTTCATATCGTCTCATTCTCTTTTATTTTCAATATAATACCTGTAATGTTCTCCCTTCCTGTAGCTTCCTCTGCCTTTTGCGTAACGTTTGTGCCTCTGGCCCCCGTTTCATAAAACTTCTAATCAGTAACAAGTTACACAACATGTTATAAGCTACTGAAATCATGACATTTGATTGGCTGAGAGCAAATTCTTATAGAATTTTAGCATTTGTTATTGATAGTTTTATGAAATAGGGCCTTGTTATCATCCTATAATTTCGAAGCTCCCTCTCTTCTTTTCATGTTTCGTCTTTTCATGTTTCGTCTTGCGTTCTCTCTACTCTTTTCCCTTCACCCTTTGCTTTGTTCCTGCAGTTTGCCACATTCATCAACTAAAAGTTTTGATGTGTTGCAGTTGCGCAATGATTAAAAAATGATTAAAAATTTCTTACGTCATGACTCTCAACCTTACTTAAGAATCCCAAGTATGAAACTAATCCTAGTCATGCCTAGCTCGGCTGCTGATAATTCACACCGGCCAGTAATCTTAATTAAGTGAGGCTCAAAATCAGCTTTTCTGGTAGCTTGCCAGCATTTTAATCTCCTACAATTCCATAAAAAACGTCACGCATAGCATTTCAAATCAGTGATTTTTAAAGAGAAAATTTAGTTCTCGTGAGGGGAGGAAATTAATGACGAGCATTCTGTTAAAGATTATGTTCTACAGGCATCGACGCCTCGTTTGATTAATTGGTTACTTTTATTCATATTCCATGCAAAAATAACAAAGTATAATTCATCTTACAAAACATTAAGTTTTCTCTAAGTTATATGGAAACAATTAATCCTGAATCATAGTAATCAATAACATGAAAGAATGTTCTGTAAATAATTAAATACGGAAATAAAAAGCGAACCTACTTAAAAGCTAGGCTTGTTGTGTGTAGGTTCACTGAATTAAATTACTGACTTATAATACAGAAAATATAATGCTGTGTTTGTTTAGCCTTAAGATTAACCGAGTATAATAAGTATTTAAGATACTTGATTTAAAAAAAAATGTAATGAGTCTGTGGCTGGGCCAAGTTATTAACCTTGGCAAAATTCAAATTTGAATTTATTCGCTCAAAATTCACGCTATATCTGAACAAAAATGCAGAGAAAATATCCACATTGCTGTTATTGATATAATAATAACACAAATTTAAAAAAATATATTGATTTTATCCATTTTCATCCAATGTGCGTTTTTTTTTCTTCTTCATTTATCCTTCAAAATCCGCGCCGAAAATGTCAGATTGCAAAGATACTTTTTCACATTGCTGTTTTTCATTGATAGGGAAGAATCAGAATTTAGTCACCATTTCTTTAATCCAATGTGCCGTTTTTCAAGTGGCAGTACTCAACTTTATCTTTAATTTCGAAGCCGTTAAGAGTCGGTAGGTGAGCAATGACGTTTGCGACGTGACCAAAAAGACGGCCCCTCGTAATGTCTTACTTACTTCTCGATAAAGCAGTAAATAAAAGTGCAAGAACATCACCTTCTTAATCTCCTTGATTCTTGATTAATTCTATCTTTAGAGTCAGGTGCGTAATCATCGACACTTTACTTTTAATTCTTTTAACTCAGAATCTCAATGAATCAGATATCATTTTAAAAATAAAATTAGGCTTGAACCGAAATGTATAGATGGTAATATTCAGATTGTAGTTCATTGTACCTCTGTCCTTTGTAGTTAAAATGTACTGTTCGTTTGAAATCGTAAAATGAAAAAGATGATGAGCATGGGGTGGAAATAATAGAGTCAGTATTTCCTAATTGAATTTGCAACTCTGAAATGAGGTATCGAGATGTACGTCTACAAGCGAAATGCCTACATAAAAAACAAAGTTTGATACTACTGCATGAAAATAAATATATTCATTTATTCATTTTATTACACATGGTGCAAAGAAGGGGCGTTACTTCACTGATTTTGAATGGGAGGGTAGGACTCAGACAGTGTGCCATTAAGATTGCTGACAATTTTCCCACAAGCAAAGCCAAAGTGCTGAGAAAATCAAATTTGCTGACAAGAACAAAAAATTGCCATATTTTCAGATCATAAGTCGTAATTGGAAGATCTAATGCTTACGATGAGTCAGTACCAGGTTCTATATGCACACATTCGTTAAAATGTAGAATGCAATTATTCACAACGCTATAGTGTCCTGTCGGGGAAGGTTTTCGAACAAATCGTAACCTAGCGCGAGGTTTTCGTACTCGCTGACGCGGTAACATGGTTTTTACCTGATACAGCGGGATATAATTATAAACAACTGAGCTCTGCTCTATCTCCTAAGTTGTTGTTCTATCCTCAATGAATATAGTTATAATTTCAGCGATATTGTTGTCACAAAAGGAAACTTTAAAATTCTTGCCCTAGGAAAGTTCGTGATGGGAACCACTTGTAATCCTCCTCCTTCCGACTCTTTAAAATCCTCTCTTTTTCTTCATCAAAACGTTTTAACCTAGCTAAATGTCCTCTGAATCATAACTCAGAGCCAGGATCGAGCTTGACTCCTCTGCCTAAGCTAAATCTGCGGCAAACTCTAAAGATAAAGTTGAATTCTGGTCATGCGATTGCATTGGGCAACAAACTGTCTGGAAGAGAGTGAGAATGGTTTATTAGGTAGTACGCAGAAATTGGTTTATACTTTGAGGTTTGGGAATCATCCAAATTATAGGAAATTGACTTAATTGCTGAAAGTCACATGCATAAAACACGACATGATTGTGTATATGGGACTGAACACACGTGTGGCATGAAAGTTTGTTTTATTTCTTGTCATTGGTCCAAGGTATTTTCTGTTACATTTCAAATATAAAGGCAGTTTTGAAGAGCAATCTTTATCAAGGGATTTTTTCTATTTTGATGCTCACAGCATGAAGGAAATCAATCCTACTGATATCCAATAACACATGGGTAGAAAGTGGCAATTGTAGATTAATCTCTTCAAAAAGGACGCTTTAGCCGCCCGGGGCTCGAACTGCGACCTTCGTATCTCCAGTCAAGTGTTTAACCACTCGACCACGACACCTCTACATACCCAGGGTAGCCTCTTTAGTTTTTAAAACTGCTCTATTGCCAGGTACCATTGTATACACCTGGGTCGAGAGAGACAAATGTGGTCAAAACACCTTGTCAAAGAATGTAGGCACCAAGCAAGGATCGAACTCGGGACTTCTCGTATGAGATCTAGTAGCCTTCCATCAATGAGTCAGTGCTTCCTTGGTGTTCAAAACTAATGATGAATTATATCTGATAAGTACAATTGATTGAAATCGTAAACTGGTTGAGAAAAGAGCAAAAGAGAGCAAATATAGCTGGTGGTCCCATAAAAAAGGCCACGTATAGTCCGGAGTGTGCATTTATGTATTTCTTCTTTTTTATGTTGTATAATGGAGTTCCCGCAAGTTTCTACACTTCTTTCTTTACATTTCGCTCATCCAATCGTCCAATCATTCCACTTAGTGTGTTCTTAATCATTCGGATTTTTCTGAAGCCACGTTCTCTTGAAATTCGACCTAGCTTTAAACGACGAATGCAAGAAAGTCCCAGTTTTGATTCGTGCACCCGACTTCTTGGTAATCTTCTAATGAGTCACACAGTTCGATCTTGCCTGTTCGTACGAATTAGGTAGTTTTCATCAAGTTTGGACGGATTGCTGTTTCAGCTTTAGATTAGGTCATGGGAATCCCTCCTGAGTGTTTGCATACATTCCGTGTTATTAGGTAGGACAAGCCATAATGATTGTCCTATCTAGCAATGATTAATTAATGCAATTCGCATTATGACTATTGAAATACAATTATTCATAACAGGTGAATGTAATAATTTGTAACGAGGCACTTGATTCAATTTCGAAAATTTCGAAAATGGTCTATTCCGATTAAACTCTTTACCTGCTTTGAGCGACCAATGGAAGAAACGGAGGATTGCCACAGTCGACCTTTGTCACACATACATTGCCCATATATAATAAACTTCAAACAATGTGGCAGTCCATGGTTTAGAGCCGTAAAGTATAAAAGAGCACGTTCATGAGCTTTCACCATTGCATACACAGTGAAATAGAATATGATGCCCCAAGAAAATACATTGCCGTTCCTAGATCAGAAAGAAAGTTTTCCATCTTGACACATTCTCTGGCTTTGTGAGCTTGCGTTTTGAAGTCAGTTGTACTCAATGCGTCATTTTCCCTGCGTAGGACTGCGTTAGCATTTGGTGCGCTATATTGACGCGCTATTTGAAAAAGACATCGTAGAAAGTGAATGCAAAATTACCACTGCAAAAAATGCGTTGAGTTACGCAGTTAATAACGCAATCGCCGTGACGCTTCGTATTGAATTTATAAAAATAAGAAATAAAAACATGAGTGGTGTACAGGGCTAAAAAGCTTGGCAGTAATTCAAGGTACAGTACACCATTTTAAAACTGTAAATGTATAGTCATTGATACAAAAAAATCCGTGGTTACGTAGACCTGCTCTCTATTTACAGCCGATCCCCTTTACTAGCCTTGACCGAGAAGCGATACCATGTCTGTTTGATCTTTCCGATCTTGAACACACTTATGATTAGGATTTCATGTCGTTTTTCCGTAGGTTCATAATTCCGAAGGTTCGTATTTCCGAGAAAAAAAATAGGGTTCGTAGTTCCGAACATGAAATAACGTTCGTAATTCCGAAAAAGAAATCAGGTTCCTTTTTCAGAAGGTTCATAATTTCCAAAATGACACAGAACCCTGTGTCGCTTTTCGGAATCATGAATATTCGGATTAACGAATTCTATTTCATTTTCTGAATTACGACCTTTCGGAATAATGAACCCTGTTTTACTTTCGGAATATGAACCTTCGGAATAACGCAACAAATATTCGGAATAATGAACCCTTCTTCATTTCCCGAATTATGAACCACATGGTATGGGAAGCTTGTCTTTAAGAATTACGAACCTTCGGAATTATGAACCTTCGGAATGACGAACCTTCGAAAAACACGAGTGCCTCCCATGATTAGTACGACGAGAATCTGTAACAAGTGGTCTAACTCGACCTTTCAATACAACTACATCTGTTTTAGGATATCACGATGAATAACATTATCACTAGGAATCTTAATCATGACCCAATCGACACCTGGCACTGTCCTGCACGCTTGAAATGCTGATATGAGTTTTCCCGCCATAATTTGTACAGAAATCCCAGGTCCGCCTGGTTAGAACTGGGTCGTCTGCTTGTAGACAGCGATTACAGATACGGGAATTAGACCCGGTGAAAACGTTGGGAATTAATTTCAGGCGATATGTATAGGGGAATGGATGGAAATGTTTACACTGAGATATTTGAATGAAAGAAAATATTTATACTGAGGAGAACGCTTTTGATCTGTTGAATGGAAGAAAGACTTGAGCCGATGGCTTGAGTGAAGAATTAAAATGAAAAGAAAGAAGGAGAAAGAGAGAGATGATGATGAAAAACACACACACACACACACACACACACACACACAATTGGACATGTCTTGTCATAACCCCTCACTCTGTATCTGTTTCTTTTTTCTCAATTTCTCTATTTCTTCCTCTCTCTCTCTCTCTCTCTCTCTCTTTTCCTGGCACCTTTTCTCTCCTTCTCTCTCTCCCTCTCTCTCGATCCATCGTTCTTTCTCTTAGTTCATCTTACTTTTCAACTTCTTTCTCCTCCTCTATGCTCTTGCCATCTCTCTCTCTCTCTCTCTCTCTCTCTATCTCCCGCTCTATCTGTATCTCCATCTATATAATTATCTATCTATCCATATCTATCTCATTCTCTCTCCCTGTATGTATCTTTACCTTTTTTCTCTCTTTCTCTGACTCCGCTCCCTTTTTGTTCTCATTCCAATCCCAGCTCTTCTTCACGTTAAAGCTAAGCCTCCAATTTCTGTCCATATTACCCCCTCCTCCTCCCCCTCTTTACTACTCATCATTAATTGTATCCTGAATGAGGGGGAAGCCATCAACACGATATTGTCAGATAATTATGAGCTCCAAATTTCACTCAGCGACGGGACAGACAATAACCGGAAAGGGGAATTCACTTTGTTACTTTACCAGCTGATGCGACTCATCCAATATAAAAGTGCATCTGCTTAATTTTTGCAAAAGCAGCACGATTTTGGACCAAAACGCTTTTTTTAGACTGACCTTGTCCGAGAAAAACAACTGTTAAGGGTAAACCAGTTTCACCAATCATATTCGCATTTGAACTTATATATTGATTAATACGAATGTCGCATTTCCGATGATTTTGGGGACTGTGAATCTTGCAAAGTAAATTGTCATTTGTGGCTACTGTTACACCTTTTCAACAAAAGTTTGTAAAGATGCAGAAAATATGTGTGTTATATTATTTTTGCCATTGTACTATCTCGCGTTTCTTTAGATAGTGATACAAGCGAGAGGTTATCCATTTTGCATAATTGGTGAAATATCTAATATGCATGATATTTTTTATTATTTGTATACTAGTAAAAAATATTCAAGTGGTCTTAAAACTTGCAAGAAAATAAGAATATCATTTGTTCAAGCCCCCTCTAACGGCGCTAATGTCTTTTGGCAAAGACGTCAATCTACGTTAATTTTTCAACCCCATCGCAGTGTGTACCTGGTAAAATTTATTCCAAGTTTAATTTTAGTAAATTTTCGTTAGTTGGTTGGTTGGTTGGTTGGTTGGTTGGTTTTACCTGAATTCTAAGAAAGCGCATGTGTGCTTTCAAGCGGCCAGGGGACCGACGACTTTAGGTCCTCTCAAAAAGGCTTGGTAATGACGTGTAATGCCTTACCAAAGGGCACTAGCGCATCCACTTGGTTTCGAACCCGGGACCTCCTGGTTACGACACCACCACCGGCACCGGGTCATCCCGCCTCCTACCTGTATAAGGATATTTAACCGTTTTCTTTATGGTAAACTCCTATTCTAACATGTGTTTATTTTAACAAAGTAAGTCGAGGAACAAAAACTAGTTTTACTTGTTTTAGAAAATGAAAACAATGACAGCGAACGATATTTTAGAAGTATAAAAGTATGAGTAAGAGTGAAATCACAAAAATTACCATTTGTCTTTATTAGTCGACGGACAGGTGGATTTATGACCGATTGTCCCATTTTTTATAATTACATTTTGTTTATTAGTCATTTTCGCACGCCTGTCAATTTACATAGCAAGTTGATAGTCATCGCAAGTGTGAGAAATTTAATAAGTAATTTTGGCAAATTTCTATTGCGGGTTAATTTTATTTCAAATTATATGAATTTGCACACCAGTCACAATTTAAAATGGTATTGAAAGAGAAAAGCTCGGAGGGTAACTTGTTTGTCGCATCAAATCAATCCAGTGCCTAGACATGGGCGATGGGGTGTTAATTTTAAACAAGGGCAACAAAAGAAAAGGGCAATTCCTTGGAAACAGCTAGGGCCTCTAAGGCCGTCATGATTTTTGTTTTGCGATTGAAGGATATTTAGAAGTATTCTCCAACAGATCTTCTTCTTCTTCTTCTTCTGGTGATCTTCAAAGGGCTATGCATTCTATCACGAAGATGAACTAAAGATTGCAAGTGGTGTGAGGAAGACAAATGATTGTTAATGGGATAATTAAGTGCATTAGATGCCTTAGGAATAGTCCCTGGAAGTTCTCTGGACTGTCAGCGTAGTCCATGGACGATCTCCGGACTGTTACTTTTTGGGTTTCCTCACATTTTCCATATACTATATTCTTTTGACATGTTTGTAATTTACACATAAATGATTTATAATATAAATAATACAATGATATTATCATGAGCTGTATAAATCATTTTCGTATGAATTTGAATTTGAATTTGAATTTTATTAGTAAACTTCATTCATATACATGAACATTTTGTTTCATAAAACATAAATAAGACAAATATATAAATAAGAAATTCAACAAATGGTATAGTTTCTCGAGTATATGTACATGTATGTATATGTGAAAAAAGGAACCTACGAAAACTACTTTTGGGACTACCCTTGAAGACAGCTAACCGCAGACGACTGCTAACAAGTTAGAAATCGCCTTGGGGTGTCGGGGTGAGAGGAAAATTTTCCGGTGGTATTTGTCCGGGTGTAATTTTGCTACGGGTAATTACTAGTTGTCCTAAGTATTAGATTTCCATGGGGCGTAAGTTTGGAGTACCTTTGTTAGTAAGTAATGATACAATTGAAAAAAAATCAACAACGTTAATGATGTGCGTGGAATAATCTAAAGAAAGGGTTTCACGAGAGAGGGCACTTATGGGGTGGATGTGAAATGCAGTACACTAGGAAATACTACACAAATAACACGGTAGATCTATTAATAACCAAAAACAGTTATGATAAAGGGAATGCGAGGTCGCAAGTCCGAATTGTAACACAATTGTTGGGAATTTTCGTTGTTGTTGCTGTTGTTGTTTTTGTCGCCGTCGTCGTTGTTTTGTTGTTGCGTAAGTAAGGTATGCAAATTTGGATCTAAAGGGGGCATGGGCTGGTTACAGCCCCCCCCCTCCCCCCCCCCCACCCCCATCCGCCACTGATTCAAGAATCTGTTGTATGCGTGTCAATGAGACAAACACCTGTCGGAATCCTTGACTTCTTTCCATGATGAAAGAATTTCCGACAATTTTCATTATTACACGAGACGAGAGAAGAAAAGGGGCGATGATTTGAAAATTTGCCCATATTTTAGATACACTATTGATTTTAATGATTAACGGAATAAAAACGAACGATCACAGCTAATGAGTTCAATCTTTCTTTCCAAATGTAATATTGCAAAATGGATAAATAGTTTCATTCCATGTCATTTGTAGGTGCGTGTGGTAAAACAAGTGCGAAATTTCGGAGGTAATTTATTATTCAGTAATACAACACTAAGCGAAGAATGGCCCATTGTTTTATTTGAAACTTTCTAATGTCTCAATACCAAATGGACTAATACGATAGTACTAAAATTGGCAAAGGGCCTTTAAGATGCAAAGTGCCCTACATATTTAGTTTACAGGTTCTGAAACCGACTCTGAATCTGAAATTCAAGCCCCTACATGTGCCGTTTTCCCCAGACGTGAACTGTTAATATAGTGCAGGTTTGGTGCATAGGCCTACAGGTGCTGGCGAGGTGACTGTGCAAGGTTAGTGTCTAGGACAGGTCGTTCTGATATCAAGAGTACCGGGGTGAAACTTACAGGGATTATATAATCATAATGAGTGATGCACAATATTCGTAGATAGTAGGCTTAGGTGAATTGGTAAATTACTATGATTGAAATTGATATTGTATGTTAATTAATATGATTTGTTGCTTTTGGACCCCATGGAAGAACAGGACCATTTTGAAAATGGTCCTGAAATGGGCTTTCCAACCGTTTGTCTATACTTTACACATTTATTTACTTTCTTATCATTTGAAATGTGTTTTATATTTATGTTTTTAAAACTTGTATGTAGGCTATATATGGATTTCGGAAATAAAAACATAAAACAAACAAGGTGGAAGGAAAATAACTGAGAAAATAATGAGTGAAATTTGGAGAAATATCGGGCTATCGATAAGACAGTTAGATTTTTGTTAGGTCAAAATCACTCATGCGTTTGATAAAATCACAATTTGGTCTCCTTTATACATAGCCTACATGATGCCATATATGGACAAATATCAAATTTTACATCTAATCGACGTTACTCAAAATATAACCTTTCTCAATTATTTGATTACATAGAACAATGTTACCTGAAATAAAATGATATATTAATCATTTGTCTTTAACTGTTCTTTAAAAAGGGGGAAAAAGATTGCATTTTAAGTAACTAGTAACTGGTCTCGTAGTATTAGATCACTCATGTTGAATAATTGCCAGTGGTGATGACCTTTTCTCAATTTTAGTTCCCCCCTCTCTATCTCTGTCTCTCTCTCTCTCTCCCTCTCTCTCTCTCTCCCTCTCTCTCCTTCCTCTCTCTCTCTCTCTCTCTCTCCCCCTCTCTCTCCCTCTATCTCTATCTCTCACTCGGTCTCTTACTCACTCTCACTATCACTCTCTTTTCACCACTCATTCTCTCCATACATTAGTCTATCTATTTCGTCTTTCTTTATAATAGTAATAGTAATAATAAGTATTATTTTGATAATGATAGTAGTAATAGTACTACTACTAATGATAGCCTAATTATAATAATTATAATAATGAATTATAACAATAATAATAATAATAACAATAATAATGATGATAATAATAATAAATAATAGTTAACAATAATAATTTTAATAATAACATTAATAATAATAAACATGATAATAATAACAATAATAACATATTATGATATTTATGTGACTTCTTATACACAGCGCACATGTCCGAGCCGTTTCAACACAATTACTTCGGTCATTGCTGGCGACTAAAATTGCATCGCTCTGGCATAGTCGGGTATCAATTTACACCTGGGTGGAGAGTACCAAAGTGGGTTGATGTCTTGCCAAGAACGTTAGTGCCGCGCTGGGATTCGAACCCTCAACCCTTGGATTTAGAGTCAATCGAATGAACCATTATACGACGACATCTCTTATTCTTAGTGTGTAACATACCCCCACATTAGAATCATACGTTTAACAACGTTGGAAATATATCAACCAAAATCTCAAATGTGGTGAGCTTCTCTACAATTTTCTTGTCACCTGGAAATCCCGTTTCCCTAGACCGAATCTACCCGGAGATATTCGACACGAGTATTTTTCCTACAATTTCTTACAAGCGGATTTCGGATAAATCCATAAAAACCTGTTTTAAGTTTCACCTAAATACTTGCGGTTTTACCATGGGAACAGCTAGGTTAACTGACTGGTGTCTATTTTTAACCCCTTAGTTTCAATTTTAAGGTCAATTTTTGGTACTAAAATTGATAGATGTAGGTCGTAGGTGCCACAATGTCGTGGAATTAATAGGCTGATAACCATCATTTCACATCATATTATAACTACACGAAAACTCGTACAACAACTGGTACGCTATACAGTCATACTAAAAAAATGCGCTATTTCAGGTAATTAATTACTTTGCATTCTTTGATGTTGCCTCTTATACTGACATCATGTTTTACGTTTTATCTCATTATGATGACAATTTATATCCACAAAGAAATTAATGGTGAAGCATTGAACAGACAGATTTTGTTGTTCTTTTTCTTTTCACTTCTCTCCACCATATCCACGATTAACCGATATATAGCTACATAGTATTACATTCCAGTGCAAGAGCTTTTTCGTCTTTATTTTGTTGTCTCCATCAATATTGCTTCATTTCATGTGCCCCAGCCTTAAAATAAGTCAAATGTTGCCTGGTACCTTAGATACATGAATTACCGTGTCACTGATGTAATGTATCAAACTGTCTCCTCAAATACTGAACTAGATCGGGAAACATTTCATATCATTAGGGGCCCTCAAATCTGAAAATACACACGCGCACCCATGTAAACTAAATTCATGCTCAAATTCAGCCTCTGAAAATGGGACAGCGGTACATTATGTTTACTTTTAAATCCGCAATGATAAAACAAATTGTGATGAACCCTAGTCACCTAGTGAATGCTTCATGTGGTATTGATATATGTATAATGTTTCTAACTTTCCCTAAGGAACATTCTGTATCATTAGGGGGTTACTAAAAGATGAAAATACTTACAAGTACGCGTGTAAAGCAGATTCGTGCTTACTAGACTCCTGTGAAATACCGGTACATAACGTTATTATGTCCGAAATCATGTAACGAATAATGTAAATTCCTAAAGAATAATACATAGACATTAAAACGCTGTATAGTCTCGATAACCAGATTTTCTTCTTATTTCTATTTTTCTATCTCATAAAAGAATCTTGCCCTGGATATCAAATGTTCATCGAGGTTTAGTTGTTGATCAGACGCAGCGGTTAATGTATTGACGTGAAAACAACTGCTGGATGACTCATAATAGACTTGGTATTTTGTATGGATAGAGAGAGAGGGAGAGATATAAAGTAGAGAGAGAGAGACAGACAGGGACAGAGAGAGAGAGAGAGAGAGAGAGAAGAGTGTGATTTTGATAGAATAGAGAATAGAGAACTAGATAGAAATCGTTGATGGGTAAACATCTTCAAACTCCATTGTCTCCAAAGATACACATTTAAATACGTATGGTTGCGTGGCATACACAAAGAAAATGTTCTTTAAATCTGAGCTCTGATTATGAATTTGAGCTTGAACACAAACTATTTTCCATTTTGTGCCAACAAGCATGATAGACCTTTTTTTTGTCGCCTAGTCTCTTTTCAACATCTTTTTTCCCTCTTTTTTGGTAGACATGTCACTATCAGCCCATGGCCCGCCCACCAAAAGTGTAACCCCGACTGCGTCTGTGACACTTAAAATACGCACCTTCTAAATTTATCACGAAATCTCCCTCAATTTCCCGTCAAATCGAGACACCCTGAAACTGAAGCCTTCAAGGTCATGCTCATCGTCTGCCGATGTTTTGCCTAAATATTGACCCATGTGTATCTCTTTGGGTACATTTACATTAGTCCGAAAGAGTTAGAGTTTGAGATAATATTAGACCGATTGCCACTTCTCAAGAAAGAAAAAAAGGTCCGAGTTTGCAATTTCCCCTGTTCACTAGAAGAATTTTCTTTATTTTTTGTGCATTCATGTTTTACACGTACCTCGTTTAAATTCATTTATAATAAAAAGAATCAGGGACTTGAAGCAACTTTCGGGGGGATTGAGCCTCCAAGCCTCCTCTAGAATCGCCTTTCCTATAGCCCTATTCAAGCAATACGTCGTTCACACGAGCAACTAGCTCGAGCTACAGAATGAGTAAAGTCCATGTGCGACTTTAGCGGGCGAATTTGCCAACTAACTAGGCTATTCCATCACAAACTGTTGTAATGATTGGAGCTAATATCCCAGGCGAGATGGCTAAGTGGCAGAGTAGTGGTCTTGTAACCGGAAGGACCCGAGATCGAAATAATGTGGATTCACTATAGTGCTCTTTGGACTTTGGTAAGGCATCTATCGTCATTACCAAATCCCTCGCGGAGGACTTAAGATTGTCGGTCCCCTGGTTACCTACCTACAACCATACACATGTTTCTTAGCAATCAGATGAATTTAACTACTCAGTATCAAACCACCTAGCTATTCTTTTTTCAGAGCGAATTCAAATTCGCTCGAATTCACTCGAGCTAGTTCTGATCCGGCCAATTTCCTAGGATCAAAACTAGCCGGCTATGTGGAAAACTCGGACTAATGAAAACGGGCCTTTTGGATGACAATTTGCTCGTCTCGTTGGCGTATAACCTTGGGATGAACTTTCTCTGGGAGAGGTAAGAAGGGGAGGGGGCCCTAGCGTCCCCCGAATGCCTGTTTGAACCCGATAGTGAACTTGACCTGATGCGGGATGTACTTGTTAGCTTATTATTCTACATGCTTGAAATAGTTACTCCAGTTTGATCGCATAGATCCGACAAGCAATTTATACTTTTATTTTTCTCTTTCCTAATAACCTTAAGAAAACACTCCTCGCGTCTAATCTGAATATCAAATAGATTTCAATTTCTAAATTCTAAATTTAGAAAAAAAATGTTGAGGGGGGTATTCGTTGTGTGGATGTTGTCTGAATTTTCGGAGTATTTATCGAAATTGTTAAAACAGGGGCGGTCTAAGATTGTCACAATGGGGTGGCCGAAAAAGCCATTTTTCCAGATATATTTAATTATATATTTATTTTCTTTCCAATTGACAATTCTTCATATTAATTGAGTCTTATTTAATCAGGATAGCCACATCAGCATCAATGCAGTTCTACCTGAAGGCCCTGCAATTATAACTACCCCAGGAATTGCCAGGTACCCATTTAAACCTGGGTGGAGAGTGGCAAAATAATGTGGATTAAAGTCTCGCCAAAGGACGTTAGTGCCGGGCTGGGGTTTGAACCCTTAACCCTTGGATTGAGAGTCAAGTGAATAAACCACTAAACCACGACACCTTCTTTACAGGATGATGTCAATATCTGATATTTTGAATATGTTATCCCAGCAAGGAACTCCAAACATACATCATGAAACAATTTTCTGTTAGTGATCCCCCTTAAAAACTTAAAAACATAAATCAATCAAAACCTGAAAAAATGCTGATATAAAATTGATATCAAATGACATTTGCAACATGAAATAGAAAATGAAAATTATTTGTAATTATACAATATGAAATGTCGATAAGTAATCAAAGCATTTTAGGATACAAAATATATAAGCATATCATAAATTAAGTCGAACTTTAAAGTAAAAGAGAAATCCACTAAAACAACAGAGCTTGTATTTGTGTGTATTACTGATTACCTCTACACATAGGCCTACTTTTTACTAACCACCCCGACATCCCACTCCTGACACCAAGTAATAATATATCCTCGTGATGTCATGCATTAGGTGATAAATAGTGTTTCATATTCATATGACAGAATAATGTTTATGTGTTCATGGAATCGGGGGACTATGAGAAGGATTCACGAGTTCATTTTGTATGTCCCATAGGCTTTATTGACGTCATCAACGCATTCCTGGTCAAATTTTCACTGATTGAATCATTTCGTTGAATAAATGGCAACGTTCCATGATGTCACAGCTTCCACTTCTATATCAAAGCGCTTATTGATGTGATCATTCAAAGCAGTATAACTGTATTTCAGTTTTGGGTATTTTTAGACATATAATGTTATTAATGGTCAATTTTTCACTGATTGGATCATTTCGTTTTATAAATGGCAACGTTTGATGGTGTCACAGCTTCAATATATTCTATATAAAAGCGCTTATTGATGTGATCATTCAAAGCAGTATAAAACTATATTTCAGTTTATGGTATTTTTAGACATATAATGTTATTAATACATGTATTAAGTGGAGGGTGAAAATTAAAGTATGGAAATTTAAGAGCGTAGATAAAGAAACAGTACAGAGCTTGTTTAAAGGCCTATTATATCCTCTCCAAATCAACATAATACAGAGTGACTATCTTACTTATCAGGTATATATAGGAGTGATTATAACCTTAAAATTATTAAATCACAGATTTTGATGAATTCGGAAAGGCCTCTCAACTATGCCGCCCAACCTCCGATATTGGACTGGAAAAGATGGAAGAAACAAGGCAAAATACTTGCTCTCTCTCTCTCTCTTTCAATCCTCTAACCACAATTGCTCCGCGGTCAACATCCAAACTAACCAAATTCATAACTTAAACCTTGAACCAATCGCTGGTCCTTACTCTAATCATATTCAGTAACCTTAGAGTTAACTTCAATCTAATCGCAACTGAAGTGTTTGCTCTGTCTTGTGACAAAAATACGCCCAGAGCAAAAGTCGCAAAATGGCGGATCAACCTTTCCTAGAATTTGTGATATTCTTGCTCTTAATTTCCTATTTCGAGAGCTATCCTAGACCTACATTCTCCTCCACCTACCCCTATGGGTATCTAAGACAGACCCAAGAAGTGGTCGTGACCATCAATCTTCATCTCTAATTATTCTTAATTGTCAGTGAAACAATGTCTGTCTCTTAATTCCGATGGAAACCACGGACGTTGCGTATATAGACTTGACCGCGTTTTGTCACCAGGGAGTCTCGTCTGTGTATCAAAGAAAAACAAGAAGAATCGAATTATGAAATACAACAAACCTTCAAAAACAGAAAAACAGTCCATATGTCAAGGATTGTATTGAGATATACCATAATTTAGGTCACTGTCAAAATTGGGGGACACAACCGAATTCTTCTGAAAATCCAAGCGGCATAATTATACCTTTACTAAAGAAGTCCAAGAAGTCTTATAAGTGTAATACAAGCACCAAGAAATCCTGATCACATTTATTGCTGAATTGTTAGCAAATATAATGGATATTGTTGCCCCTCTTTGACAAAAGTCCTCGCTCCGCTAAATAATTTAGGTGGCATGGAGATAAACAAGATATTACAAAGCTAATATCAGGTTGATAATAAATGACTTGAAGAGTTTACTGTAAAGAAAACGGAAAACAAAAACCCCAGCACAACGTGCAAAACCTGTTTTTTCACACTAGTAATTCAGCAAGGCATGCTCAGTAGGACTTTTCCCACATTGCATTTTATAAACATCCACAAATGATAAAAATGAAGTAGGCGACATAAAGTTATATTATTCTTTATTTGCCAGGGAAAGCATAAACAATTTGAACTCAGTAAAATAGAATGTCCAAAAGTGAATTATGACGTGCAAGTATAGTACTATATACGTCATCAAGCAAACGCTAAATGCCAAAATCGATCAGTTGTTTTTGAAAAAAAAAGATGGGAAAAAGTAGAAAACTTCTCAGTCAAATCTTATTCCTCGCTCGCTCTAGCAATGAGTTTGACCTTCTGTCTTAGAGCGCCGCGGAGAGTGTACGGTGCTGTTGGGTTAGGGTAATGGGAATCGGCGGCGGGCAATCAAGCGAGTTTCCCGTTCATTGGCCGGACTGGCACAGGGGCATTAAAAAGCGATGACGAAATCATCAGAATATGAAATTGTAATTTCGTTCATGCATGATCTTTCTCCATCTCTGATATATTAATTGTGGACTGGTGACACGTGGATCTGTCCTTGATTGACTGCTGACAACTAGTGCTACCGTTGATATGCATTGGCGTATCCAACAATTGTCAAACGCGGGGGCATCCGCCCTTGGGGATCCAGTTGTATTGGATTCAAGATCCTTCAAGGGGATAGGATGGGGCTGGGGTTAACAACGTGACTCGACATCTAACAAATCAAAACCTTACCCCACCCCGTCCTTTAATAAAATACATTGGACGGGGAGAGGAGTCGAACTCTGCCCCTCCTATACTGCGCCAATGTGTACGAAATTCTATTCAGTGTGCAGCAATGGAAAACTTGGCAAAATCTAGAATGTATATTATTGTCATCACCAGAACTAGAGACAAACTGTCGGACAAACTGTCGTGTTCAACATAAAATATTGTCAATCATTAAGGCAAAATGATAGGGCTAAACTAGGAAATGTTTGGGTCAGAGTTAGTGTTCGGGTTAAAATGCTCGGTTCAGAGTTGAAGTTAGAATTCTTAGCCGGGGTAATAATAAAATTGCAGTGCCCTCCCTCGATGAGAACAGTGTTACTACTAATGAGACTTCCCTGGGTAAAGAATACATGATTGTTGTTGGTGTTGTTTTTATAGTGTTTTATTTTATTTAATTATTATTTTATTATTATCATTATTATTATCATTATTATTATTATTATTATTATTATTATCATCATCATCGTTATCATCATCATCATCATTATTATTATGATTATTATTTAATTATTATTATTATTATTATCATTAATAGTAGTAGTAGTAGTAGAAGAAGCAGTAATTGTAGAAGTAGTAGTAATAGTAGTAGTAGTAGTAGTAGTCAGGGGTAGTAGTAGTAGGGGCCCACTTCGTAAATTTGAAAATCGTGCCGGTCGATTTTCGCTCAGTGGTAGTAGTTTGGCACCCGAAAAAATTTTCCTCCGAAGGGTAATTTTACCACCACTTGGGCGCCAGTAGTGAGCACAAGTAAGTTAATTGTTAATTTTTTTCAACACCTTGGGCGCCAGGAGTAAAAAAGAGGAGTTTTAGTTGGATCCGCCACTGGTAGTAGTAGTAGTAGTAATAGTATCATGTTCATCATCATCATTAATGTTAGTCTATGAAACTGGCAGCGGAGCAATAATTTTCACAGGAGCATGTAACGGACAACCGTCTCTTGCACTATATTCTGACCGGAGGCTCCTAGCAATATACTAATGATAATCGGCATTCTCCTGCCATGTTAATGTTCTTATCTTGATTCCAGTTGGTTGTTTTCAGTAATAGTTTAAGCCAAACAATTGACAGATACTCTGTTTAGATCAGTCTGGAGCCCCTTTAAGCTGTTTAAAAATCACATTAGGACATAAGCCCAAGTCCAAACTGACCGCAATAGAATAGCGGCCAATCACACCAGATTTAAACTGAAGGAAATGAAGACTCCGCCCAATACAAATTGCGCAATAAAGGCGCCATTATCGACATGTATAAATTTAAACACAGCGTCGTCTGCACAACTGATGTGCAGACATAGTTACTAGCTTTATAGTACAAATAATGTATACCTAGTATGAGCTGACGAGAAATTTGATTTCAAAAACACAAATTGAGAGGAAATGTGGGTTATTGTTGCAATTAGAGATGAGATCGTGCACGGCGCTGGGAGTGCAGGTTGGCTCCTGCCCTCTTACACAACGTAAACCATCCAGGCAACGGTTTGGATGGCAAATTATGATATATAATGATCTTGGTTATACTGACTGCATTTAGGATTTCAGTCCCTTGCGCCACAAATTCTTTCAATTATAAATAATTAACGTTTCACTTAGCAGCCAAAAATTTAGTTAAGACTTGGTGCATGCGAGCAGTCAATCTACATTTTTATACGCATACATTGGTTTTAGTTCATTCAATAATTTGCAACGGTCGTATCCCGTCGACGCTCATTTTCGAACCGATGTGTAACTTTGCGCTAGGTTATCGCACCCCTGCGTCAAGACTTCAAGGATTTGCGTCAGTATTTCCAGATCGTGCGTCTGAGCCTGCCCTGTGCACAGAAATTCATGCCTGAATGCACTTGAATGATGCAATACAATTGACGCTTGGTGCATAATCTGTTACTAGCACGTCAACTTGTGATCCTTTATTAAGAGAGAGGGAGAGGGAGAGGGAGAGAGAGAGAGAGAGAGATATATATATAGAGAGAGGGAGGGGGTAAAGTTTAGATAAATAGAGAAAGAAAAGGAAAACATTACATATTGAATAGCTTCACATATTGGCGTTGCTTCTTCTTTTTCCTCACATGCAGTCAAACTATTTGTTGAGACTGAGTCATCTAGGCCTTTCACAAAAAAAGACAAAGCAAGATAATTCCTGTGGTCGGCAAAGACTTCAAAAATACTGTCTCATCCCAAATGGCGATGGTGCTTCCCAAATTTAGTTGAAGTTAGTAAGGACACCCGACTATCCTCATCCACAATTATAAGGAAGTAACATGATGCTAATTGGACCCCTCGTGATTTTGAGTCCTGTTTTTGTCTTTGTCCTTCCCCGTTTCCGACTTTGATATTCGATTAACTACCCTCAATTACGCCTAGGTAATGAGGTTTTCTGGACAAGCCCCGTTGGCATTACCTGCAAGGTACACACCTGTAGTTTGAGCTTGTCGAAGGCTCTTGAAGATTGGACATAATTCCTTTGCATTTGACCTTCTTGTATATAATTGGGGATGAACCTGTGATGACCGCTGCTTTGAATACAGCCAATACATGTTCTAGTTTGCTTTGTTTGTTTCTCTGTTTCTTTTGATTGGTTGTTTTGTTTCATTTGTGAGTTTTCTTTAAGTTGTTACGACTGTTTTTTAGGGATGGAAATATGGTATAAATTCTGGTTTGGGAATACTATTTGAGAGAGCTTTGTGACGAATTCTGAAAGACCTCCCCATGCAGTACTAGTAACTGAAATGCCTTACGACTATGTTGAAAACAAATTTAAGAACACTTTAGATGACGGGAGTCTGGAAAGAGATCATGGACCAAGGAAGAGACAGACGGAGAATGAAGTACAAACAGCGTAAAATTACATATATTTATGAGGATGAGAGATAGTAAGAAAGACAGACAGACAAACAAGCATACAGACATAAAATATGAAGGTATATAGATAAAAATGACGATGCACTTCTAAATGAATTATGTACATACAAGCATACAGACATATAAGATGAAGGTATAGATGAAAATGACGATACACATGTGAATGAATTCTCGAAGGGCTTTTTTGTGTGTGACTAATTGATTTAAAACATACAACACATTGTCTTATAAGAGACAGATTTTGTGCACAATGTACGAATTTAATACAATCGGGAAGTGCGAGCTTGAATATAATTGACACTTTACTGTAAGATGCGTGTTTTTAATTATTCGAATATTGATTTCGCCGTCAGGTGTTAAGTATTACGTCACAATGACAGCCCATGTGTCCTATTCGCGTATTATTATCTTGTTTCTGTTTTGTCTCTGTCCACTGCAAGTCACCCTTTTCCAGACTAGGCCACACCCTATAACATACACAGGGTAAGTATCCTTCATGGAGATGATACATTGATCATATTCAAAGAAATAGCATTGACATAGCGGGGCGAGGCAAAGCTATAGTGTCCCATAGATTACCGTCCACAACTGAGATATCAGTATATCTGATGACCGTATCAACCTGACAGCCAGTAGCTGGAATCAGACGAAACATCAAACAAAATTATATTTTATGGCAATTTATGTTCGAAATTCCACAATCCAGTTTGATAACACTAGGTAACCTATGGGACAAACCTCGGTCTTGCCCTTCTAAATTTATATACTTACTACTGATTAGCACAGACAAAAAGGTAACATCGTTCCTGATTAGTTGGTATATGGTAAATGAAGACAGATGAATAGATAGAAGTTTTGATAGATTACTTACTATGGAATCTCAGAAATATCTGCACTAATGAAATACATTTATCCAGACAGACCTGGACATTTGTAAAGAGTGACCAGACCTTTGTAGGTGAAACGACACCAACTAGCATGGTCCCCTCCATCCCCTCTTATCATCCCAATCGGAGGGGAAACCAACTTAACTTTGTTTCCGCCATAGACGACATTTCAAAAACCCAAGGTTGATGATTTCTTTCACTCCAGCACCTTAGTATTCCAAGGAAACATTCATAAGTTCCCCCTCAAAACCAAGAGAATATACGCAAGGGGCATAGTTAGGATTTTTTTTTAAATTGGGGTGTTGGACCAAATTTGCCGACAAAAACAGCTAGAGAGTATTCGCCACACAAGTGACCCTAACCCTGACCCTAACCTTAACCCTAACCCTAACCCTAACCTTAAATCTTACCCTAAAGCCTCACCCTGTCCTTAACCCTGACCCTGACTCTCCGGTCTAACCCTCAACCTAAGCCTAACCCTAACCCTAATCGTAACCCTAAGCCTAATGCTAATCCTAAAGCTAACGAAAAACCCAACCCGAACCCGAATACCTTATACTGAGGCGACAGGGAAAAAAACCCCTCGTGAGATGGTCATATTCACCGACAGGAGATTTATTTCTCCCAACAAGAAAAAGGGTAATCAGTTTTTGGACTTTGCTCACAAAGCCCGAAAACCTTCCAAATGTACCGAACAGAAAAAGGGGTATCACAGCCCCACCCCACCTCACCACCTTCCTTCGACACCCCCGAGAATACTAGAACCTCTCCCAATCGGAAAAGGGAAAGTTCATACCGATGTCAAAGAGAGCGGGAAGAAAAGTTCGCAAAGATTTGGGTGATTGAGCTTCCTCAAGCTTCTTGATGACTGATAATGAAAACCCGGCAATCAAAATTGACTAATATAATAACGGTCTTGTAAAACTATTGTATTAGTTCAATTAATTTCGCTCCTACTCAGACACGTTTTTGATGGGAAAACAAAGACCCTAGTCTAACGCCTTTTGTTCGATTCAACTAAATAGTGAGCTTAAACCCATCGTTAGGATAGATTTAAGTAGAATAAGTGATTAATTTTCAGGTAATGAGTCACACAAAAGGTAGAAAGATATAATAGTTTATGCTTACCGAAAGGATATTGTGGTATTGTTTACGGGTGTGACTCAAATCATTAAATTTTCATTGAGGAAACCCAACTTGTTGCGTTGTTCGAGGTCAGAGAATTTATCAGGAGTGATTGTGATTTGTAACCTTGAAAATGAGTACTAAAATGCATGTTTCAAGTCATTGTACAGCATAATAATGGAAAAGGAGAATAAAAGAGAAGAAGGGAGAGAGGGGAGAGTTTTAGAGAGAACATGCATGCATGGCTAAAGAAAGAGGGAAAATCAATGTGTAAGAGATGGAGACAGACAGACAGAAATAGTTATGGCCATACATTATAAACTTCAAGATAATGAATACGAGATTCGGATAAGGATATCTCCTAAAACGAAGAATGTATAGTAATGTCTGAGAAATGCATAACTTGTGTCCATGACTGTAAACCTACAGATCTTTCGTTCTTTCATCACCTACGATTCTTACTCGTTCAGTTGTACCGGTCTTGCACCTTACTCTGTCAGTCGGGGTGCATCAGTGTACCCATCTTCCACAAAAAGATAGTTTGAAGGGAGGAAATTCGGGGATATCCTCACCGAATTTGGAGTTCATTTCCCTCGCGGAAGGATACCGGTTTTTTGCGGACTTATGCAAAGCTCTTCGCTGCGAGAATTCGGAAGGATAAAAATAGCAGACGACTCAAGCGGCGGGAGAATTATGTGGCTATGTCACTTTTGCATAGATTTATACTTTTCGATAGATTTTGAAAACGGGAAATATCTGGTTATTAATTCTTCTGTGCTTGGAAAAACAATTGAAAGAATCGTAGATGATGTTCATATTGGGTGATACCACTTTTATCTTTCGCTCAGATTTTTTTTTTAAAAGCCGTTAATCTACATTTGCCACTCTCCGCCCAGGTGTAAATGGGTATACTGATTATGATTGAGCGCTAGTTACTTTTGCGGCTAGGCAATAATCACAGTAACAGTAATAATGACGATCGCTGATGTTTTCTATCCTTAATATTATAGATCCATTTGATTTCTTCTTTGATTCATTGTTGTTACATGGATATAAATGTCTGAATATTTGTATTAGGCCTATGTTTATATTGAATGTAAAAATGTTATTGGACCAATAAAAAACTTAGTGGCCATTATTATTATTTGTATTATTAGCTCGGGCAGTATATCCCACTTTTGGAAAATATACAAACTTTTGAATGAATTTCAATCATTTATCAACCGCTAGATGGGTGGTTTAACCAAAATAAACAAAATGTATTACTGTAAAATCGGAGTCCTGGGAAACACCACAACAAATGGCACCCTGTGTTAAAGTGCTCTTCATGCGGTCAGGAATATTCACGACTTCCTTCACTTCGACAGATTTAAATGCATGTATATTGTAATGTAACATTTTTTTGGTGAAATTAGGAAATTTGTGATACCAGGCCCTTATATCATAATGTGTAGCTATTACATGTCATTGAGGTGTGAGTAAAACAATATGACATTTATTTCTGATCAGTGATACGAGCAAAATAGAAACGCCCAGTGCAAAGTTGAAAGAGAGGGAGGGGAAGGGAGAGAGAGAGAGAGAGAGAGAGAGAGGGAGAGGGAGAGAGAGAGAGAGAGAGAGAGAAAGAGATAGAAAATGAGAGAATGAGAGAGAGAGAGAGAGAAAGTTTGAGAGAGAGAGAGAGAGAAAGAGAGAGAGAGAGTAAGAGAGAGAGAGAGAGAGATGGGGAGGGGTTGAATGTGATTTGAGCGAGAGGAGGAAGAGAGCAGGAAATAGAGAGAGAGAGATTTGGAAAGATTAATGAAGATTCACATCCAGTTCAATTAGGCTCTGCCCTAATTAGATGATACCTGGTCATTGTTAACTACATGTATATATGGCTGTAACCATGGTTACTCAGGATACAATCTAGACCGCTTTACAGTCTCTAGTCCGTTGTTGGGTGGAGGACATTTGCCTCTTTTTCAGGTTTAGTTTGGATTAATTCATTCCTTCGTAGCAGTTTTGCAGGACTAGGAAAAAATGTCGAAGATGATTCTAGGTAACGAATTAGTCACATTGGTGGGGTATTCAAACGGTTCCTAAAATTGTGATTTGGGATAAATCCTTTGTCGGCCCCTTTCCCCTAAAGTGCCCATTTTTGTTGGTGCCCCCACCCCCCCCCCCCCTCCTGACATTCCGCCGCCCGCGGTCGAGTGCTTTTAATTGTGTGTGGTTTCCCGCACGTTCTTGTTAAATTGTTATCATACTGAAGATTCTAAAACCTGACAATACAGAATTGTTCCCATTTACTACATAATCAACCGTTAAAGACTACCTTTAGACACTTTGTTAGATCATGAAGTATATTACCCTTATCTTCACACCAGGGATGGTGTTACTAGGTCCGTGTTCAAACTGTGAACACTCTTTTGATAGTTAATGCATTGATTATTAAGGTGCCGCAGCGGTGAATCAATGTTATTCGGTTTGCCGAGATATTTTAAGATCACATCATATTTGAGGCCAAACATTACATGAATTTGGGCCCCATTGTTAAGCTAAGGCTACATTCAGACATTGATGGTGAAGTTATAGTTATCATGTTCAAATCACATTCTAGATTCAAGCTCAAAAGTGTGTTTTTATTGTGATTCTGAAGCATTTTTCAGGTGCCACTAAATTATATAACGGCATAGTCTGCCTCTTTGGTTTCCTATACGTAATTAATAGTAGTAATAGTCTTCCTTATTCAATTTCTACAATACCTTATCTCTATTTCTTGTCAAATTATGTAGGGCCTATGTGTAAGTCCTATAGAGGCATCAGAGGCCGCTCCAATATCATCGATGAAGAGTTTTCAGTTAGGGTCGTCTTCAATTACATGCGAGCGAAGCATGCATATGCCCATGTGACTTGTGAAAGATGTCACGTGATCAATGATTATCACATCACGGCGCCGCTATAATATTGAGAGAAATGTAGAGAGTGATGGAACGATAGAGAGAGAGGGGGTGAGGGAAAGAAATAAAGGGGGGGGGGGGCCGAAGTCCGCTTGATCACTCATAAAACAAAAATTTGATCACAAAAAAACTTTGATCAATCGATGAAAAATCTGATTAACTTCACCTTCCTCCATCGCTCACGGGCTTGGAAGTGGAAATCTTCTTTATTTCTAGGAACCACAAAGATCTTCCTTAATGAACAAGAAAACAGGTAAGTGATGATGCGCGATCCTAGGCAATTCTTGCCTTAAGGACAAACAAGTGATATTATTTCTGCAGGACATCATAAATTATGCCTCCCTCTTGAAAGAGATGGAAAGGGGGATATATTTATGTAATGCCGAATGATTGAGACCGAGTCGGATTAGTGGAAGCTTCCGTGTAAGAATCCTAATTGTTACATGAGTAAAGGTAGTTTTAGAGGTATTGCTGGGACAAAAATAAGTTGGAATCGAGGGGTGATGATAGTATTCTGTCGACAAAGTGTCATCAATCTGTAAGCAGGAAAATGACGTCATGGGAGATGAAATGTACAGTGGACTCTTGAAAAGCTAATCATAAGAGAAGACAAGAGGGAAGTTCTGTAGTTAGCGGTGTTTGAGGTTGTGTTGGAAAGATGTATGCTGAAGGTTAAAAACACTCGATTTTTGCAAAATGTGTCTTTTGTCGTATTCCCATAAATGGCCTGCCTCTTTTGTTTATCTTTTTCTTGCAGTGTAATTGGTTTCCAGATGTTACTTACTTACTGTCTACTGTCGCCATGGTCGTTACGTTGTTGTTGTTTTGTTAATTTAATTCTAGCTCTATCTTCGACTTCACTTTAGAATTCACCGATGCTGCTTTGTAAAAAGAAGTGTAATAACTGAAAAGGTTCTATGTGAATGTGATTCATGCCTGGTATTCCTCGACCCTTTACACGCTTGTAACGACAGACTCGAGGACTGTTAACTTCATGATAGAGTCATTGTGAGTGCGGCATATGCCCGGACACAACCTTTCTTTCTTCGACAATTTACCTTACAAACGCTTTTGCAAACCATCTACGAAATACTGACCCTTTTTTACAGGATACAACATCAGTTGTCGGTGAGTTTGGTTTATACCCGCGAACAACAAATACTTTCTCTTCTCTTTACTTTTCAAACCTTATCAAACCGTTTGTCCAATGGTCCATTTTATAAAGGATAAAATAAAGTGTGGTTTACACCAGGGCACAAGCTATCTCTCTTCGACTCTTTACTTTTCAAACGCCTCAGCAGACTATCTACCAAACACCGACTATAATTTCTGCAGGATATAATATCAGTCATTGGTGAGTGTGGTATACCTAGTTACAAGCAATCATCTTTCTTCGACTTTTTACTTTCCACAAAGTTAACAGTCGCCAACCGTCTACTGATTGACCAAGTCTATTTTTACAGGATACAATTTCATTTCTCGGTGAGTGTGGTTTCTTTCCAGATACAAGCTATCTTTCCTCGACTCTTTACTTTGATCGGAACTGCAGAGCGCTTCCCATCGAGTTCCAATTCCTTCACATCCTCCTTCAAGACGTACAAACCCTCAGGGATGCTGTCTGCTGATGGAATATTGTGGTATTTCATGACGTCATCAACAGATATCTTGCCAATGACCCTTCATAGAAATACTTAATTTCTATAAAGGGATGCTATACTATTATTAGATTGATTTTAAAATCAGCTAGAGAGTAAGATATTTTGATAGGGTGCATGCTTTTAATAAAGTTTGAGAGTTGAATGACCACTTGTGAGGTGAAATATATTTCTACCCTCACCGTGCTCAATATTCTATGCAATATTTTAAAATACTGAAAAGGCAATTGCTTGAAATATTGTCTCCGATTTCGATGTATGAAAACAAATTGTGCCGAAAAATATTTACTCGTTGAATAAATGATTTATAATAATACCCCAAAAATGTTAGACTATGTTTAGTTTGGTGAATTAATGCACAATATCTGTATGTCTGTTATAGATAGAGAGAAAGAGAGAGGAAAAAGATAGAAAGAAATATAGATAGATAGATTAAGAGGTAGATAGGGAGGTAGATAGATAATTGGAAGGTTGGTAGGTAATTAAGAAAAGTTTATATATATTTATCGGATATTACAAATCCTAACGAATGTAAATGATCAATAAAATTGTACACTTGGTATATATTATCAAACATCATAGTTGAAAATAAAGTATGTAACAAGTAAAATCAGTCAATCAAGACGAGAAATTTCATTTGAAATAGATAAAGGAAATTTTGGAAGTCAGCAAAACTTCTTATCCGCTGTTTATTTTAGAATCTGTGACTAACATCATACCCCCATAAAAGAAACGCTAACAATCTTTTCGATCTAGATTAGATCTGTCACCCATCAAATCCTTCTATTCTTCAACTAGAAAATGTTGAGCACGAGATCGCAGACAATGTCTTTTAGGGTTCATCAGACCTTTCATTCACATAGTCAAGTGAAATATGATAATGTCATCTGTAATTTATGACAAAATGTTCATTAGCATATACAGTAATGTTACCCCCCCCCCCCTGTCACACTGACGAGATCGTCACTAGAACGACAACGAGGCCGTACAAACGATGACATATTCCCCGAATGGACTAGAATATGTAGTTTTCGAGTCGGTTTGGCAGAGTGACTGATACATCAGTCACCCCAACGAGACTGAAAATTGACCGAACAAACCATTACATTACCCGCAATGACCAAGAGTCAGTCGGTTTGGAGTCGGTCTTGGGTTGGTTTGGCATTGTGACTGAGGTATGATCCCCAAATAACACCAATGAGACCAATGAGACCGGCAACAGACCAAACAAAAATGTACATTGCCCCCAAATGGTTAAGAATCTGTTTGTTTGAAGTAGGTGTGGAGTCGGTTTGGCGGAGTGGGTGATACCCGAATAACATTAACGAGACCGACACCAGATCGACAACAGACCGAATCAAAAATTGCATTACCCCCAATTGCCAAGAATCGGTCGGTTTTGGAGTTGGTGTTGAGTCTGTTTGGCCATGGACCTAGTAGGTCCATGGTTTGGCGGTGTGGCTTGGGTTTTAACATCATAACATTCCGTATGTGAAAGGATTCGATGACACATGCTTGTCACACAGTTATTTTATTTCTCAATGTTGTCAAAACATGACATAGCGTGCGTGTCATGTATATTAACCTATATGAACAATGTCATTCAAATACGATTGATAAGATCTGCTCTTGGTTAAATTGACTAATTGTTGATTTATTTTATTGAAAATTTTAGAAAAAAAGTACTTTCCTTGAAGGAAGAAGATTGAGAAGGACTTCATTTTGGCACACCGGGTCACATAATATGACACCAAGGACTCTTCTTTCGAGAATGAGTCAACAAAGTGACTTGAAGATGTTCACTAAATCTTGTACTTCTTACTTCTCTGTTTAGCATCAACGAAGGAAAGAGGACAAGTGAGGTAAAATAAGAAGTTACTATCCATCTTTAACAAACTGCTGCAAAATGTAAAATGACAAACGGTCTTATAGAAACAAGTTCTATTGCACAATGCGTCGCCGTTGGTCTCGTGTTCGAGATTTATTGCGTCAAAGATATAGAGTTAGAGTAAAGGTTGCGACTGGGTGTTATCGTAAGTTTAGGGTTAGTGTCAGAGTTAGGTATGGTCTTTGGTGTGAGGGTTCTGGTTAGGAATTTGGTTATTGCTAGGAAATAGTAGCAGAGCAATTGTCACCGCAACATGTTTTGTGTTCTCCAAATGTTGCTCTTGTTGTTGTTGTTGTTGTTGTCGCTTTGATGTCTGATGGCAAATGATTACATAATTCAAAGCCAAAGAAGTTAAAAAAGTCAAATTTAACAACACCAGAACAAAATCCGTATCGTGTGAAACCACTTGATGAACCAATTTCTCTCAATACCATTAAGACAAAGTTTATTTGTCTTAACCTTTAAACAATTAGTTGTAAGCTGATCTGCCATTGTTCTGATGAATTCCGTGAGAGACGAAGGCGCTCTGAATCTCCTCTCATTTAAGATCAAGCTAGTGCATGTTTCTCTGCTTCAACATTTCAATGTTAACAATTTCCAAAATTTCCGTTTTATATCACTCGAACTTCCTCTCATTCAGATGTCAAAGAAAACTGTCAATATGGAGGTCTTGTAAGGGAGAGGTCTTTCTTGCAAGTACGTCTATCATATGTCCGTCTGTATATTATATAGTTTAAAAATAATGATGAGAAATCTTGACAATGAGGCAGTCATGATTCACTCCTTATCATAGAAAGTTATGAATCATTTAAAATAGTACAGTCAATGCTTTAGGATTTGTTTTCACCGTGGAGATAAGATGTATGATAAAGTATTTTCGCCCAGGTCCAAGTTTTCGTTTGTTTTCCTCAACTTTACCGAAAATCATTAGATTTTCAAATTTGCCGACAGAAAATTAAATTTGTAAAGCACAAAATGTAATAGGTCCTAATTAAAAAAACACTTTATCTGCCGATGAGCTATGAAAACTAGGGTAAAATAATTACTAAGAGACAATTCTTGAGCAGAGCCTAGCTCTGTCACTCTCTGGTTGTGTCAGGACGAGCTTAAGTTCAAAGCCTATGGGGTGTACTAGACCGTGTAGTCGGCATAGTCTCTTATCGTTCAGACACCATGTTACGCACTATGACTGACAAGGGCTTGGGCCTGCAAACTAATGTCTTTGATACACTTGATCTTGCTGACATCATGGTCTGGGGACTACCCAGGGAGATCATTCCATCAGTACAGACTGATAGAATGTCACAAATACATGAACTCTCCATGACTTTGGCCTTCTTTTGGAAGTTTCTGTCCTGTTTCCCAGATCACCGACATCGCTGAATGACAAAACTCGGCCAGGATGACATCGGTTTCGCCCGACCTATACTTCACTCAAGTTTTTCGATCTTATTTTTCTTGACAGAATGAAACTTTGCCTAAAGCATGCAAGAGGTTCAATGTCCAACTTTTAGCATTAAAAGGGTTCAATGTCCATTTTTTCTTTTGATTTGACGTCTCCCTGGCAAGCAAAATACGATGTTGTAAAGCCGATGTGTCAAATGTTTTTAGACAAGAACATATCACACCTCACCACACGGTGATTAATAGAGGTAGGAAAGGGGGGAAACTGGTTACTGATTTCGCGTCCAAATTGAAGGCACGTTGCCAATTTTAACAGCAAATTTTACAAATACATCCATCTTACACCTGCCTCTTTTTGCTGACGATTGCCTGGCGTGTCACTCTCCCATTATGGTGATATAAATAGCAGCAAAATGGTTCCCTCCCATATTCAATCTCTATGGGAGGGAACTGTTTGGAGCTCCAAATACCTTTGATCGCGTATGTGGGCGCGTGTCATAACTATCTCTCTCAATACGCTATGGCGGGGAGTGTTACGAGCAATCAAGTTTTCGATAATGGCGTCAGGTGTGTACCCTCCCCCACCCCTCCTTCAAAATATATGTTAGCAAATCAATATTCTTTTGCTTATTAGTCTCTCTCTCTCTCTCTCTCTGTTCGAAAACATATCTTATTCTCACGACCATGGTAAACCTCGACGGCTATAATTGAAAAAATGAACAAGAAGCCTTTTATCTAAAATCAGTTTCCTGAGGTATCCAAAAGGTGTTAACCTGTGACAGTTTGGATGTCCATAGTTCCAGACACCTTCCTGAAATGTTAAATGTTGATGGAGGATAGCTACCAGTTTTTTGATCGCCAGAAGATGCCTTTTTTGGCGACCACCGCGTCGTAAATGTCGCCAAAATTGTTTTTTTTTTGCGACAAGGAGAAGAAGAAGAAAAAAAAAAGGATGACAAAAAAGAGCATACAACAAAGAGAAGACAACGAAAATGAAAAGGCAGGTCTGAAGTAAACAATATTATCAATGAAAAATGACAAAGAAATCTAACCGAATATAAAACAGCCCATAATCATATACTCAAGGGTACAGTTTACAGATTTTCATTTAGCCGTCACTTCGTGTATAAGGCCGAGTGTGGTGAGATAGCGATATGGCCTTTACAAACGTTTCCTCCATGTCGACTTGGACAAAACCGCTGAAACATCACAAGATGTTTTGTCTTGAGTAAAAAGTGACAAAACAAAGATGACCTCCATCATGACGTATTCACTTAAAATAACCATGTGTGTCTTACCAATCTCTAGAGCTCTATAGCAAAAAAAATTAGTTATCATGACGAATTACGAAGTTATCATCTTATTGTGTCAAGACAAACAACGCAAACATTCAGGTGAACATTGGTGTCGTCATCATCAGCTGTATTTGTACAGGGGTGCGATCGTAACGTCGCCCAGCTGTCGTCCGACTTTACGTCCTGAGTCTAGTGTTAAGTTTGTGATATTTCACTAATATAGATTTAGAAATAATTTCCTTTATAGGTAATCGTTAGATTAAACGAATTTTGAACTGCAAAATAAAAGTTACTCGCAATATTTATTCGCAATTTAAAATGGCGCCCGTGTCGGCGCATGCGCACTTTTGTAACCGTGAAAGGGTGTATAGTTGTTTTTATATTAGAGTCACCTAATGCAGAAATGAAGACATTGCAAAAGTGTAACATCTTTGACAGAATGCCCTCCTTTCCTTATTTTGTTATAAATAGGCCCTATATGTTGTTAAATATTGAGAGGGAAAATATAAATCTTATGTAGGAAACATCAAAATGTAAATTACTGTTTGTCATGAGAATGGAAGTAAACTCATTTTCAAACTTTTTGTTGTGAACTTCATCTTCCTCATATTAATTTCTATGAAAATGACAGACAGGGCTTGGGTTGCCAATTTACACACCTCAGGCGATTATACTGATCCCATGACAAAAGATTTATGTCAAGTCCGACATGGCCAATTTACATCAAGTCCTGACTTGGAAATCCAGGATGGACGTTGACCTGTAACGCTTTGCAGATCGGAACTATATTTGATCTACTTTCGAAATTTCTCCTCTTTCCATAAGTGTTCAAACTCTTCGTTTTTCAGAGAGAAAAAACATCACGTCTATGCAGTAAAACGTCTTTGGGCTTCTGGTTTTCATTAGGCAGTAATTTTGTTCATGCTGATCTTTGTGGTAAGATTTGACTAGAGATTTTCCTTTCCTGTTTTGATTTTTTATTTCTTTCTTTTACTCACTCTTTTGATCATTATATTTTCTAATTCTAAACTTCTTCAATTTACTTTTCACAGGCACAGAAAAGTGTAGCCCTTACAAATTAAACTACAAGTCAGACACAGAAAACTATTTACTCGCGTATAGGCATATGACATTTTGAATCAAGACAGTGTAAATTGAAGTGGTTTGGAAATATAATTTCTTAAATTCACGTACAAATTATGCTGTGTAATGCAAAGCATCGATACATATTAATTTCTTTGAATTTAAATACATTTCATACATGTACATTTCAATTAGTATTTTTCCGTCAGGTGATCGCATATTCCGGTATGATTTCGATAAGCTTAACGGTACAAAAAAGAGGAAATGAGTGTACAAATCTTTATCAAGATCAAGATTGTTGTGAAGTTCTTAAATAAAACGAGCACCATTGATATATTTCAAGCTATTTTCTGAACATCCTGGAAATTGCTCTGGAGAGAGAGAGAGAGAGAGAGAGGGTGGGAGAAAGGGAGAGAGAGTGGGGAAGATAGAGAGAGGGAGAGAGAGAGAGAGAGAGATGGAGATGAGGAATGAATTGTTATCGTGCAGTCCCATATATGCGTTCTTGTTGTAGTCCGTGAGTCGATTGTTTTGGACCGGCAGAGGGCACTGTGGGTGAGGGCCAGGAACCCTTGGGAAGGGGTAATTTCCGAAATGGACAAACGAACGGACATCCTGAAGTAGGGCTGGTAATTAGGCTTCGGTAGTCCCATCGCGAGCAGATATGGAGACACAATCTTGAGCAGCATTGGACTAGAGGAAGAGAGAAATAGGGGAGCATTGAAGGAAAAGAGGGGTTATGAAACAGGTGTCGATATGTGCACATTACAGAAGATGAGAAAATACTTCATGCGATCTCCGAATGAAGTGTGATTCTATCTGAAATCCCGATTTGTTGATGATTTCAGAAGGGAATTCAAACAAAGTTGGAAAATTTCCTAAGCATGCAAAGCGTACCATTCTGCTACAATGTGAAAATCATGACGTAATGGGGGGTAACGGGAACGCCACTTGAAGGGTTAACATCTAACTACCAAAAAGAAAGGGGGAAGGGAATTAGCTAGATAAAATCAAACAAATGCAATGAAACAATGGGAATGAAAGATAGATTTGGGAGTGACCCACTATGGAGAGGGCCCGGCTAAAGAAAAGGTTCAAGTTGCAAATCTTGAAAGTGACACCCCTCGTGAATAAATTGGTCTAGCGGCGGCCATGGATTCATAATATGAGATATGAATCTTAATGAAAGTGACTGTATAGCGGGACATCGAACGTTAGACTAAATTCATATCCGCTTGTCTAGGACCCCGTTACTTTCTAACACATAATTTCACACATGGGGCTAATTGCACTAACCAACGGACTGGACAAAAAAAGGGACAAGTGCTCTCAGTATTGCAGGTGTTTCTTGGTGCCAGACTCAAATACTTACCTCTCATTAGCAGGTCTCTGTGTGTAACATAAAACAAAACAAAGCAAAACAGAACAAAAGAAAAGAAAAAAAGAAAGAAGAAAGAAGGAAAGAAAGGAAAAACTGCTCCAGTTGTAATTTAGATGAGAATTGTGATAGACCTGATGAATCGAACTATATGTTGTCTGATTATTTGCGAAACTGAAGATTGAACTTTGACCCTTTTTCTCTGATAGATCGTTGGTATATTTTTCTTATTGCTTTGAATGATCATACTAGTTATTCCTTTTATTTGTCATAGTCTTTGTGGTAAAAATATCCATGTGAATGAAATAAGACTGAATGAATACATGAAATAGATAATCCAAGCTCTTTCAAATTGTATGTAAGATGTAGTGCGTCACTTTGTATCCACTTTATTTCATTAATTAAGAAAGGTTTACTATTTCCTCCACCAGAGAGGTTATGTATTACCGTTCTACTTTATCTAATACAAAATATATTATCATTTCGTTTTTATATAAGCGCATGGCCTCATACTTTCTCAATCCATTCAAACCAAATCACGATCAGCCTTTAAAAAAGTACCTTACTCATGCCCCCAAAGTTCACTGACTTTCCTCTTGAAATTATAAGATCCCACTCGAAATTTTCTCAAACGTCGTCAAAATCATATGATACAAGTTTCTGACGCAGCCGATTCGACTGGTTGCTCATAATTTCCCCCTTTTTTCTCCTCCCGCTTTCGGAAAATGTTTATTTGTTTACCCAAACGATTACTAATGGGGGCAGTAGGTGTAACCTTTTTACGAGGTCGTCTTTCTTTCATCACGAGATATATGGGATTATTATTATTTTAAAAAAGAGAGTCATCATATTCGATTATTGATTGTCATTGGATTGCAAAGGATTATGGCATAGCCTGAATGAAGTGAAAGTATTAATAAAGATGTAATACACAAGGGACAATAAATAATTGCCGAGCATGAATCAGAACGTTATTAGTTTTTTATAAACATATTTTTACCTGTTAGGGAACTGAATGATTTTTATGTTGGTCTTCTTTAAAAGTTATACCTCTCAATTGTCATTACATTGAATAGAATGAACTTTCTCAAATTAAAACAAAAAAAATCATTTGTGAAACAGTAGGGTGGTGCCATACAATTTTTTTATTCTAAATTTTAAAACAATTCATCGCAGAATGTTATCACTTTGAGAAGAAATTAAAGGATCAAAGAAATGTCTTTATTTTTTGTTAAATTTAAATTTTCTATCTGGTTCAACTTTACGGAAACATGTCAAATTATAATAGAAATACATTTAACATCAGGAAAAAGGTTAATTCTGAGAATTATGATGCATGTACATTGACTTCACTCCTTTTTAATTCTGTCTAAATGTTTTCCTAAATTTTCTACATGAAAAATAACAAATGAAAGAAGAGATCCAAACTCGAGAACAGCATTTAGCAGCAAAAAAGAATCGACCAATATTAAGGACTCAATATAATGAACGCAGTTGGCCTAAAATATAAGGACAACCTGGCGGGTGTCCGTATTATCACAAAAGGTGAATACCCTTTAAAGTACATGAACAGAAGTAGAGAAGGGAATAAATACAGACAATATCTTCCACAGAGAGTTCATCACCGGTAACTCGAGAAAAAATAGTGCAATATCAAAAGAGCATCGCCACTCTTAATATAGGGTATTTCCTTCAAAACAAAAATACTCGCCCGTATTTCATCAGTAGATCACTTGCGCTTGTACTTTTCTGTCGAACTTTGAATATGTCATTCATTCCATATTATGTATATAGGATTGTATATCCTATCCTTAGCTTATGCCGTAGGGCTATAGGAAATCATTTATTACAGTGGGCGACGACCTTTCCTTATATTCACTATCATCTTATAATCAGTAGATTGACTGCATTTGTTAAAGCGTTCAATATATCAGGAAGCAATAGTATGACTTCAATATATCTTTTAATTTCGTTGTTCATTTTTAATTCTCAGTTTTCAGGGTGGGGCATAGTGGTTGCCTAACTATTACAGTGGGCGACGACCTTTTTCTATTTACTATCTGTTTTTTTTTTTTAAGTATTGGTTGTATTTGAAGAAGCGTTCAACTTTTCAGGAAGATATCATATGACTTCGATGTCTCTTATATTTTAAATATTGGGTTATAACTTTACTAAGTTTTCAGGGTAGGATGTATTGGTTGACTAATTTAAAAGCCTGATAAAGTTTCTGCATTCGAGAGAGGTCCCTATACGTCATTCTTCTAAGAGTTGCACATATCGTGGTGCATCTGAGTGTCAATTTTTATTTAATTCACCGATCTGTTTGAAATGCCACTAAAGACCTGTTTATAATGACATCATTTAAAAAAACAGAGATATTTTACTTTTATAGAAGTTGACGATCCAATATATCAACGACACTGTCTTGATTAGAAATAACTTCTATTATACTATGGATATATATAAATCAGGATTTGATCTAATGATTATTCATCCATCTTATATTTTGAAAAACTGTTGTGAAAAATGCTTAACCCAGAGCTCAATATGATCAACATATATAGCATGCTCTCGATTGGATAGATGACCGAGTGGACGGCTCAGCCATGCCAGCACAAAGTACACTGTTGCCCATAAAGTTGGAATATTTTTTCTTATCTCTTTTCTTGAAATGATTGAGAAAGTATGCGTTATTCTTGATAATGGAGTTAACATCTTCTCAGAGCTTTATTGATGAATTTATCTGATTATTGAGATTCATAAATAAAGTTCTCAGACTGTAATTATAAACTTTATCTCTCAAGAAAAAAGAAAAAAAATATCATATCACAATCATTTCATGGAAAGAGGTATTAAAGAAAAAGTTATTCAAACTTTATGGGCAACAGCGTACATTAATGTCATGTGGTGCGAACCACACCTTAGATCTAGATATATCCCACGAATTGGTACAATTTTTCTTTCTTCTCAGAAACATTATGAATGAGTAGTTAATTTTCTATTTTTTATTTTTTTATTTTTTGAATAAACAATTTGATAGTATGTTTGTATTTTTACAAAATGCAAATGTTATAATTTTTTAAAATACTATCTATCACCTTTTAATTATTAAAAAAAGTTACTCAGGGTAGTATTGAACAATGAAACAAAGGATGGTGTTGTTTGAATCTTGAAGACAATTTACATTATTTGAACAACGTGAATGTATGTGTTTATATATGCTACTATATGTTGTACTATATCCGATAGTAACCATACACAATGGGGTGGAAGGAAATACACTGATATCTGTCAGACGCGATTGCTCATCTTATCACACGCATTGGTGTTTATTAAATTCCTTCATCAACACGTCTGATTCGGAATTAAGCTCATTTGTTTTTCGCTTCCCAATAGACCAAGTTCAATTACTGCTCGAATAACCTGAATAAGAATACACAGGTGGGGATTGGGGAAGAGGGGCAGGAAGTATAGATACATCTTGGAGTTGAAAATACTAGAAAGAGAGAGAGAGAGGGGGGCACATTGAGGGTGGATCTTCTAAATCATGATTTTTCTACTGAATCGTCACATTCAAGGGAATTTGTTAGGGTTTGAAAAGAGGAAGATGTGTAAAGATCACGAATCATTTCTATTTCCAGACAAATTTCGCCAAAATTTTATGTCGCTCCTGTAACTGCCATTTTATTGTCTTATCAAAACTCACTTATCATTCTCAATCTTTTTCAATTTTCACATAATAAATACCTTGCCACCTGCTTAAATTTACAGACGATTTTAACGCAGCAAGATACTTTGAGAGATAAGAACATTTTGTTACACAATGCTCCCATCTAATCAAAGTGGTGTAAGGATTTGTTTTCGCACCTTACCTCACCCGGCTTACCTGTTGAAAATGGTGTAATGTTTTTGTCTCGCACCTCACGTAACATAATATGTCTCGCAGAGGAAGGCAGGTGTCATAAGCTTCAGGAGCGATTACCGACAAGTTATCCCCCTCCTGACATGAAACCCGTCGTGGTACATGATGATAAAATACTAGGGTGAGGAGGGGGGCGGGGGCGGAGAGCACGGGAGGGTGGATCTTCTAATCATGATTTTTGTCTACTAAGTCGTCACATTCAAGAGAACCTATTCGGGTTTAAAAAGAGGAAGATGTGTGAAGATCACGAATCATTTCTTATTTCCGGATAAATTTCGCCAAAATTTTCTGTCGCTCCTGTAACTGCCATTTTATAGTCTTATCAGGACTCACTTATCATTCTCAGTCTTTTTCAATTTTCACATATTAAATACCTTGCCACCTGCTTAAATTTACAGACGATTTTAACGCAGCAAGATACGTTGAGAGATAAGAGCATTTCGTTACACAATGCTCCCATCTAATCAAAGTGGTGTAAGGATTTGTTTTCGCACCTTACCTCATCCGGCTTAATTCTAACACGACCAGAAACATCGAGAAATAAGGGAATATTGTTAAACCATTCTCCCATCTGTTGAAAATGGTGTAAGGTTTTTGTCTCGCACCTCATGTAACATAATATGTCTCGCAGAGGAAGGCAGGTGTCACAAGCTTCATATCAGGAGCGATTCCCGACAAGTTATATCTCTCCTGACACGAAACCCGTCGTAGTACATAATAATAAAATACTAGTAATCTAATAATTGGGTGTTATTTACCCAGGGTAGCCACATCAGTATTAATACTGCTCTTCCTGCGGGCCCTGCAGTAATTATTACTCCAGCTTTTGCCAGGTACCCATTTACACCCGGGTGGACTGTGGCTAATGTGGATTACGTCTTGCCAAATGACGTTGGTGCCAGTCTAAGTTTCTTTAACCTTTGGACTGAGACTCAAGGGAAAGAACAGCTAAGCTATAACATGACACGATCACATGGTATCGACCACATGCGTTTTTTTTAATGTCTAATGTATCGAATGGGTTTAGAGGCTGTTGGATTTCATGGCATGGCTTTTCAGATCATTATTGTTCACTAAGAAATAATGATGTTGTCTCAGTTTGTTTTAAAAGAAATGAATTTGTTTTTAAATCTCAATTTCTCAGGAGAGGTCTTTCTTTGATAGTTGCACGATAACCAAAGTATTGGTTATAGCAGATTTTCATGCTAACCCAAATCTAATGACTATAAACTTTAAAATGAACTAACATACATGCACTTAAAGAGTTAGATGTGCTTTTTAAATTTTCAAATGTTCGTGAAAGTATTTGAACTATCAATTTGTCTCAAAATATATAGAAAATATCCACGAAATGTTCAAGAGAAATGATTAAGGTTCAATTATAAAATAGTGGAAAATTCTTGCTAATTTCCACTTTGAATTATATTTATAGAATGTCTATAATATAAAGAGAAGTCATAAGTTCCATACTGTTAGCACGACTAAAATACCGCGGTCTAATAAAAAAAGTTGGACTTATTTTGTTGGTCAAAAGCTAAAGGGCTCTTTAAAGGCAACTTGATGAGACATGTATCAGGTACATGAGAAAGCATTTTGTCATTCAACATGACTTTTCATGTAACCTTGTTACAAGGACATACTGCCATTATCAACCCAACCCTGGACGGGTTCAGGAACAAGGACCTTTTGAGAAGGTCAAGTTCTGTTTAGGTAGTGTATCCCTTTTGCAGCCAACATCAAATTCTGTAGAACTTTGCATGAATTATGAATATGTCACGTATGCCCTATCTGTGAAATTAAAACGTTAGCAGTGTCCTAGTATTCAAATTATGCAAGGAAACCTGCTTAATTTCTAGACTTCACTGTCAGACACTATTGAGTGACTGACTGACTTCTTTCTTTCTTTGGTAAATAACACACATAAAATGAGCTGTAAAGGGTACATGAGCATTTGTCTACATCAATAACCCATTTCTTGTATTTTTGAAGCCACACTTGTGTGTAGTCTCATATACCAAATGTATTAGTGTAGTTTTCACTGTGTTTAAAAAAATATTATCATTATTCATTTTCAGAGATATTGAGCAATTGAGTCAATTTCTTACCAAAATCGACCATTGTCCTGAACTACATAGGCTTACATATCCAAATAACGTATTGACGGTTTCCTTCACAAGGTAGTCGTATATTCAGCACTTAAATTGATCTTTAACAGTATGTATCTTTAATTATGAACAATAATTTTCTTGCGATATTATGAAACGTGTCTAAGACCCGTTGACGGAAAATATACAGGTCCATAATTTCCAGTTACAGTATGTGTATATTATGAAAAGGTCATGGACCAACTGAACTAGAATTCTGTCTGGCTTCAAAAAAATGATTTAAACCGTTAAACTAATCAGGTCATTCGGTTAATTAGAGCCCCCTACATGACTCGAAACATGGAGGACTGACGCTGAGCACCTTGACGTAATGATAATGCTATCTTAAAATGCAAGTGAATATTGACATCTGTCTTTCCTTGATGCAATAATATTGTCTTGTTTACTGAAAGATTTACGTTGATGATATTGCATTATTACATAAGGTGACAAGCGATAGATACATGACATTTTAGTATCCTTTAGTATATTTTAATATATTTGTTCTGCAACTAATGACGCTAGAAGATTAGATAAAATGTTACTTTTAAAAATGAAGTAGGACGTACATACAATTATGCAACGTACATTTATTTTCATAATAGTAAGTTAGCTGTTTTGTTTTGTAATCATCTCAATCTTTGTACATTTAACATATTTCGGATTTGCCGTTTGCAGTTCGGATTTGTTTGTTTTTCAATCAATCAACCATTTCATTTCTATCATTCTATCATAATTGTGATAATCATTATTTTCATTTTGTTTTGTTTTTATCTGTTTGAGAATGAATTTCCTTTGATTTAATACAACATAATGAGCCCAAATCAGGAAGACGTTTTACTGCCAGCTTTATATATCATACTACCATTCCATGTAACGTGCTTGTTAGTACCTGGAAATTCGAAAAATCAGCTGATAAATCTAATAAAAATATCAGAGATATATAATCGACAGTAGAAAAAAAAGACAGGAAAAGTGAGTCCCCTACACGGTCGGGCAATGAACTTTTTTTGTCTTCTTAGCTACCGGCCCCAGATGACTTTGCCTTTTGGTAGCCTCAATATGAGCTAGAGCGTCAATTCTAGCCTTGGGGGCCTGGCATACCCCCTGGGTGCGCCCGAGGGGCACTTTGCTCTGAACTGGGGCGCGAAACTCTTCAAATGTTATCAAAATGGTGACGTAGGGACTTGAGAACGTTGCAAAAGAGATGGCGAACCTCGCCCGTTTATATGTGAATATATGTTCTAGGTACTAGATTCTACGGTTTATGGTTTACTGTAGGTACACTGCGAAGCGCCCAGGTCTATACGTTAGTCATACCGTAGTCGAGACGTTTTCATCTAAAGGTCCAAAGATACCCTTGTGGAAGCATATATTTCCTTTTGATGAAACTTATAGTGTGAACATTTTAGATTCATAGGGATAACCTCAGATACATTAAATTACCCTTATCGTGTTCACTTTTCGGTATATAGCGATAATTCCATTTATATTCAAATTACACATTACCCCTGTTCATGTTACAAAACAACGTGCATTGTAGTTCCTATCGGAGTTTAAACCTATTTTTACAACATTTTGTCTTACTTTTCTCCTCATCACAATCACAATTATAATGAGAGCGTATGGCGAAATGTAATTGTAGATTTATCCGATATTTCGTCATCATCATGTGGCTAAAGAACAAAGTTCATATTAAGATATCCACAAAATGATGAGAAAAAATGCCTTCAATGATCCTGAAAACTTCTGTAATGCATTAAAATCTTGAAATGCTCTTCATTGACGATCTTGAATAATTCTACATCTTCGCTGCCCTAAAATCCCTAATGTATTGTATCGTCAGGAATGTGATTTGTTTGTGCAGTGATATAACTCACTTACATATAAAAGATAATGAAATGATTATGAAATCATAATGAAGTGTAACAAATAATAAAATCGTTAAGGTTCACCTCTTTTTATCACGCTGAAAAACATACATAAACCCGTACAAAGGCAAACGTCTAATTGCAAGGAACATGTGGATCAAAATTCACTCTTCGTTCAGAGTCATTTACCGTGCGAAGAATAAACCTCACTAATAGCAGAAAATTAATGGTCTAAAGGACAAATAATGCCAGAAGATTATTGGATTTACTGACAAATTGCTCACTTCGTTTATTTCGCTTGTCTGACAACGGAAATCTTCATTACAAAAATAAATTGATCGGACATAGGGCATTTGATCAGCGAATTACTTCTGTACAGTCAATAATGAAAACAAAAGTAAGGCATATTAATTGGAAACTGTTAAATATATTTATTTAGACAATTTTGTTGACATTTAGTTCCCTTGCATAATAATTTAATGAAAAACATATCAGAAACTTTATCCAATCAGAAGGATTCAAAATCTAATTAATGCTGAGCTAAAAGGGAAGAGGCTGCCCCCAAATGAGACGATCATATTATAGATTTTAATGGGCACATTAAATTACCATTAAGCTACCCTTTCCCTTCCTCCATGACAACGCTCTCTAATGTTTTCGCCCTGACTGGTGAATAATCAAAAGTGCAATTGAGCGGGCCCTTGATCAATACCAGAAAATGGCATCACCTTTTCTTTGCTTTAAGTTCCCTTTTATTTCATTTTTCTTCATTTATTTTATTTCATTTTTCCTTGTTTCCTTTGTTTTATATCTGATTTGTATGAGGTTCCATTTAATTTCGTTTTCAAATTATTCCTCCGTGCATTTGATCTAGATCCCCTTCTGGAATATCCACCTCTGCATTTGTTCATATCTTTCCTTTTAATCTAACATCCAGCTCACAGTCATCTTAATCCAAAGGTTGCCACGTCCATTCCATTCTGTAAATTGACTCGTGTTTTTCACATTCCTGAATTGCGAATTAAAGAGAAAGTTGAGTTCTGGTTTAAAAAAAAAGAGTTTTTTCTGTGTGAAATAATATGATAATAGCAATTTTTTATAACATCTGAAATGCCCCAATATTCTAAATAATTTTTAGAAGAACTAGATCAATACTTCAGACCAAATTGTGATGCCACATTGGTGTGTAGTACCATATATCCATATCTGTGTGCAGTGTTTTACATTGTGTACAAGTTTCAGCACATGTTTAGCTGATTTGTTATAGTTTTAATGATTCCAAAATGTACCACTGTACATAATCCACCTTTCCCAATAGTTTATCTTCACAATGCAATCGCGGGGCCATATCCTTTAAAGATTTGCGATTGGTCAATCAGATTGATTGCAAGCCCTCCACTCAATCGCATACTTAAAATTCTGGGCCCGTTTTCATAAAAAACTTGATATCAATAACAGTTACAATAACTGTTATAATCTACTGAAATCATGGCATCTGATTGGTTAAGAGCTAATTTGTCATAGAATTTTAGCATTTGTTACTGATAACAAGTTTTTATGAAACAGGGTCCTGGTCTCTCCAGTACAGAGGTCTGATTGTTATCAAGTTCAGATCGAAACGAATCAATCGTAATTGTGGATAAGGCGGGACCCAAAGTTCAACTTTGTCTTTAAAACGGGAAACCTTTTTCTACAAATAATCCTTTGAGATCATTAAAGAAATAAATATCCGACTCATTCCGGAACATTAATATCATGTTGACATACCGCATTAACTGTCCTTTATGATATGACGTCATCTTTGAAGTCATTCCATTTGATGCAACATTGCCAAAAGTGGTTTGATTTCTTGTAATCGTCATTATGTAGCGAAATTATAGCCGGCAAATAACCTTTGAATGGTAAAGGGGGTTTATATTCGGATATCACTTGAATATCATGTTCCTATTTGTGATAGTTTGTTTAAAGCTCTTGAAATGCTTGGTTTCATAATGTTTGTTATTTCAGCAATGTTTAAGTAAATTTGTTACAATTTGGACGATTCTAACCCGACAGCTGTTCCTTTTTACTACATAATCAGCACTTTTATAACAACTTCAGGACACTTTCTTTCACAAATTACAATTTTAATACATGACAAGTACTCAACATTGGCTGTAACAGGCTCTAATCTACAATTATTTACCTGTGATTCACACATTTACTCGCTTACTTACAATCGACCACGTCGCTATAGTTACGGCATTTAATCACCTGTTAATTTCCCCTTGGATACTTTATTTGTATTTTAATCTCAATTTCATCAGGTTATATCCCTTCTTTTGTCGAAGCGTTTAAGGCATGTATAAGGACAAAGTATACGCAGCCCATCTCTTCGCATAAATAGCACGTTTATTATATTTTGGAAATTATATACTCGTGTGTTTTAAAATATATTTTGCATACTTTGCATACTGTGATGGTGAAACATTTTCCATGAATGATGCAACTTAATAAATCAAATAAATTAAATAAAAGCCATGTTTAATTTATAAATAATTTTCTTATCCCCGCCAATGCAAATTTTGGAAAGGTCCTCAAATTGATCAGTTCTGGTATTGATGATAAATGAGTCCTATTTATACCCAAGGTAGCCACATTAATATCAATACTGCTGTTTCTGCGGCATTAGGATTACTAGTACCGTAGCAATGCTAGAAACCAATTTTGATACAACTGCATCCAATGGGGGAAATGGTGGACAAAAACACGGTTATCCAAGGATGTAAGCACCGAAAAAAGATCGAACTCGAGATCTCTCGTATCAGAGCCAAGATATACGGTGCTCCCAGCTATCGATGCACTGAACGTCGATTGCCGTGCAAGGCTCAACTGCCGAGACGTTTCCGCGCTTACCCGAGATCTCTTTGTGACATGCCGGTGGGTCGATATCGGAAGCGATTTTTAGTCACTCATTGAAATCGTCTGGCTCTTCTTGATGAAGAACACAGGGGCTAGCAGAATGAAATCGATTTTGACAGGAGTGTGGTATCTACATACACTGAGCATCGGTCATTATGTACTCAAGTTCCGGTGTACTGTAGATAGAAGACACATGAGTTTACCCCCCTCTCACACCCACCCACAATATTTTTTCTCTCTCTTTCTTCCCTTCCCCCTCTCTCTTTCTCTCTCTCTCTCTCTTTCTCTATTCTTCTTTCCTTCTCTCGCACTGAAGACGGAAGACCATGAGTTCACCCAGTTATTCTGTTTGATGTTTCTTTTGCAGCCTTCATGATTCTCTCACATTCTGTCTTACTCTTCCCTTTCTCGGTCACCTTCTTTCTATTTCTCTATGTCTCTGGCTCTTTCTGTCTTGAGTTCGACAGAAATACGGCAGTCGCATCTTCAAGTGGTTGCTTAATTCAGCAATTACAAAAATATACAAAGAAAAACAAACAAACAAAAATGAACAGTTATTTACCAAAGTCCAATCTCACACATTATCGAATAAATTGCTTTTAAAGAAACAGTGGGGATGTTGTTCACTGGTCTATTCTTCTGGATGTTTTAATTTCCTAAAATTATTGGATGAAGAACTTATCGTTAAATTTGTTGGGATTTTGTTCATAATTAGTTTGATTGATATCATAATTTATCACGTATGATCACTTCAGTTGCCATAGCAACACAACCTTTGTTATCTATAAATCTGATGAAACTATTGATAGGTCTAATTGTCTTTGTCTCTTGGGAGAAACTACTAAGTTATTTATTTCATCATTGAACTACGAGTTTCAGAACCATTATTATTGTAGACAATAAGCCGGATTTTGTAATTTCATGGCCTTGGGTTAAACGTTTAAATTTGCTGCAGAGAAATTCTACTTTATATCAAAGTGACAAATAAGCGTGGCAATCATATAGCCAGAAGAATTGTTTCTTTTTTCTTCTTTTTTTCTCTTATACATGCTTTGTACTATTATATAATGTATGGTTATGTGTATATGTATTAAAGCATAAATTATAGTTATGTTTGTATGTATGTATGTAAGGGTGCTTGTGGGTGTGCGTATGTGTGAGGTTATAATGCATCGTTATGCTTAGTTTTATTGTGAAATGTATTATGTATCGTTATGACGACCCCATTACAAGCCTTGTGCTTTTATAAGGAAATATCTCCTCCCTTCCTCTGTGTAAATCAAGGCGAACGTTGGTTTTATATAAAATTTGATACAAGAAAGGAAACTAAATTTGAATCTTTGATTGATTTTTTTTCATGCACACCTAATTTTGTATCTTCACAACGATAACTTGATCCCTTGATCTTTTAAAATCTGCGAAAACACGAAATACTGTCGAGACATGATATGCCAAATATGCCGTCAGAAGCTTTGCATATGGCTAAAATACATATGCTAACAATTAAAACATGTTATCTAGGTTATCCAAGTGTGATGAGAGAGGAAGAGCACATTATTTGTGGTCTATAATTATCTTTTCTTTTGTCTGAAACATAATTCGAAACATTCGCTACTGCTCATAATGTTCTCATTTGGTTCATATTTTCTTCAATCTAACCGCCCTTTTCTCTATTGTTATCAACTACCCAATACATCCCAACTGTAACGAAACGCTGGCCGCTCCTTTCTAAGATTATTAAATGAAAATTTTCACTAGCACCCCCTCTCTCCTATTATTTTTCTCTTTCTCTTAGGCTACAAGCCTCCTTGTTAATTAAATCAATTTTTATTTGATTTGCAAATGAAGAAATATTGAGGAAAATAAATCCCACAAAAGAGACTGAAAAAGAAGAGAGATAGATTGACAGAAGAAGGAAGCAGCGAGAGAGATAGAGAGAGAGAGGGAATGTGTGGGTGCATGTGTGTGCAGGTTGTGCATGCGTGTGTGTGTGTGTGTGTGTGAGAGAGAGAGAGTGGGAGAGCGAGAGAGAGAGAGAGACGGAGAGTTGTTGTGGGAGAAAGAGGGAGAAAGGGAGAGAGGCTACATGTAACATCGATTTTTATTTGATTTGCAAATCTAACTGATATTGAAGAACAAATGAAGAAAACAACTGCCTTTGGAGAGAATTAAAAAAAGATGGAGTGACAGAGGATAGAAGAAGGAAGCAGCGAGAGAAAGAGAGAGAGAGAGAGAGAGAGAGAGAGAGAGAGAGAGAGAGAGAGAGATGGAGAAACAGTAACTGTTATGGGCGACAGTCTTCAAGAAAACTATTCGCTGAAAATACCAAACATTCAAGTGTCAGGTTGTGACCACAAGTGTCAGTTTCTAGGATTTTGGTCATGGAAGATGACCAGACATGCCGAAAGACGATATCAAAAACAATCTGTAACATTCCGTGTCTGCATGCCCAACCCAAAAGAGCGATTCCACATGAATTCGATTTAAGCCATGCAAGGTACCAATCAATTAGTCACTTGCCGCAATCTACTTCAGATCATAAACCCATTTTCTCACTCTCACTCTCCTGTATACAGAGTAGTATGTTGCACATGACCGAAGCAGTCTAACCATGAACCCACAGTAAACCTACCCACACTTTTCACTCCCACACGCACGCAAACACACACACACGGCATAGCGCACTCACTCCATCCGCAGAAAGTTTTCACCGGCACTGCCATTCACCCGTTGATTGGTCACCTGTCAACGAGCAGCAGCCAATCACAGTTGCTGGGGGCGTGGCTTAGACCCTTCGCATCGTTCATCTCTCGCGTTCTTACCTCACTAACATTTACCGCGTTTACAGCCAAGTGAAATTATCTTTTTTTGGAAGTAAGGCAAATGATACGCGGCCCTAGATTCACTTTTGTTGCAAGCTGCTTAAAGACAAGAGCTTAGTTGGAAATACTTCATTTAGGCCATTCACCACAATGGACTTGTAACAGGTTTATTATGTGAGCTGTAGACCTCAGCCTTATTGACAATATTCAATTGGACATTTTACCTCGTTTCATTTGCTTTCGGACTTACATTCTCCAAGTCGTTCATGGTAAGAATTGCAGAATAAGAATTTAATGTAATTTATTGACAATTACTTTTCGATGGTATACCATAGAATATGCATTTCTACTTGCTAAGAATATTTTATGGTATACCATTGGCTATGTTTTATTTTGACATTTTGAAGTACACATTTCAGCTTTCTTTCAATCATTTTAAAGCTTTTGTTTTCATTTACTATTCTTTAATTAAGGTAGCCAGGTCAGTATTTGGTCAAGTGTATGTGAAGATTATTAGTCAACATAATGGAAGTAGATAGTGCCTTTGTGTGATAGAACACACACCTCTTTTAATTATTGTTCGTGAATATGCTTTTTAAACCTTTACACACTTATTGTATACTGCTATAGGTAGATACGTTCCTATTTATGATTTAATGTTTGGTAACCATTTATCCTCTCTCAAATGGTGTGGAACTACATTTGTATTTTTTTAAATTTCTTACTTGAATTCGCCATATCTACTGGTGAAACTTTGCTGAGAAATCTGATTCTTGACGTTCTTATCAGGGTCTTGTGTCCGTCGTCATCTCAGGGATCTTAATCCTTTTTTATGGAACACATGAGAGACATCGACATTGGAAATCTATTTATTTGTTTTATGTCTTTTCTGCTTTAAAATAATAATGACTAATATTTGAAATTATTTTGGGAGCTCGGCAGTCTGATGACGGACTTTTTAACCATCTTTATCCTAGGGATTGTATCATCCGTTCTAAAGAATACCTGGCATCAACCGTAAACCATCATGCATACTTTATACCGCACATATGAGGAATATTTCAGTTTATCATGCATTTTATAAATTAATGTTTATTATTACATGAAAATAGTCATTCATATGTGAAACTACGCATACAAAATGTTTTATTGATGCGCTATGTCTTTATAACATGCATAAAAGTATCCTTTCTTAATTTTTTTTTTTTAGTTACGAAAATATAACTATGTATTTTACACAACCGTATGAAAGGATTAGCACTTTAATATGTTACATCTGAATTATCGTGTTCATTTTCACTTATATACCTAGAAACAGCTTTTTCACTTTAAAGTATATTAGGCAAAATGAATTTAAAAGTAGGCTTGAAGCCTTGAACGTTTCCATATGTACTTCATTAAAATTACAAACTCTACCATTCCATATAATTATCGTCCCCATGTTAAAACTCACGCAATGTTGTGTTATCAAGTCAATAATGTTCAGTGAGAGTAAGAAGAGCTGAAAGGGAAAGGGAGAATGACAGAGAGGAAGAGCAAGAGAAATGTGGAAGAGGCGAAAGGGATAGAGAAATGTTAAAGGAAGAAGGTAAGAGACAGAAGAAGTTAGGAAGAGAGAGAGAGAGAGAGAGATGAGATGGGCGTGGACAGGTCGTTTCACAGTCCCAGTTCCATGGGGAAGACCCGTTCATTTCACCTGTTCTTAGTCAACATCTCTAGTCATTAAAATCAAATTAGCTCAGTCTTATGTTCATCTTAACCTACCCAGAGTAATTCTGTATACTCTAATATCCGTCAGTTTTTCTTCACCCCTACAAAAGCTCTCGTTAGTTGATGCTGTTACAGCGGGATAATGCATACTTCCGAAAGAAAAGAGCGTTTTTTTTTTCACTTTTCATACTCTCAACGAACTCCCTGCCGAACAGAATTGCAGTGTCTTTTACATCGTACAGCTGTATGCCGTTTTGGTGCACTTATATTTCCTTCTTTTTGTCATCTTGGGGTTTAAAAGCTATTCCTTTGTAGAAATGAATATTTATTCAGGTTAAATCTTATTATGCCATTCCCGTTTATGCTAATATTTCATTAGGATCAATCATCTTCTGTGATTCTCCCCCTCTATTCATTTGTCTAATAATAGTATGTCTGCCCCACTTCTCTCTCTCTCTTTCTCTCTCTCTTCCTCTCTCTGTCTCTTTCTATCTCTCTCTCTCTCAATAAATTACTGTTTTCTATATTCCCTCATTCTCTACCTTCATTTTCTCTCTTATTTGTCTGTTTCTCGTCTGTCTCCCCCCTCTCCTCTCCTCCTCTCTGTCTCTCTGTCTCTTTCTGTCTCTCTCATTTCCTCTCTCCTTCTCTCTCTCTCTCTTTCTATCTCTCTCTCTCTCTCTATATATATATATATATATATATATATATATATATATATATCTCTCTCTCAATAAATTACTGTTTTCTATATTCCCTCATTCTCTACCTTCATTTTCTCTCTTATTTGTCCGTTTCTCGTCTCTCCCCCTCTCCTCTCCTCCTCTCTGTCTCTCTCATTTCCTCTCTCCTTCTCTCTCTCTCTCTCTCATGACTCTCTTTCACGGTTTCTACCGTCTTCTGTGCATCCTTAGCTGTTTTCTTGCTTCTTAACAAATCTTCTCGATTACATCTGCCCCACACGGAGGAAGGAAAACGCAAACGCGCTCTTTCCCGGGATTAACGATCTTCACATCATCCCCAAGGTCGATAAGAAGTCAAAATGATGAAGGGAAAAAAAAATCATAATTTGTTCCCGCATGCTTGATAATATAGAGGAGATTTATAGATCTCTCAATTTATGAAAGACGGGAAATTAGAAAAGACGGATTTTCAAACGACAGGAATTCAGCCAGGCGTCGCACTTTGGCAAATTAGAACCGGCATGCATGTTTTTACAAGATGTATTTAATCTCTTATAAACATCGAATATGTTCGACATGTATACTACGAAGGACATGAAACAGCATTAAGGAAGGCAATGCATTAGGCAAATTGGAAGCGGCATGTGCGTTTTTACAAGATGTAGGGATATTTAGATTCTAATAAATACGTGAATGTGTTGATGTTTACTTCAAAGTGTGACGCATAGTTAAAACTATTGATGCTAATGGATAACAATTACAATTGGAAATATCCTCTACGTCCATGCCCCTCCCCCATCCGTATTTTTTTTCTCACAAAGGAGCCCCTATCGACATAACTTTAACCCACGCTTTTTGAAGCCCGATTGGCATGGCGTGTCCAGTCCTGATTTAAATAATAATCTTTATCACGAGGGGGCTCGCATCCTGGCCATGGCGGTTAGTGCGGGCCCCCATACGCTGGGGCAAGAAGTTGAAACTTAATACGGTCCGGAGGATGTTTATAAGCAGGAGGAGAAGAAACTGTAATGAAAGACAGAGGTGTCGGCATGAGCTTGAGTCATGGTACAAAATAATAGGATTCTCCATCTTCATTACGTCTATTTTTAGGAGCTCTATCTTGATTAAGTGTCGAGAAAACCTCCTTCTTCCTTCCATTAGTTTCGTTAGCTGACAAAATAATAGCGTTTAATTGCAAGAACGCCTCTGTAATTGAGATGTAAAGCCTTATTTACCATATTCATATTTAATAGGAACAGATGAGACAAAATTATTGAGCCAAACCTATATAATTTTTTATGAAAGAGTAATTTGACAATTTCATTTGAACTTATTTAATAGCTATTTACGTCGCTTCATTATTCTAAACCATAATGTGACGCTTTCAGGGCAAAATTGAGGGGAGAATGGTAGAAAGGCAACGGTTAACAATTCCAAAATTAGTCTTGAGTTATCTGTTTAGACAAATAATAAGTTTGCTTGTTTATTTTATCTATCATAATTATAATTGATTATAACAGGGATACCACATTGCTGAAAAATCATTAATATACAGAAAACAGTTTTTGTACAAGCATTCGTTTTTAATTTAAATCACTTGAGTTCAAACTTAAATAATATATTTTGGTTTGTTTATTACAATATATTACATTTATGGGACTGTCTTGTTCTATTTGAAGGGGTTGTATCAGTTATTGTACATTTTCTTTTACATATCAGATATTAATAGATTGTTTAATTGGCAACACTTCTGGGTGTACGGATTTAGTTGGCTTGACAAAAAATTACTGTCGGAGAAAACAAAGCTGTTAATGTTGACATAGATCTGTTCCACATTGCCTAATCCGTGAAACGTGTCAGTGTTTAAGCTGCAACCGAGAATCACTCCAGTTTAAATTTTTGACAGATATTTGAGGCATTTGATTATAAATAGAGAGAGATGATTATATGTATTGACCACACCCGTTTGGAGTGACCCGTATACATGATACAGTGTATCAAACTCTTAAACATGTCACACAAAAATGAAAGATCAGAACTAGTGTTCCGGATTTGAGAAACAACTGTTAAGGTTCCTCCGAAAGTATTTTCTTGGGGCAAAAATTGTGAGTAAGATTGAAGGAGAGAGAGAGAGAGGAGAGAGAGAGAGAGAGGTGTAAATTCTAATGGAATTCGAAATGAAACCAGAAATACGGATGAATGTCCATTTATAACTCACGACTTGTCACTATATTTCGTAGTTCTGGGATAAATTCAATAGACTCAATCTAGTATATAAAATGGACCCCCTGTTTTTCTGCCTTGCCAAATTTCGTGTATATTCACTACTCATTAATCCACTTCCGTAGACATGAATGTCATGACCATACACATGTTTAGAATGACAACTTAACAGTACTTGAAAGTGATGAAGAGGATTTAGCGAGTTGGATTTAGCAGGGTGGTTTTGATTAACAATTGTAAACTGTAATCTGGTGATGGACAGAATATTTAGATCAGTAATCATCCACATTCTATTTCCGTCATCGTTAACCTATCACATCTGTACCCCCTCACCAGAACCAAATGCTTCTTGTCAATTGTCAAACGAAATACGAATAATCATTGCCATTAATGTACTGCCCTCTACATGTTAATCTTTATTGTAAACATCAATGCTTTATGTTACTTTGTCACGCCAAAATGATTAATTCTTATACACGTTCATTATTTATAAAATAAAGAAGAGAGCCAAGACTACTTCATTAAAAATGGAACAAAATTACATATCCGTGGTATGAACTAAAGACTTGAGAAAACAACAGTTTTATATTTTTGTCAAATTCGGTGCTTTTTTTTTATAATGAGTTTCTTTTTCGTTTTTAGCTGACTAATCCAGACGATACAATGTTAAGGTATCTCAGAATCCCGTTAACTGTTAATATACATCACATCTCTCATGCAGTTTGTTCACATCTTATTCCAGTTTTACGATTCTGTCATGACCCGGCGTGACGGTAAAAAAAAAAATTATTCAACAGGTTTACAAACTTTTATCACGTGTTGTTTAATACAACTTGACGAAACAGTGAATAACTAAGGAAGATATATATCTGCCAATTGATGAGCTCTTCAGTCTTATAGGCCTACATATATTATCCTTGAATACCAATAGAATAACCTAAAAATGGGTTAATTGCTAAAACCTAGTGGATTCTTGCGTGAGACAAAATGGTAGATATCGTCTGCAAATGGCGCCAGACATTTCCCGCGTTAAAAGATTCCCCTCTATTATTTTATCCCTTTCTTTCCTCCTTATTTCAACTCAGTCGACGTGCGCACGTATAATCCGGAGCGCGAAATTACTTTCAAGACAGCCGGTTGTCACGTTGTCGTACTTTAAAAGTCTTTCATGGTTATGATGTAGTCGTTTGTGTTCATGTTATAGCATAATCATCATTGCGTTGTACATACGAAAGGTTTCATTTCGTTATTAATGTATCCCAATGTTCCTATCCAGTCTTTGAATGTCGGTTAATAGCATTGCCCAATTTTATTTCTTCTCATATTCGGTTTCTTCTAGTTATGTACTGTTACAGATTTCCCGTTTTATTTTTCAGTTATATTCCTTTGTTATGTACAAATTTTGCTATAACTTTTTAAACAGCCAGTTGATTGTTAATACAATTAGCAATTTCGATGTTTCAAACATACTTCGATAAAAAAACCCAAACTCGAATTGGATTATATACTTTGAATGTTAACAATAGACGAGTAAGAGAGATTATGACCACCAAAAATGTTTGAAAGTCACTCCATTATTATTGCTGTAAAATGGTTTAGTTTAATGACGAAAAAAAAATCACCTTACATTATTCTTTTACATGTATAGTTGACAAAAATATACATATTCTGCCAAATAAACCATGTATAAAGTTGATAGTACGCTAAACATATAATAATGTTACAAAACTCCAGAATGCAAAAAAGGGCAAATTGAAGTTTTTTAAACTACTAGGAAGAGTCTGAAGCAGTCTTTCAAAGGTCTTAATCGCCTGGGTTTTTTTTAGTGGCGCCACCGTGTATCTCTCGTCAATGATCTCGTGAGTTTAATCATTTGTCCGTATAGATGAATGGGGTTTTCCCTTTCGCGAGTGCGAAAATGCATCACAAACAGCTGGTATTTTGGAACTATAATGTTATAAGAATGTTCTATAGGATATGCATACGACATGTTCGTAAATCTTAAATTCACATCGATTTTTATTGCGTTTACGCAAGATTTTATGGGTTAATATTTAGATTTTAACCTCATTTCTTCTCAACCACTTTCTATAGGATTTTTACGTACCTTGTAAGAGCGTTTTATATAATTTTGCAGTAAAAGGTAACGAAACATGGTCACATTCCATTTTTTATTGGGGTATAATTATTGTAGGAAAACGCAAATTAAATGTATGAATTCCAATACACAGTAAGTTACAACATACATGTAATATTGCCACTTCTTAAGGTATAGGGCTTTAAAAAAATCCCTTTGGGAGAGCATCTAACCATCCAAAGTACAATATGTTTAAAATGTTTAGCTCTCAGTCAGGTCAGGGGATATTTTTTCCGACTATTAATTTTATTGGTTACCCGTGACCGTCACTGACCCGCGTTTATATCTACCACTAATCCCGTTATTGCTGCTTATGGAGATTCCTACAGACAACCTAGACTTAAACCATTCGGCGTTTAGGAGGGGCATCTTAATCTTCTTCCCCTACAAGGGCAATCGCCGGATTTTACCGGGATTAGTTAGTAAGACCTCATGTCTCCTTTTATTTGGCAGACATATAAAGTGGATCATAAACTTTTTCTATACTGTACATACGAAAGAAGTTCATGACCGGTTGCAATGGGAGACAGTAGTTAGAACTAAGACAACTGAATACCGAAGAGGCCATTGCAGCTGTTTTAAGGATAAATGAGCGATAAGTTCTGGTTAAGAGTGGATTAGTACTTATCCGTTAAAGAAATTAATTTTGTATTTTGTACGATTAATAATTTGGGGTTTATAAAAGTTATCAGTAAGGATCATTTGAAATGGAGTGTAAGATAAAAATAGAGAAAAAAAATCCGTTATTGATAATTTTAGTTTATATGAATTTACACACAAATGTATAAATTTGTGGTTTATATAACTCATCCGTCTGGATCATTATAAATGGAGTGTGAGATAAAAATGGTAATGGAAAAATAGGTTATTAGCTCGTTGTCCAATAACTGAACATATTTTGTCCAATATTAGACCAAATATTGTCGACGAAGCTTGTTGGAAACATAAATGCCCTCATGTTAGGCACTTTTATTCAGTTTTTGTTTCTTTCTAAATGCAATACTGTACATGCTGTACATAATACAAGTTTTGTCTTTTGATAGTTTTTCCTAATGTAGACAAATCCTGAAACAATGCGATCAAAAGGTCATGTTCAAACATGGGCAATCCAAGCTTTTGTCAAGGTGGGGGTACAATACCAAAGAACTTTGACAAGCAAAACTGAAAGCTTATCACATTTTAAGGTGATAATTTACTTTAAAATTCTCTACAAGCAAAATATCAAAAATATCAATATTAATGAAAGGTCAAGAATTTGAAAAGAGGGCAGATTTTTTTAGTGTGTATTTACAGTATGCTGCATTGGTTTTATATGGGACACAGGCCAGATGCCACCGCTCCCCCCCCCCCACGAAAAGAATAAAAGCACACTCGTATAAAAGGGGACTCATGACAATAACATGCCCACTTCCCCAGAGCACCTGGAAGATCTCGGAGTGTTAATTTGGTGTTAGTACCGAGTAACACAATATTTCCTATATTCCCATTGGCAATTAGCAGTCATTAACTTAATTAAGCAATGTATGATTAAAAGGCTTCCTATTATACTAGTAATGAAGAAAGGCCAGTGTCGAATTGGTTGTGAAAATTAGCACTCTGTGTTCTCAAGGATATCAATTCATTCCTATTAAAGTATTACGATGAATTTTTTCCAGCGGAACAAGGAGGTTCTCGTTTAAAACACGTCTTGTTATTTAATATTCTTTTCTTTACACCAATGAATGTGACGTGTGCGTGACTCCTAGTACCTTTAAATTGAGATTATTCACCGTTTATTAATATTTCCTTTTCTAATTTTGAATAAATGTGAGTATTCCAGTTTCCCCAAATTATCTGAGAACACCATAATTATGTATAGACTTGACGCATTTTATTTGTTTGCATCAGACAATTAAAAAATGATGAGCATTTAAAGAAATCGGGCTTTTCGCAAAGTGTGTCTTGTTTAAAAAGAAAGTCATAAAAATAAATAGCTTCATAGACAACAACAACTTCTCCTGTTTGCCCCATATCTCTCTACCGCCGCACTGACATAATCTGCCTGCATATAAGCTATAAAAAACCCTTCTCGTCTTCGAATTTAACCAGATTGGAGGAAGGGGCATAACTGCACCCTGGGGTGATCAAGGGGTAATAGAGAAACATCCTTTTACCCTTGTTGGATCTACCTGTCGTTCGTTAATTCATTAAATTCGTTCGGTGGTATCAGTTGCGGTACACTAATTATCCGAGATTCCCCCCAAGCGTGTACCTGCAATTAACCGGTAAAACACAATTAACATGATTCGGGGAGTGTGCTGCAAGAAGGTCATATGATTGATTGATTGATTGATCGAATTTATTTCATTTCATATCACACAATAAAGATGTTCATAAGGTCTAAGAAGCATACCCTTATAGACCTATGTATATAGAGTGAACTGCAAAAAAAGTCGCAATACTATGTCCTTGACGTGTAAATAGAATACGACGATTTGACAGTGAGTTGCAAAAAAGTCTCATGTTTTTTACTTATAAGAGGCGAAGGATGGTTACCATGATCTGTCCAGCGGGCTGTAAGAACGGCGTATGTTTTTTACGCGTAAGAAGAATGCGATTGTTTAACAGGATTTCTATAAAGCGAACTGCTAAAAGGTCTTATTTTCTTACCATGTAAGGAGCAAAGGATGGCTACCATGATTTGTGCAGTTGGCTGTTAGAAGGTCGTATGTTCTTCAAGTTTATCCCTTAAAAAAGAATACCACGGTTCAACAGTAAATTGCAAAAAAGGTATAATGATCTTCAATGTAAGGAGCCCAGGATGACTATAATGATTTATACAGTGGGCTGTAAGAAGGTCGTGTGATATTTACGACAAAGAAGAATACTACCATTTCACATTAGTTATAGAGTGACTTGTTCTTTATACATAAGACTAATTCAATGGTATAACATTGCTTCTGTGTTTTACACTTGAGCAAAAAAGGGTTTGGGTGCCAAAATAATGTGTTTCCTGAGATATTTCAAAACGGAAGTTAGGCAAATGTTTGGGGAAATCCCCATAGCTGCTTTTAAGGGAGTTCGTAATGAACAAGGAACACCCCTTTCTCAGTTTCTCACTGCAGCGGCATTGCATAATAATTGACCAAAGCTCAATTAGATTTAAACATTGGACTACACATATCTGTGGCAATTTAGTTGGTCACAAGTTTTGAAAGATTTCTTGTTGTATGAGGAATATTGGGCATTCGAAGAGCAATGCTTTATCATGTGCCATTGCGCCTATGTTATTTTCTCACATAGGAATAAAAAGAAAGAGAAAATTCATAACAATTTTTGTATCCACACCTCAACCGTATCGTCGACCAGGTTGTAATCGGTAGCGGCTATATATATATATACAATGTATTTAAGAACTGTGCCTGGTTGTTTTTATCGTATCATCAAACACTAATCTTATCCGTCTACCATACCAACTTAGGCCTCAATAAACGAAGTAGCACGAAGTCGGCAGATCAGTAAATTTATCTTCCCGTTAAGGTCGGGGAAAGGTTTCGAGAGGGGGTCTGTACTTATTACTTTAGACGTTCTAATTTCAGTCTTCCTATGTATCTTGCTGCGGGGGTGTAAAATAGGATATCCTTCTGTTACGTAATCAATTAATTCACGTTCATCTCCCAATGATAATTAATCGAAGGATACTGACCATAACCATAACCCGAAACTTGATACAATTGTCTGGGGATAATCTGCAGTTCAGCCATATCGGTTGCAAAGAACACTATGTTTAAAAGGAAGCGCTATGGAAGCGCGATGGCTCTGTGGTATAGCAGTGGTCTTGTAACCTAGAGGTCCCGGGTTCGAAACCAAGTCGATGCGGTAGTGTCCTTCGGTAAGGTCCCCTGGTTGCTTGCTTACAAGCATACACATGCTTTCTTAGCAGTCACGTAACAAAATAAAAATGAAAAAAAACTATGAAACCAACACAAATGACCTATGCGACCTTATCCAGAGATAACCCCAGACATGCAGGCCTCTCGATCACAGTAGACTGATCGAATTAGGCCAAAGAGGGGCCGTTTTAAACTGACCTCTTGATATCCCAAAGATTAGCTCCAACTCTGGGTGATGAAACGAGCATTTGGGTTAGCATGTCAGACCATCATCATCACCATCACGGCCCCGAGGCTTAATCACAACGTTCAACCAAAACTTTCTGTCTCTCGCCTTTCCATGGCGTCCCATCATATTTGTGTTGCCATGGAGACGATATCACCTGTCTTCTGCGTTATGTTTTTAAAGTTTTTTTGCTCAACGAACGCTTTCCGTTTGTGGAGTGCTGCCTCGCGTCATTTGCAGCTTTCTAAAATTATCTCCACGCGTTTTTGATTTAATAAAGAAAATGCCCTAATGGCATTTATCCCATGTTTGTAGATAAAATATTTCGCTGAATTGGAAAATGCATCCCTGACTAATAATAATATGAAGAACAATCTGTTTTCTTGAGGAAATTGTCACTCACGCTTTACAGTGAATTAGTTTGAAGAGATCCTTACTCAGTCATAGATAAGGTCAAAGTCATTTTATGAACATGTGAAATTATCAATTCCAGTTCTTGGTTAGCCCTTAACAAAAGCTAATATTGTGATTCGATTACTAGCCCATACCCTGTCAATAGGGACTTTTAGATTTACACGACGAGAACGTGGACTGCCACGTGTGCCATTAGGGACTTTTAGATTTGCACGTCGACATAGTGGACTGCAACGTGTGACATCCTTATAAGGCACTGTGATGTCCTTTTAAGGCACTGCCGGGCACGGCCGTCCATGCTCTCGTCGTCTAAATCTAAAAGTCCCCATTCTTTAAAGGCACTGGCCCGTGCCCGGCAGTGCCTTAAAAGGACGTCACATTACCTTAAAAGGATGTCAGCGTGGCAGTCCACGTTCTCGTCGTGTAAAATCTAAAAGTCCCTATTGCTGAAATTCTTAAACCTAAATTGCCTAAAAATCTTATCGACTGGCATACGAATAGTTCAGTGCGATTTAAAACAGTCTTCGGAAAAAGAGTTATCCCTCAGATCTCTAAGAATTGATATGTGAAAGAGGAACATCGTGGATATAATTGTTTTCATATGATATGCGTAAATTGGTATACGAACATTTGTAAATTTTTGTTGGAAATGATGAAATCTGTGTCACCCTGCTTAGATGCCATGTTATTTCGAAGCAAATAGGTCTTTGATTTTTACATCTGAATATGAGCTTGATGTTGGTTATATTCTTCTAATCATTTTGTAGTAGTAGGCCTAAATGTTTCCTTCTTTTAAAATACTTTCTGATAGACCTTTAAAAAAAGTATATATATTTATGATAATGTGTAATAAAAAATCAAGGAAACAGTTCGATATGATTGCTATAGTAAGAAGAGAGAAAAGAAGGAGTTCTAAAGAGTTTCTTCCTGTTGCTTCAGAATGATAGGGTCAGAAATACAGATCAAGAAAAGTCTCAATTAATTGATGTTTAACCTAAAAGCTGTTGTGCACATCGGTGACAAGTGAAGTAGGGTTTCATTAAATCCATGATTTGATTAATGTCAACTGCAAGTTCGTAACTTTACAGTCGAACTACTCGTCACAAAATCGAGAGAACATGAAATTCGCCTCATATCTTGCCTATCCCAGATCTCTCTTGGGAAATTCGATACATGTTTGAGTCGTAAAAAATGTCCGAAAAATACGCTATAAGATTATTTTTAGAATTTTTTTTGAACAGCTGGAAAATATGACAGTAGCCTGAAGTAAATTTCTGCGCCCATGTAAACTAGTTTGTTTTACCGGGAAGTTTGAAAAAGATAGTATCAAGAATTATGTTAGAGAGGGTAAATTGAGGAGCTTGGCATTCTGAATAGAATATGACTGGGGCCAGGGAAAAGAGGGGAAAGAGATAGAGAAAAAACGGGATAGAACGACAAACAAAGTTAGAGAGAGAGAGAGAGAGAGCAAGGATATTTAAGAACAATGCTTGAAATGGTTGGACTACATAAGGAAAGGGAAATGGTTGCATTAAATGCATCATACTCATATTTTTCTTCTTAAAAAAATGATTTCAACGACTTAAGTAAGAAGCTTTCAATTTGTTCTTTAGGATATTCATAGATGAAATTATTCAAGGGTTTGTTTACAGGCATGACTCAGTTGGTCATAGGGTGTTCAAACTTGACTTTCTCATATACATCGTATTACCTAACATCCTAGACTATTTACTAAACTGACTCACATACAGACTTGCTCACAAAACAACCACAGTCAAAGTGCCATGATAAGACAAGTAAAGGAAATAACTCATTGGAGAACTTTCAGCTGGCGCTAAAATGCCAGGAATCTCGATCGCACTCTTGCAAAGAGGGTCAGAAGCTGTGGTTACAAGAATCTCGTATCGTGTATCGTGTGGTATACTCAATTTCCTCTTTTGTTTATTTCTTCCTGCAACAGATCCATCACCAGATGGCGGCATACAGGAGCAGACATGTTCTTCTTGGCGCTATTCTACTGGTCATGACATGGAGGACAGTCAGCGCACAAAGACCCTGCACAGCAGCTTGTGTCTTCACCAGGGAAACTGGAAAGACAGACTGCGAGAGTCGACAACTGACATGCATACCCCTAAACTATCCTGGGTCTGTGGTCTTGATGCTGGCACAGAACTCACTGCAGATGGTGCCCAGGCAGAGTTTCGCCAATTACAGAATGCTGAAGCAATTGGATATGTCAAACAACGCCATATATAGCATAGAGGATAATGCCTTCAATGGCCTTGGAGGAGTCTCGACGCTGAACTTAGCGAACAACCGCATTACGCAGTTGACCGCGAACACGTTTCGTGGGTTGCGAGCAGTACAAACGCTACATCTTCAGGAAACGCCATCAATGCTGTGGATGCTGGGACGTTTCGCGATCTGACGAATATAATGGAACTAAATTTAGCCGGAAATCGACTGTCAATACTTCCCCAGGGTCTCTTTTCGCGAATGCTGTCTCTGAGACGTCTTTACCTACAGGAGAATCAACTGACCACGGACCCCAATATGCCATTCCTTGATGGTTTGTCGAACCTGATTGAGCTTGACTTAGATGGAAACAGGTTTAACAATATTCCTAGTATGAATGGTCTGATGCGACTAACCGACCTTGATATTACGGACACGCACATCAAGTCGATCAGGAACAATTCCTTCTCAGGTCTTAGCAGTGTGAGGGACATTATCTTGAACAATAACATGATCTCAGTCATAGAACCAGGAGCTTTTAGAGGACTCGGTGTACTGTCAGAGCTGGATATTTCGTTCAATGTAATATCAGAGTTAGCTATTGATGCCTTCCAGCCGCTATACAACGTTGAACGTCTTCTACTGCAGAATAACCAACTGAGAAGACTGACTACACAACATTTTGCATCCATGACGAGACTGACCACTTTAAACCTTGAAGGCAACCAGATAACAGCATTTCCACCCATGCCCAACCTTCGTATGTTAAACACACTCAATCTTCGTTCGAATCGACTGGATACTTTTGCACCACAGACAATGCAGTCCATGCCCATGCTGAAGCGAATTTTATTGGTTGGGAACCCTATACAATGTGACTGTCGGGTCAAGCGATTACGTCAGTATTTCCTCTCCCCTGCTCATCCAACTCCGTACCACCCGAACGAAATTCCTACATGTAACGCGATGCAACCACGCCAGTTGCGTGGTACTCGTTTAACGGCCATTCAGATTTCTGATCTTCAGTGCCATGCTCCAGTGTTGCGTCCATTTACGCGAATGATCTCAACGCAGTCGGGTGGGAACGTGACCCTCGCTTGTGCCAGTTCAGGATTCCCTGCTCCGAAAGTTACCTGGGTGGCGCCGAACGGTTTGCGGTTAAGACCGGCTGGTGCTCAGCGTCTGAACCGAAGGATGAGGGTAACCGAAGACGGGATGATGTTGATAGCTTACGCCACGCAGGCTGATCAAGGTCAGTACTCCTGTATCATGGGTAATCCTGCAGGACAGGTGCAAGGTGCTGTCCGTTTGATGGTGCAACCTGCTCCTCAACCACCACCTGAAACACCGGTCACCAACTCGACAATCTCGAAGATAAATCCTCCCGGGAAACCATCGACGCACAATCCCATGTCACCGCATATTACCACCAATACCCAAGAGATCCCAACAAATGGAGACCCGTATGTCTCCACAACTATTCCAGACTCGACCATAAATGGACAAACTTGGCCTGGGATACACCACACTGGTGGTCGTCTTCCACCCCAAAATCCATACTTCAATCACACCAGCACGCAGCTGAACCCAACGATCATTATCGGCGGTGATGCGGACAAGCCAGCCGATGGGTCACCGGACTGGAGAACTCCACAGTGTTCCAATAATATGGGGTCTGGAGACGTTGTTGCCGCCGTCTTGCTGACATTCCTCTTTACAGCGTCATTGATAGCCATCATTTTCTTCCTGTGGTACAGAAGATGGCTTCCGCGGGTTCTCCTGTCTGGAAGACGCAAGGCAATTCTCACCTTATCAGGAAGGCGGCGACTGTCGTCGAAACCACCGCGTCCTGCACAGATATCGCATGCTCGACGTCACCGTAGCTACGAGCGCGTGGACGAAAGTCGCGGTGCGTCAAGCTACTTTAGTGACAGCGAAGACACACTCAGCACAGCTAGTAGCTACGATAGTGCGAGGTACGTGATTACAGATAACAGTGTTGCCGACCCGGACAGTATTAGAATACGTCAGATAAGACTGGCCGCCGTAAGTGCGAAGGCTCCCCAGGTTCCTCGTTCGCCTCATGCTCTAAAGGGATCATCCAAAGCCGAGGGTCACAAAGTTGAGGCGCCCCTACGGTGGCTCGATCGCCGGCGTCGAAAACTCCGCGGTGTCAAAGTCGACAGTAAAACTACCCGGACCTTTAGCAGCCTTGAAGAACAAGGCAGCGGGAAGGAAAACACATATTTATCAAAACGCGGACATGGTGGTACATGACCCAAACTATTCGGCTTTATGGCCGGGACCAAAACAGGACCAATATCAGTACCCTAGAAAACACAGTGCTGATAGCAGAATTTACATCGATTTAAGCTGACCTTGTGGTTCAACTGGAAAATCGTAAATGGACTTCAAAGAGTATTTATAATTTTAGTGACTATTGTGATTCGTGCATAAGATTTTATGCTAAAGCTTTGATTTCTAGATGCAAGAGCGTCTGAAGTGCAGTAAACTAAGGTGATGGTATCAAAGGTTTGCATTAATTCTAATAGTTCCAAATGAATAGGAAATTGTAATCTGCTTCTCCTTCATTCTCTCAATTTCTTAAATCACATTCCAGTTCATGAAATGTTAACCAGAAATCAAGAAAAAGTGTTTTGCTATTGATTTTCTGCTGTTTAAGCACGCATTTTAAGGTCCACTTAGCGGGCGCAAATCCGTATTTAGTATATCGTTAAACAATGAAGAAATGAACAAGCTAAACTTATAATCATGCTTCATAACTTTGCTATTAAATTAGTGTTCATTTAACTCAAAGAAGTGTCAGGAATAGATTTCCTTTGCTCTTCTCTCTTTACAGGAGAACTTCAGACAACTTCAGAAGTTTTTTTTAAAATCACCTAAATGTTATTTAGGATGTAAAAAAGGGGGATTTTGTACTGATTGTGGACATCATACCCTTAGAAATGCTAAGATACACAAAGGCTTTTTAAGCGAGTGTTATAAAGCAGGCATCTGTATTCAAGTGTGTTCAGATGCGACTTATTTATTTGTGCTTTTAAGAAATTGAAAATAAATGTACTTTAATGTTTGTTTTTGTAGCTTTATGCTGTCCATAAATCTACTAGGCGTGAAGACCTTGTAAAGTCAAACTATACATAATGTTATTGTTTGTAAATGAATATATATCACAGTGATGGAGTGCTGTAAGTGTAAATGGCTTTTTGTACACTTGTGTAAATATCTATAAATAGCTCACCGGTTTCATATTTGAAATCGGATAATAAATTGTTCTTCAAACCGAATTAATATTGTCTTAATTTTGATTTTGTTTTCTTCATTACCCAGCTCTCTGCATTATCGCTCAAAGTTTCGAATACGCTCGCAAGACTTTCGAAAAATCAACCCAGGGCTATCGCATTAGCATTGCCTATCAGCTGTTGAAATGCGCGAAAATTGCAGTGACGTATTACGTAATCAAAAAACATTTATCATGGCCCTGTCTTACAAAGAGTTACGATTGATCCAAATCAATCGCAAGTTTGCAGTCTCCTATCTCGTATGTACATAGATTGATATCAATCGCAAATAAGTTGCGATTGATATCAACTCTTTGTAAGACGGGGCCTGGGATATGATATATACCAGAATAGTGAAATTGCCGTTGAGTTGATATTTCGAAAGTCTTTACCATTGTGTTTTAGACATTTAGGCAGAGGGTACCCATAATTGTTCTCACCAATACAAGTAGAAGATGGTGATGATGATGATGGTGATGAGGATTATTATTATTATTATTATTATGAAGAAAATGGTGATGATGGTGATGATAATGATGGTTATGATGATGACAATTATGATGATATTGATGATGATGATGATGGTGATGATGATGTGTATGATGAAGATAGTGGTGGTGATGGTGATGATGTTGGTCGTATATGATGGTGATGATGATGATAATGATGATATTGATGATGATGATGATGTGTATGATGAAGATGGTGGTGGTGATGATGATGGTGATGATGTTAGTTGTAATGATGGTGATGATGATGATAATGATGATGTAATGCTCCATGATCAACTTTTTTCTGATCGATTCCACACCATTTCTTTCACAATGCAATCGCATGATCAGAACTCAACTTTATCTTTAAACACACCCGTTCCCTTTCAAGCAGCTGTATTCCACGACCGACCCATATTAGAGTACCGCAGTGTGACGTCATACTGGCCAAGTTGTCAAGGTTGCTGCATTTTGCTCTGCTAAACAATGGCGTGGTGATCACATCAGCGCCAAACCCTGAATTTGGCCTGCGCCAGCCCGTTGCTTGAATGATTTCCCGGTGAACCTCATGCGCAGGCTATGTTGTTGGGAACCAGTAACCTGGACGACGAGCGAATATGACGTTAGCACTTCGATAATTTATATTCCACTACCAACCTCTATTGATATTCAAGACATGCATTTTACACGTCATCAATCAACTGATTTTTCAAAATTTCTCACACATTTCCCACGTGCTTGAATTAACGTCATATTTCTTTCTCCCATTGACATTTGCACTGAAATGTGTAAGGTTTGCCAGATTGAGATATCCTACCACAAGAATATTTGTAACATCTGGACACCAGGGCAGCGTCTCACGAAACCGTCATAAGTACAAGTTCATCGACATCCCATTGAAATGCGTGTATTAAGTTTGAAATCCGTGTATTAAGTTTAACACGCGTTCCAATGGGATGTCTGTGAACTTGTACTTATGACGGTTTCATGAAACGCTGCCCAGGTCATTGCTTTACTTAATTGGTTAGTTTCGATTGGGAGAGAGTGTCGTAATCCATTGCAATAATTTAGCAAGATGACAGTGCAAAATATTTCCACCACTTATTTCCTCTGTTTTGGCAACAATTACAGGGTAGGTTAAAGACCCGGTCCTGCTTATATATCCCGTAACGATATTTCTAAATATACCTGGATGATCAAAGGCAATTTTCAACTTAACAATAGATCTCCCACATTTTCAGTGACAGAATAAAAAACAAAGGCTAATCAGATGAGTTTTAGGATAGGAAGTTTCATGCCCTAATAGTCTTCAATAGGCTTTCCCAAGGTTTGTCCGATATAGCAGCATGCAACTACTGAATCATAATACCTTCCTGGGCAGCGTTTCACGAAACCGTCATAAGTACAAGTTCACCGACATCCCATTGCAACACATTGTACATTGAATACACGCGTTTCATAGATTGTCGGCGAACTTGTACTTATGACGGTTTCGTGAAACGCTGCCCAGGTGAATTGAATTATTTATTGATGGGAATGCTTAAGAAAGTAGTAGTATTGTGAAACCAATGAAATACTGTATGTTTGATCAAGAGAGTGAGATAATCGTTATTCATTTTATGCACCAAAGTGCATTCCATAACACAAGGGAATTCTCCTCAAAGGGGGAAACAAAAGCTATCATGAAGCATCTCCATTTATTTGGGAGTGGCTTTTCTAAAAATGCACACACTGTGAATGCATTTACGAATTTGTCTTTATCATGGCAAGAAGTTGAAAAACAAATTCCTCCATTCTTCTGCCTCTCCCTCGGCCATGTGCCGGTTGCCTCTAAGTTTAGGAACGATGGAACGTCACGCATGGCCACTAATTTGCTGCATTTTGTGGAAAAGTTTCAGGAAACTCATGAGGTCCCATCTATTTTTGCTACGGAGAATGGATTGTTATTAATTCATACACTAACTCAATAGTACTGTTCTTTCGATGTGATCTTTTTGTTTTCTTCATTAGCCCGGATAGTTGCGGAATATTTATGTTAAAATGCTTTATAACTGCGTGGATACTGTTCTCTGGCAACTACAAGGAAAAGGCGCTATTTGAAATACGTCATGAATTGGATTGGAACCGGTATATGATAGTAGATCTATACAGGGAAACGTATCATTTCATCTATTTCTTCTATTGTTTCTTTTGGAGGGTTCTTTTGGATGTGAGAGGGTTCGGTGTTCACACAATATTATGAATGGCCTGTGAAGCATTTTGTAGCGCGCGTTGTAACTACATGTACCAGGAAAATGGACTCTATGAAACACCTTAATATGGATTGGAACTGTTGTAGCAGACTCCTGAGAGAAACTTCGTATCGCTTCTTTAGTTGCTTCTCTTGAACCTGATTGGAAGTGCAGAGGGTCGGGACCTTGATTTTGAAGTTGAATCTCGCCGACTCACTCTATCCCACCATGTGAGTGGGGTTTAGCGTGCACACACACACAAAATGTGACTGTCTGCAGAGGGATGTCTGGCGCCTCGGCTTCCGATCCGACAGCTTTCTAAGCCTGTTCCGAGACCGGTTACACAAGAAACCTGATCCAGCTGTAGGCGAGAAAGGGAGGGGGATGATAAAGGTAAGAATTGTAGGAACAAGAAGTCGTGAGAAGAAAGAGAGGGTATGGTAAAATTAAGAACTGAAGGAAAACTAGAGCGAGAGAGAGAGAGGGGGTTGAGATGAGAGAGAGAGAGATACGAGAGAGATATGAGAGAGAGAGAGAGAGAGAGAGAGATGAGAGAGAGAGAGAGAGAGAGAGAGAGAGAGAGAGAGAGGGAGAGAGAGAGAGAGAGAGAGAGAGAGAGAGAGAGAGAGAGAGAGAGAGAGAGAGAGAGAAATGAGAGAGAGAGAGAGAGAGAGAGAGAGATGAGAGAGAGAGAGAGAGAGAGAGAGAGAGATGAGAGAGAGAGAGAGAGAGAGAGAGAGTGAGAGAGAGAGAGAGAGGGAGAGAAAGAGAGAGAGAGAGAGAGGGGGGACGAAAAGGCAGTAAATTAGCAGAGATGACAAATGAAAGTAGATGCAATATTGTTTGTGCATTTCCACTTGAATCTCTATTGCACTTAGCAGTTGAACAGCGCATTCATGGCCTTGTGACGCCATACTTGTACGAAGTAAAAACAAATTATACTGGCTTAAACACAGTGAGGAGATGTAACTTTATGAATTTCAGCTGAAAAGCTGAACAATGTTGAAAGCAGTTTTTACACCGATTTGAATGACACGTACAAGTACTAGAAGCAGTTATAGATTCAAAGATTAGGGACTTTTCGATTTGCACGTTCATAAGCGAACTGCGACGTATGCGGTCATTTTTAAGCAGGGTTGACGAGGCACGTTGACTGTTGTTCGTTACCTTTTCGATTTTACACAACTACGACGCTTGCTTAGTGAGCGCGAAATTCGATCGAATAGCTAAAGATCCAACACCAAATTCGGTGCATGGACTGTTCTCAAAAAATATGCTGCAACAGATTAGCGATGCATAAATAAAATGTGTTCATTTTATGAATTATTCTGCAACAATTTTGATTTAAGGGAAATTACAGACACGAAAATGTGTTAATTTAAGAGAATTCACGCTTCCACCACTCTCCGGTTCTAGAATTAGGTCGATTGGGTCCATTTTGTGACTTCGATGTGATGTTTCGTGCCTACAAAAGATTGCTTACGAACATGTACCGTCACAGTTTGCGAACGACGGCAAAACAAGGGCGAACGCGTTCGAGAATTCTGCTACGAACGATGAGCTCGTCGATGCGCATGCGCACTGCTTCAATAGTTACCGCATACGTCGCAGTCCACTAGTGAACGTGCAAATCGAAAAGTCCCTATTAACTAAAATAGACCACGACGTAGGCCCGCCCAAACGGAATTTGATACCAATATTTTGTTCAACATAGGGTAGATGATCCATTGCATTGTGCAATAATTAAACCGAATCTATGCTTACAACCCTGTGGATTATTAGTATACGATACAGACATAATTCACTCTGTCTAATCTAAGTTATGATATATCAAGAAGTAACAAATGAACAACTGATAATAACAATATGAATAGTGTATATATTATTAATTATGTTACGCGAATTTTGCTGCTCTAAAATCTTTCCCGTTCTATATCTGTGTGTATATATATATATATATATATATATATATATACATGTATATATAAAAGAGTTTTCATATATAGACATTACTTTGGAATAGGCAATGTGTTTTAATATTTGTTGAAGGTATCAAATGACCGCACTTTAAACTGTCTACTGCGGTCAAAATATCACAAATTAACATTTTTTTTTTAAATTTAAAAATGATTTGTGTTATTTGATATGAAAAATATAGTTAGACGATCGGTATTCGGCATTTATTTTGAAAATTAGTATTTAGATTTCAATTTTTTTAATATAAAGATATGGACATATTTTATGGTGACAGCATCGATGTTTTTATTAGTCTACTTTTTTCCAAATCTTTTCACATGAAATACTATGATCAAATACCCTACTTTGTACCCTACTGGGAGAATTAGCTCAATACATGCAACCATACCACAACCATATTCCAGTCATATAAAGTTACACCCTCGCGTACCACCATCCCAAAACATGACCCGCTTTTCCCCCTTTCTTTAAATTTTAGTAAATTTGTTCGACAACCATATAATTGAATTTCCTAGATTTTCCTAGCTACTGTATTGTGACACGAATTATTACGAAGACGTCATAATACGAGGAGCCATCGCATCGTGAGACCTAATCCGAAAACGGCGCATTCGGAATTATTTCGGATTTGATGGAGTTGTTAATTCGTGTTTAATATAATAACACAGGGCGTGATCAGTGTGCTCGGCTTATGGTTTTCGGATAGGGTGTGTATGATGGTGGCCTGGATTGTCGGATATGGTAGGAAATTATATGTGAGGTATTTATTATGCAGTGGTAAGAACGTGGGTGATAGAATTGATTTGAAGGAACCAGAAGTACCAAATACATACAAGAATATCATTATTATTTTTTATATTGTTTATGCTTTTGTTTTTTGTTTATGCTTTTGTTTTTTGTTTTTTAGTTAGTCATCTAAGTGTGCTGTGGATATTGTAATGTTACTTTTATTCATACCGTTTCTCGTAAGCTTTACGTAGGACTTTGTATAATAAAATGGAACACATATCAAACTTCGAGCACCTCTTTCTCTCTCTCTCTCTCTCTCTCTGTCTGTCTATCTATCTCTCTGTCTCTCTTTCTCTCTCCCTCTCTCTCACAAAAGTAATTGAACCAAATCACACATTATTGACAATTGTCACCAATGCGTTACAAGATGTTACACATTCGCGATCTATGTCCTATTTAGATAATAATAGTAAATTAATAATAGATAATTGTAAATTTATATTGATCGCATTGCCCCCCTTCATTTTGATCTTGGCTCTAACATTGTTAGCCCTAAAATGGCAGCAAACTCTTTTGTCGATATCTTGACTGAATATTTTGAGGGGCAAAATGAATTTCTGGAAAATCAAACCAACCAGATGTACATTGAACACGAACCAAAAACGCTTACTCAGGCTAGGAAACGAAAAAACCTACTACGAAAAAAAGCATTCGGCAGAAATGCAACCAAAGAGGACCGGGAAGCATTTAAACTTGCAATAAAAACAATATCGTACCTAAAGAAAAAAAGAAAGGAACACAGGGACGAAAAGTCTAGAGCTCACTTGGAGAAAAGATTTCGGGATAACTTCTATGATTTCTCCAAGAAGGCATGTAATGGCTCGTTACATGCAAATTCACCTCGGCCAACGTTTTCTCAGATTGAAGCGGACGAATATTTTTGTACAAAGTACAGTGTCCCCAACGTTATTGATCTTACTTCGTTGTCCTGGTTCCCGTATGTCAATGTGAATTCGGAAAATTACCAAAGCTTTGATATGAACCCGTTCAAACCCAAAGATGTTAAGAATGTTCTGAAACGGAAAAAGCAAGATCAGCACCCGGTGATGATGGTCTGATGTATGGTATGCTAAAACACTTGTACTGTACCCACCACTTCCTGGCAACATTATATAATAAGATTTTGGAAAGTGGTGATCCCCGAAATGTGGTCTGAATCAAAAGTTGCCTTGATTTTCAAGTCTGGTGAAACAACAAAACCAGAAAATTTTCGGATGATATCTCTGACCTGTTGCGTTGGTAAGATATTTAATCAGATCTTATCGGAGAGAATGTCAACCTATCTGACAGCCAATGAATTCATAGATAAAAGTATCCAGAAGGCATTCATCAACGGAGTGAATGGCTGTATAGAACACAACCAAGTCGTACATGAAATTCTGAAACATGCTAGATGTAAACAAAAAACATTGCACATCACATTCTTCGACCTGGCTGACGCGTTTGGCAGTGTGAGTCATCAGCTGATTTCTACGTCACTAAACCGTTACGCAATACCCCAACCAGTAGCCCGTTACATCGATGTTCTCTACTCAAGACTGAATGGCAGAGTATGCGGTCCGGGGTGGCAATCGGAACGCTTCGCTTTCAGGAAAGGGGTCTTTCAGGGAGACCCCCTATCCCCCATTGTATTTCTCATGTGTTTCAACCCAATTATTGAATATCTTGAAACCCAGAAGCATCGATATGGATACGATTTCGCCGGACAAAAGTTAATAACTACCCCATATGCTGATGACTTCAACCTGATAACTGGAAATAAAAGATATCATCAAAAACTTGTTCAAGAAGTAGACAAACTACTCAGTAGTATGGGCTTAACAATCAAAGCTAGAAAGTGTCGTTCCTTATCAATTTCGGGCGGTAAACCAACAGTTGTTGATTTTTCCTTAGCTAGGGAACAAATTGCATCCGTACACAATAATCCTATTAAATTTCTTGGATCTCACATTACTTTCACGATGAAGACTGCAGAAACATATGATTTTATCCGTGATAAGGTTGATAGTACCCTCATGAATATAGATGGTTTAAACATAAAAAATGAGTATAAGCTAAGAATCCTTAATGATTATGCTCTTTCCTCTATGAGATATATGCTTACTGTACATGACCTCCATGCAACTCACCTTGGACAACTAGATACACTTTTAGACAAATACATTAAAGATGGCTGGGCATCCCCGGCGTGGTGCCAACATTGCTGTAGTTCATGCCCCAGGGGCTTAATATACCCACTATCTCCGAACTCTACCGAACATGTCATTGCCTTGCCTATAGTAGATCGAAAGTTAAAGGCGACGAAATGGTAGTTCATGCCCTAGATCACCAACTGGCCAGAGAGGAAAACTGGACCAGAAAGTCCTCTACAATCCAGGTTGCACACCAAATTCATCAAACCAGTTTAAAAACGAATTGGAAAGATACTAAAAAATCAGTCAAAATGAACCTGAAAGAGGAAAGCAGGAAAAAATGGAAAAATGAAATAGAACCTCTCCTAGTCCAAGGTGAATTTATGAAGGTACTAGAAATGGAAAACTGTGACTTGTCTTGGAAGTCCATCATTTTCAATCTACCACAAGGAGTTATGAAATTTGCAATAAATGCAGTGATTGATAGTTTACCGAGTAATAAAAACTTGTATCGATGGGGTAAGCGATTAAATGACTTGTGTAGTTTGTGTCAGGCTAAAGGTACATTGCATCATGTATTGAATAATTGTCAGGAAATGTTGAATAGATACACGTGGCGGCACAATAACATTGTACACAATCTGATAAAGAGCATTAAACAGACCGGCCTTGATAATGATCAACAAATATATGCCGACGTGGAAGGGGAGACAATCAATGGAGGGACGGTTCCCCAACCGTTGTTCCCACACAACAAAGACCAGATATGTGTTTTATTGATTTTAGAAAAAAGGAAATACTTGTATTTGAATTGACAATCCCATTTGAAACCAATATACAACAGGCCCACCAAAGAAAATTAGACAGGTACGCCGGACTGATACATGATATATCAGAAGCCGGCTGGACCCCCAAATTATTGTGTATAGAGATAGGTTCCCGTGGTCTGATTACTCCAGATAACAAGAAGAGACTGATAGATATGTTGAAAACATGTAAATGCAAAGTAAGGTACCCACAACTGAGAAATGAAATCTTGAAATCTGTACTGTTTGGGTCGTATGTTATTTTTTACAGCCGGTCGGAACGCACCTGGCAATCACAACATTACTTGGAAGTGTAATTGGTTTAGCTAGTTTGTATGACTTGTTATAGCGAGACCGTCACTCTCTCTCTCTCTCTCTTTCTTTCTCTCTCTCTCTCTCTCTCTCTCTTTCTTTCTCTCTCTCTTTCTTTCTCTCTCTCTCTCTCTCTCCCTCCCTCTCTTTCTTTCTCTCTCTCTCTCTCTCTCTCTCTCACTATATCTCTCCACCTCTCCACCTCTCATTATGGTGATAGGTTCTCGTGGTGTGATTAAGCATAATAATAAGAACAGATTGATAGTTATGATGACGGTACGTAAATGTTAGGTGAGGTATAATTATGTAATTGAGAAAAGTATTATTTCAAAATGATATTGTGTGGGTTTATGTTATTTTCTACAGCCTGTCGGAACTCACCCGGCAATCTCAAAAATCATTGGAGGTGTAACTAGTTTAGCTTAGGAGACGTATATGACTTGTTGTAACGGGACCTCCCTCTCTCTCTGTCTTTCTCTCTCTCTCTCTCTCTCTATCTCCCCCTCTCTCTCTCTCTCTCTCTCTATCTCCCCCTCTCTCTCTCTCTCTCTCTCCCCCTCTCTCTCTCTCTCCCTCTCTCCCTCTCCGACTCTCTCCCTATGGAGATAGGTTCCCGAGGTTGATTACTCATGATATTAAGAAGAGATTGGTAGAAATGGCCACGGCATATAAATGTATAGTGAGGTATTCCTAATTAAGAAAATAATTATTCACTCTTTTGGAATTATTAATGTTTTCATTTAAAAAACAGACGTTATAATGTTTTTTTTTTCCGTATTGTTATTGTGTATTGTAATTGTCTTACCCTGCATGAGATGCATCCAATGTAATTCAATCTCTGACCTGGGTTTATGTAACATCTTTATTATTATGTTATATGTATTTTCTTGAATAAAGATGAATAAACAAATTTATATTGCGCAATTTCTATACAAGTAGGATCAAATGGGTTTAAACAAAATGCATAAACAAAAGCAGAAATTATAGTATTAATTAATGTTCAATTATACATAAGGAAATAATATTCAGATCGGCTTTAAACATTGGTAAGCTTGTCGGACACAATTGGAGAATAACATTACAATGGGTTACAACTTATATCAAGCATGTCTATGGAAAGGTTTCCCGAAACGAAATTTTTTGAGATGTTTTACAAGATTTAAGTCCCTTCAGCATATTCAGGTCTCGCATGGAGCTCTTATAACGCCATTTTGTGACTCAAGAAGGAGAGAGAGAGAGAGAGAGAACAGCTCTAATGATGATATTCCGCCTTGAAGAAAACTGATATTGTATCTAACGAATTAGTTCCGAGGTGCGGAGAAGAAGAATTGAAGGAGGGAAAGAAGAAGCGACGCGTGTCTCTGATCTAGATAGTAGTTACTGAAGAACACTTTGGCAGTGAATTGTTTTTGGTCCTTTATGAAAAGCCAAGCACGGATCTAGATAAATAAAAAAAAAATTAAGGTGGGGTGGGCTTCGCTTGATTTCATTACGAGCTAGAATTGTTTAGGGAACTTGAAGAAATTAGAGGGGCGCTTGACCCCCCCCCCCATTAGAACCGCTAATGGAAAAGACTTATATAAATGTGTATCAAGGAGGGGGAGGGAGAGAGTAATACAGATCAGGACAGACCAGAAAAGAATCGAAAAATGGCTCTACGAAGATACTATCGCAGACGATATATATTAAACCATCCGACTTGCAGTGGGAGGCCTACAGACATGTTGCTAACAGTGACATAGTACTACTACTACTATTACTACTACTACTACTACTACTACTACTACTACTACTACTACTACTACTACTACTACTACTACTACTACTACTACTACTACTACTAATTATACTACTACTAATTACTACCACTTCTACTACTGCTACTCCGTCATACTACAACTACTACTACTACTACTACTACTACTACTACTACTACTACTAATACTACTACTACTACTACTACTACTACTACTAATAATAATAATAATGATAAATAATTATAAAGTCTTTTCTTCTTCTTCTTCTTCTTCTTCTTCTTCTTCTTCTTCTTCTTCTTTTACTTCTACTTCTACTTCTACTTCTACTTCTACTTCTACTTCTACTTCTACTTCTACTCCTACTTCTTCTCCTACTTCTCCTACTTCTTCTCCTACTTCTTCTCCTACTTCTACTTCTTCTCCTACTTCTTCTCCTACTTCTTCTCCTACTTCTACTTCTTCTCCTACTTCTTCTCCTACTTCTTCTCCTACTTCTACTTCTTCTCCTACTTCTTCTCCTACTTCTACTTCTTCTCCTACAACCACTGCTACTACTTCTACTACTCCATGACATTTTAATAACTATTGTACATAATGATTTTCGATGACGGTACCAGATCCTTTTACCAATCTACACACTATCTTAGAAAAACAGGCAAGTAAAAAAGTGCTCTACATGGGGGCATCAAATTAATTAAAAAAAACTGGACGCACTCGTTTATTAGCACACTCTCCGTCAACATAATAACACTATAGAGCCTTTACTGTGGCATAGCGTGGGCCTAGTCCGCTGAGGGGCCACTGGCATCATGATGGGGGGCAGCGGTCTTTCTAGGTGTATGATAATGTGGATTTTACAAGTCGATTTATTGGGAGGCGATTGATTAGGAGGGGATATATGGAAGGGTGCTCTTATTCTTTCTTTTCAAACTTATTTTCCTCTCTCCCTCTCTGTCTCAACCTCTTTTCACATTTTCCCTCTGCATTTAGGCTATGGAGCACGTGCCCCATTCCCCCTGTGGCCAAACCTCCGAGAACCTAAGCTTATTCCATCTGCCTCCTCCCATTAAGAATAGAATATATTTGAGACCAGTGGGTTTATTTCTTGACACATCAATGTTGATGAATTTCATCCTCAATTACAAATGAAACTATGAAGAAAGAGTCCATCCTTCATGGTCAATTGAAAGGGCGATTAGTGGATTAGAGGTCGGTAGTATAAGCACGTGGATTTCAATGTAACCATATCGCTTTAAATTGCTCCACACCGCACACCATAGGGAGTTGGTTGTAATATTTCGTAATATCTTTTCAGGAACGTGGTGACATAATTATGTCAGTGCGATAAACAGAAAGGGTAAAGGGGCAATAAAAGGATTATATAATTATGTCCTTGCGGAAGAATTTAAACGTTATTAAGATAAGAAATGGGTGTAGACTGGTCAGATGACAGGTAAGTTAATAACTGAAATATTTTGGACAAGACCAATGACCTCGGTCTGTCTGTTGATCTATTTTTATTTTCCAAATTAGTTTATGGTTGTAGAAACTAGTAAATTGTTTTTTTTATTATTATTATTGAATAATTTTTTTAAAAGAAGAAATATAAAACTTGAAGGCAGCCAGGGGCGCAAATGCCCCATTTAAAAACCGGGGTTAAAGATGCCAATAAACCATGAATAAATATTTATCCCTTATCTGATAAGGGAGATCGGTATTGATGTATCGGACGACTATACCTATAAAATATCATCCAAAGGGCTAATAAACATAAGGTGATTTTCTTGGGGGTCATTGTCCAGAGGTAATCTTGTGCATTCTGTTGTATTTATTTTTGTGCGAAGAAAGTAATGAGGTATACCTAGAGTCTTAGATAAAGTCGATATAGTGTGGCATAAAATGATTTTGGACTTGAATAAATAAATATATCTCCTTTATCTGATCAGAGTGTGGGGTAATTGTAGTTTAACAAGAATTAATTCCTTATTTTTACTTCAAAAGAGAGCGATTCGCTTGATCACTAACTCAAATTATATATCACACACGGAACCTTTATTTCATCGTTTAAAAACATTAAAAATACAAGATATTCACATTTTTCAGAAAAGCATTTTTATGTATAAATATTCTCATAATCAACTGCCATCCCTATTTCACAACATTTACAGTTTAAACTCAAACATTCACACATATCCCACCCGTTGTTCAACAAATTATCACTTAGAAAATCCTAAAATACTTTTAGCCCTAAAGTCAGTAAGACATCATGGACCAGATGTTTGGAACTCCTTACCAAATTCAATAAGGCATTGTTCATCTCTCTATTCTTTTAAAGCATCTCTTAAAAAACTCTCATATCGAAGTATCTACAAAACTGATTTCAACATGCAGTAGGCAATTATCATTGATATCTCAAATTTTGGTCACATTGCAACTCATTTTTGGAAATTTTGTTTTCTATTTCGTATTCTTGGATATATTTATTGAAAAGGGTACATTTGTTTTAACTCCACCATACAATATAAAGCTACATGCACACGTTACACACACATACAAACACACACACACACACACACACACACGCGCACATAATATACACTTACACAACACACTCACAAATACACAAATGTTTAAACACTTTTTCATTATAAGTTCTCCCTTAAGATTTTTTTTGGTTTTTTTTGAGGCCGCCATCCTCGTCAAGCATCGCTTATGATTGCGGTCTCCTGCACTTTTCTACAAACAGTTAGGATAATACTTCAAATTTATGATATGTTATGGAAATATTAAGTTTCGTTATTTTATGTACACATGTAAAAAAAGATGTTAAAAAAAAAAAAAAGAGTGATCGGTATTGACGTATCGGGTGACTATCCCCTGGACAGCTACCCCTTGTCCCTGGACACCTTGCAAAGAATAACATCAAACGGGCTAATAAACTTAATTAGGGTGATTGTTTTGGGGGTCAACTTGTTGTGAGAAGATAATCATGATGTATACTTAATGTTTTAGATAAAGTCGATATAGTGTGGGACAAAATTATTTTGGACTTTGCAAAAACCTTTAACGTTTTAGATCATGGCATTAAGATATTTTATTAAAGACAATGAAAGTCTCAGTCTACGTATATAAAAGTAATGTAATTAAGAGTTTACAGGCAAGAGATATGTGTGTGTGTGTGTGCGTGTGTGTGTGTGTAAGGGGGTAATAAAAGACACAATAAGTTGTAAGAAATTGATTATTTGTCACAATTCTATATTTGTAAATTTGTCTATGAGAAGTGACAAATCGTTGGTCTGAATATAATTTCCTTGTTTCCCAAATGCCATCAAGAAAAGGTCAAACGACGAAGAAAGATCACAAGTTTGCTCTACAAAAAGAAGTTTTACGGCAAAACAGTTTTTGTAACCTTTCTATTTTTGGAAGGGCCATGCCAGATTTATATATATAGCATCTATTTTTGTTTACGTGTAATTGTTGGCCGAAAAATGCCTGGTTGAATTTAATATGTCTCCTACAAAAATTTGATGCGCACACGGAGCTTCACCTCTTAATACATGTATTGAAGATCTTTGGTCTTGGAATAGAGGATAGAGAGAAGGGCAGTGTCAGATTTATATACGGTCTGTTTTTTCATCTACGTGTAATTATTGACCAAATTCAACGCGTCTCCTACAAAAGTTTGATGCACACGCAGGAGCTTCACCAATTAATATTGAAGATCTTTGGTTTTAGGAATACGTGGTCAAACAATATAGTACGAACTTACACCATTCAAGCATGGAAATAAACTCTAAATTAGAGATATACCTTTCAACCAACAAGTACCATGTAGGACATTTAACTTTTAATTCAAATTAGTACACAAAAGGCAATTTCAAGTTCAAAAATATAATTTATTTGTTTCTGACATTATTAGTTTTCAAGATAGAATCGAGTAATGTCAAACAAGTAAATGATTGAGATTAGTAATAAAATGTTCCTCGTAAGAAGTATCCACGACAGGTATTATACAGAGGAGTGGTGTCATTTGAATTGCACAAGTGATATGTTTAAAAAGAAGGGGGCACAAGCATGTTTCATATGAAACAATATTTGTGTATTTTAATAGGAAAGATATTTCTGCTTACAAGAAAGGTCAGGGGTTCAAATTTACAGGTAATATAAAATGTTGGTACCAGTCAAAGTGGTCTAAAAAGAAAAAGAAAACTTCATTTTTGTTTTTTAATTTTGGGACAGGCTGACTGATACCATGACTTATCTACAATAAGAGTATTTGACAAAATAAGTTGTACTGTAACTCCAAGTAATGAGATTGGCTGCATCATCTGCATATGAACCATAAATTCTTTGCATGTTTAGTCATGAAATATTGTTACTTTTAATGTAATACAAAGACAGAGAGTAAGCTAAGAAGAGTCCCTAAAACTATGTATTGATAGTTTGTTTTCAACTTCTAGGCTACACTAAAAGGGATATATATTTATGCCACAAACCATTAAGTAAAATACAGTTTTAATGCCAGTAATAACCAGAAACAAAATTTTGACAATAATGAGACATATAAGCCAAATTAATGGCATGATTTCTTACAAGCACATCCTATCAGGTTAATATAAAATGTTGAATATGGTACCTTCAAAGAGTACTGTAAAGATAATTACAAGAAATCTAGCAAAACAAAAATATACATTTAATAGGAGTGTATAGACAATTTCAGGGTTAACAATTTCAAATCCTAACAAAACTTTCACAAATCACTAACAAACAAAAAAATGAAACCGACCCAAAATCAAAGAAAACAACATATTGATGTAATTTAAAATGCTACATTTTATGAAAAAAATACAATCTAAATTCAATAGAACCCTTTCATACCTCAATTATATTTATAGTACATCAGTTCAACAAAAATTTATAATTTCCATTTCTTCATTCTATCAAGGGAAACACCCCAGCTACATCAAATGTGGTACGATACATGTATCTAAAAATATTCAAGGGCCTTTATACATTCATAAAATGTTTAAATAATCACTATTTCTCCATGAAAAAAAGCCATTTCTGTCATTCTAGTAATGTACATCAAACCGCCAACTGTCAGGTCACCTGTTTTCAATAATAAAATACACTAAAGACTTGTTCAGATATGCCATAAAAAAGCCACCACAGGTTTTTGACATGTAAATGAATGGTAACTGTGCGCAACAAACGACTTGCTTGTATTCACTGATTCACAATGATTGCACTGCCAATTTACTTCTCACTCGTGTTCTTGATTTCATAGAGGTCTTGTCTTCTGACATATGACGGGTACAGTGGAAACTCATTATGAGGAGCTCTGATACAGTCAAACCTGCTTTAGCGACCACCTGTATAGAAAGACCACCTGTCTACAGAGACCACATTTTTTGTTTCCCTTGAAAATGTTTTCTCATTGAAACATGTACTAAATGAACCTGTACATAAAGATCACCTGCCTGTAAAGACCACTTTTCTTGTCTCACTTAGGTGGTCTGTATAGACAGGTTTCACTGTATCATAACAAGATACCTGATATAACAAGGTAATTTTCATGGTCCCAATGACCTCATTATAATGAGCTTAAACTGTATCCGAGTTCAAATCTGGGTAAATTTTGATAGATTTGCGATCACTTATTGCCAATTTACTGCTCACTCACATCCTTAACTTCATAAAGATCCGGTCTTTTCTGACGCATGATAGGTATCTGGGTTCGCATCTTCTCAACGGCAGCAATGTCGATATCGGCATAGACAATCTCCTCCCCCGCTCCTGCCTTTCCTATTGGTTCTCCCCTAGGTTGAAAAGTGGAGAAAGAATTGATAGATAGAAAAGAGCATTAAAGGGGAAGTCCACTCTAATATTAAATTAGTTGTAAATAAGCAGCAAAATGAGAGGAACAGGTCAGTGAAAATTTGAGCAAAATCCGAATAAAGATAAGAAAGTTATGAATTTTTGGAGATGGGCCATGCTTAATTCTCCCTATCGCCAATACCCCCAAATGCCGGTATGTGCGCCTCTTGGATGTAATTTTGAGCCACTTCTGGGACTTACATACTTCCGGTGTACGGTGCGCGCGCAGTATGTATTATGCATGCGCGATATATGTATCTGAAAGCCGTTTCTAGATTTCTCTCTTATCGGCTGCCACTGACTCTCTTGGATTTTTTACAAGTCCATCCATGATTGTGTAGGATATGTACTCTGTAGGAAATTTACCCAAGTCACATCTCTCATTCAAGGATATCTCCAAAGGTTTTTACGTGCGACCAGCACACAGCAGATTCACAGTATCGCACCATATTCCAACTGGCAATTCAGTTTGTAAAAATATAGAAAATTGCATATGATATACACTGTACTATCGAAAAAGCCAAAGACGAAGTGAAAGGTACCACCATCCAAATATTTCAATGCGTATATAGACAGCTAGCTCGGTGACTACTGACTACCGGCTGCCGGCTGCCGGCTGGACGGCACAGTACAGCAGCACAAAATAGACCGGAAGCGACTAAGTCGCCAAGCTATACCAGAGTGCATTTAAAATGGAGGCATGAAACTAACATTCAGGTAGTTGGGGGTATCGGCGATAGCGAGAATTAATGCAAAGTCATTGTGAATATGCATACTCCACATAAGACGATGTCATCAAGTCGATGGCTAGATTTTAGGTCAACAACTTCCGATTTTCAAAGCTTTAGATATCGAGTTTTCAGAGAGAATTTTCTCCTCTAACAGACACTAAAATAGCATAAAATTGATATTATAGTACTCTATGGCTTCTAAGCTTTCCATTGATATATAATTCATCTATTTCATTTTTCACATCCGACATGGTCTTTAAGTCGTCGGTCGGCAGTGTGACTGAGAAATTACTCAGATCTTCTAAGACTCACCATGGGTCGACCGCTGTGCTGTGTCCCCAGGCCACGTAGCCTGCACCTTCGTCTCTGGCGGGAGATGCGGTAGCAACGTAGAGTTCATTGTCAACAGCCCTGAGTGGAAGCAAAGAAATGAGAATCATATCCATATCAGTGTAAGAGTTAAAATTAGACTCACTCCCTTCTTGTATTTGTCACAATTACTATTTGTTTCTCTTGTCTCTTCTCTCTATACATATTCATTTCACATCATTTGCATATTCATTTCCTCCATTCATCTCCTCCACATACCAAGTCTTAAAACAGGTGGTATGTTCTCTTCTCATTCTTTATTCATGAATCTTGTTTGAATGCTTTACATATTTCTACTTCTTACTTATCATTGGTTCTCTTCTCCTTTTCCTTATGAATATTCAGTTTTATTCTTAAATCCTATTTTGCTATTGGTTGATGAAGTATTTTATTTGAATATACTTTGCATGAGGCTGCACATGGACAGCATGCTATAATAAAACACATGCAGACCTGCACTGGACATGAACTGAGTGAGTTGTACTGATTTAGAGCCCTGTTACTGTTATGTTAGAGACTTAAGAGAGAGGATTGATTTGAGTTGGGCAGTGGTTTTGAATGATTGGTGTTATAGAGATAGATGTGGCAAGAGGTTATTTTATTAGTTTACATCAGTATCAGCCAGATCGGTAAAGAGAAATTACCATCCGTGTCCCTTTTCGTAGTACATACTGCATACGTGACAAAAGAATACGTGGATTCACAATCCACAGCGCCATCTAGTGACACCAGTGTTTAGTCAATTTCATGTGATGCATTATGGGGAAAAAGTCAACAAAAATATCAGCTGTGGCATTATTATATACCCTAAGAGATAAGGGCATTTAATCAGAAGTTTTGGTGGAGAAGGTTCAAATAGCTTACCCGGGTAAAACTGATCGCTGATATCGGAACAATCAATCTCAATTTGATGTTCCAATACACTGCCACATTTCATGATCTGCATGATTTTTTAATTTTTAACTGAAAGGCTGCATATTTTTGTCAGATACCCATTTTTTCTGTTCTCTTTAAATGAAACTTGACATAGTGATTTCCTTCCTTCCCCAATGCCCTTTAAAAAAATTGTAGTAAAAAATGGTTTCAATCATGCATAAATCAATTCTTAAATGGTCTCAATAATAAGCTGGAAAAATAAGCAGGAAAAATAAGCAGCTCAACAAACTTGTCATTTGCAACTGTGTGAAACAAAAACAAAATACATTTACCGGTACTACCTTTTTTAAAAAGTAAGATACATGTATTAACATTTAAAACAAAAATGAGATGGACTAATCGATGATCCTTCATACGTGTACGTGTGAATGCTCTCCCAACAATTACTGCAGGCATTAATCATCAAAGAAAAGGCTGTAATTAGAGTTAAGGTTAGGCTTAGAGTTAGGGTTAGATATACATCTAGTGTTTGGTCCAGGGTTGAGGTTGAGGTCGGGGATTTAGTTCGTGCTGGAAAATGACGGTGGAAAAAAAAACATTGTTGCGAAGCATGTGTTGTATAATCAGATAAATTTACCATGGAAAGGAGCAAAGGTAGGGATTTATTTTGAACTTCTTAACTCACCTCTATTCATATTCATGAGTCACCCCTCATTCACATTCACCCTTTTCATCCACCACCCTTTCATCTATCTTCTCTCTCCCTTAAATATTGGTTTCCATGTTCATTCGAGCTTAAAGTATAATTTACATCTTCTATGAATATTCAATATATACCTTTTGTTTATGTTTGAATATTCAAGAATACTTTAGGATGTTGATTTATACATGTTTGTTACTATATGAATATTAATTGGGTTTCTTTCTTATTTGCATGGAATTTATGCAAATGCTACATGGAATGCAGTTTCACTTTTAGACATTAAAAACCTGGTCAGTTAGCCAGTAGGTATCAACCCGAAATCATGTCTCCTGGGCTGTCTCTGTATACTTAAGAGTGCTAGGAATTATGTTTGAACCGCCACCCTACACAAACATCATCTTACCTTGCTCGCTGAAGGAGTTCCCAATGGGCGGGGCCTGTTGTCATATTGAATGCTCCTGGATACAGTAATAGGTGACAGCCTAGATGGGTCAAAGGTTAAAAGTAATAGAATTATTACTAAAAATGTCAAATTAGGAGTAGGACCTTTACCACTCGTTCAATATATTCTTCACATTACATAAAATCTTAAAGATAACATAGCATACCTAATCATTTTTTTTCTCCACTTTTGAGGATTTCTTTACTATACTGGGCTTAACCCCAATGCAAGTTTTTTTTTTCTGTCAGTAGAATATTAGCTGTACATTTTTAAGAAATAGATTGTGTTTCAAAGTTTATTTTGTGTTTTATAAAAGCAAAATGTATTTTTCAAGCAGAAAGTCATTGACCCCAAAATGTAATACATGCACGGTAGAGTGATCAGGAAAATGAACAAAAAGAGTGCTCGATCTACTTTGAAGAAAATCTTAATAACAACACTTTACCCCAGAGCTGTTCTTATTGTGCAGGCTTTTGCATTATAAAAGTACAAGTTTCAGCACTGTTTCATGTTACCTCTCTTGCAGTACAGTTGAGCCAACTCTGCAAATCTCATGTCATAGCAGATCCCAACACCAATTTTTACATTTTCTGCAAAAAGAATAAAGAGATGAAAGCACTATGTCATAACATATATACTTTCAGAGCATAAAAAAAAGGTTCAGGTGAAAAAAAATTAAGAAACTAAGTGAAAGTTAGGAAATAACAGAAAATGAAGAAAAAATATTGGTAAAAAACATCAAGGAGTGTGAATAAAAGAAGGAGAAATTATTTAACAAAAATGTGTTTGAATATGAGAGCTATTATTATAGCAATGATACTGATTTATCAACGAGCATATCATCTGTTTGGAGCCAGAAGGGCATTAACTCGTATACTTTCACACAGAGTTGACACCTTTCTGGCTCTAAACAGATGCCATATCAATAGAATATCGAGGGGGAAAAAAGTCATTCATTTATTGACAAAGTAATTGGATTTCATGCTTCATACATCTAGAACTTTCAGTTTCACACGCTCACATTGGAAAATGTTCCAAAAATTTATGATTTGGTTGGATAGCCTAACCAATACATACCAGGGCCCTGCTTCATAAAAATTGTTATAAGCTACTGAAATCCTTGTATTTGATTGGCTGGAAGCAGATTTGTCATAGACACTGTGAACATGACGGACAAAGAAAGAGGAAAAAATATACAGTTCCTATTCTTCCCTCAACAATTGCTGTGGTGGACAAAGGAACATCCCTTCACTGTTATTATGTAAAATAAGTAGAACAGGTGAATATGCATGTGACACCTGTTCTACACATTTCTTACATAATAGCAGTGAGGGATGTTCCTTTGTCCACCACAGCAATTGTAGAGGGTAGAATAGGAACCGTATATTTTGTCCTCTTTCTTTGTCCGTCATGTTCACAGTGTCTATGACAAATCTGCTCCCAGCCAATCAAATACAAGGATTTCAGTAGCTTATAACAATTTTTATGAAGCAGGGCCCTGGTATGTATTGGTGAGATCTATGGCAGTTGTTATTGATAACAAGTTTTATGAGGCAGGGCCCAGGTGCATATTATTTTGGCAGTGTGGAAAGAAATAAATAAATCTTGAGACTGTCACCACACCTGCAGTGAAAGTAGTCAGGTCTGATCCTGGACTAAGCACATCTGATTCTTTGAAAGTAATACCTCCTGGCACATCGATGTCAAAGAGATGGATCTGTTGGACAAAAAAAATGAAAGGATATAAGCAACTAGCTCAATTGATTTTAACTAGTTTTTAACAAAACTAAACAAAACAAAATTGAATCTATACCACACTCTGCATCTATTGCATGTACATTTGTAACTGTCTAAATCACTATTAAACCAAAAAGTCTGAATTCTATTCTCAAGCATTTCATAGCTGCATCAGGTTTCTTTCACATTTGACAGCTTGCATTCATTACATGTACAACAAACATTTAAAATGAATTAGCAACCCTGAACAAATAGGCCATTTTCGTGATGTAACCAAATATATACTGAAGTGCCTCGATACACTTATTCGTAACAGGCGAATAAATAATTTGTATTTCAATAGTCAGAATGCAAATTGCATATACAGTCAAACCTGTCTATAGCGACCGCCAAAGGGAAACACAAAAAGTGGCCTTTGTAGACAGGTGGTCTTTGTAGACATGTTCCTTTAGTACATGTTTCAATGAGAAAACATTTTCAAGGGAAACAAAAAATGTGGTCTTTGTAGACAGGTGGTCACTAAAGCAGGTTTGACTGTATTAAGTGTTGGTAGGCCATAATGTTTGTCCTACCTAGCAACAACTAATGTCTGCAATTTAAATTCTGACTATTGAGATACATTTATTCGCAACAGGTGAATGAACAAATTTGTATCAAGGTGCTTCACAAAGGCATATGCTTAAATTTGGTTACATTACAAAAATGGCCTATTATACTAATACTGTTTTCACACTGGCAAAATTTTGCTTAACCCAGTACTATAGGTGGGGCTAAAGGGGGGTCTTAGCCCCACCTATAGTCCGGGGTTAAGCTTATTCCACTTTCTTTTCACACTGGCAAAATGTTGCTTAACCCCGTACTATAGGTGGGGTTAAAGGGGGTTTTAGCCCCACCTATAGTCCGGGTTAAGCTTATTCCACTTTCTTTCACACTGGCAAAATTTGCTTAACCCCGACTATAGGTGGGGTTAAAGGGGCCTTAGCCCTACCTATAGTCCGGGGTTAAGCTTATTCCACTTTCTGTTCAGACACGTTTTTACCAAAGTGGGCTAGCCCCACCTATAGTACGGGGTTAGCTGGCCCTGCAAAATAGCAGGGCTAACCCCGCAATTGTGGTGCTAACTCCGCAATTGTGGTGCTAACTCCGCAATTGTGGTGCTAACTCCGCAATTGCGGTGCCAAGCAAAATGAATGAGAACAGAAACAAAAAATAGTCCGGGACTACGCAGTGGAGCGAATTAATGAATATTCACGCTATGGCTAGTACGGGGCTAACGAATTGCAGTGAGAAAAGCCAAAAAAGTTAGTACGGGGTTAAGGATAGTACGGGGCTAAGCAAAGTACGGGGTTAAGCAAAACAAGTGTGAAAAGAGTACTAGAGAACTACTCCCTGACTACTACCCTAGGACATATCCTCCCCCAATAAATACCTGTTTTGACAATTATCCCCAGAGAAGTAGACCTGGTAACAACAACATGGGTGTTTTCCCCAAGAAAGTACCGGTATCTGTTTAGAGGATAACTGTTCTCTAGATTGGGGAGAGGGGATTTGTCCAGGGGTGGTTGCAGAAAGGACCAGTGGAGTTGCTATCTGCATATAAAGCATTGGCCTCTTGGTCCTTATGTTGGAATTAATTAATGAAGGATGGATAAAAATTAACCTCATAAAAAAAAACCAATCAAAATAAAAACGATGTACTAATTGGATCTAATCAAGTAACAAATAAAAGTGTTTGAATCATTCGAATGGACTATACTTTCTTACCTTTCTATGTTTAGCAATGCAGGTTCCCGTTGGATCGAAGACAGTGCATGTGTTGTAGACCTTACCATCAGATTCCTCTGGTATGGAACCTGGAAGGAAACATCAAACAAAATTATGAAGATTTAAAAAAAAAAATAGAAATGACAAAGAAGAAGCAGAAAGAAGATGGAAAAGGAGGATGACAAGCATAAGACATAACCAGGGGGTCTGGAGGGCAAGTGCCGTGCCACTCGAATTTCTGATATCCTCAACAGATTCAACAACACCAAATCAATGCATAGTGATCGAGACTGTATTTATAAGTACACGAGAATGTAATCATAAGTTTCAATGAGCAAGTTTTATTATACACCTTCTTATATTGCTTTGCATGGTCAATACATGTACATGTGTCAGTGCTTCTTCACAACGTTTCAGCATATGTTCCCTGAGTCCTTCGGGCCTCTGGTCCTATATCCAATTGGTCCTTTTCGGATCAATAGATTGTAACAACTAATGGAACAGGTCCCCCGTTGCATAAAACTTACCACTGATGGTAACTTCCATGGAAACCTTGACTTGATTGGCTGTTGAGTGATGTTGCCATTATAGTTACCAGTGATGGCAAAGTTACCATCAATGGTAAGTTTTATGCAACCGGACCTGATCTTATACTGATTGCCTTGATACATGTCTCCTAAAAAAGATATTATGTTCTTTAGAGTTTGGGCTCTATATACCATTGGTCCTTATAGGACATGGGACAGATGGATTATAGAACCAATGAAACAGAGATACGTTGATTGTATACATACCTCCTACCACAAATATCTTATGTTCTTTAGCAGCTGCAGCCAGTGTTTGACTTGAGTTGCCTGGGATGTTCTCTGCATATTCCCGGAAGAACTGGGTGCCGTAAGGACAGTTGAAACATTCCTGAAATATAAGATTTGAATCAAGAAATGGTCAGTGCGCATATTTCTGTTTTGCCATGTCTTGTTGATTACAAAAATAACATCTTGAAGAAGTTGATGTGGTTATATTGACATGCAGGCCATCATACGACACTTGTGCTAGTTTAGGGTTTACTTTTATTTTAATCACTAATTACTTTGAATATATGTCCATATCAGGGGAATTCTACATTTGATTGTATTGTTTTGCCAGGGAAAAGAGTTTATTTATCAAATATCTTGAATCACTTTTGGTCTACTGAAAGAAATTCACAACAATTTTGATTTATGTCAGAGGGCCTAATGTCAGTAGGCCTACCACTACTTGTACATTGAACAGTTCCATCAGTTGGTCCATTTGGAAAGTGGATAAATGAACATATAATGCCAATTGACGTAGTACCAAACATGACATACTTCACTAGAGATCTAATCCTAAACCTATTACCTTACGCCTAAACTTTAGTCTATACTAAGACTCATTTACAACCTGAGTTTAACCCTCTATCTATGACTAAATACCTATAAATTAAACCTGGAAAAAGGTTGGGTCACTGTTTGTATGGGCCACTGGCTCTCGACATTATCAAGATTATAAGTAACCATGAAGAAAAAAAAACACCCAAAAAACAATTGATAAAAAAGTTGTCTCTTAGTTTCAATAAGCATTAGCGAACTCTGTGGCATAAAAATGGGTTTAAAACGTGATTGGTCAGTACTTACAGGGAGGGTAACAATCTTAGCTCCGGCCTTAGCAGCCTCACCGATCATTCTAACAGCTCGACTCAGGTTCTCACTCTTGTTGGCAGATACGGCCATCTGCACAAGGGCCAGCTTCAATACTGCTCGTTAGAAAGGTGCAAAGTATAAAGATAGTAAGCAAATAATTACTGTTGGTGAAAATGATGGGACAAACTATCACTTCCGAGGCGATCTGGATACATGTAGCTATCTTTCCGAAGTGAAGCTGAGGAAAGATAGCGTATACATTCAGATCGCCGAGGAAGTGATAGTTTGCCATCGCCTGAAACCAAAAGGTGATTATTTGCTTTATATTCCACATCGGAAACATTTCACTTCTTCCGTCATTTAAAGCAACAAGTCATCAATTAACAGCTAGCAAACGGTGTACGATACGTACAGTGCATGCAGTATATGGTGGTGTGACCATAGTTCGCGCATACGGCGCGTGACCAAAGTTTGCGTACTAACACTAAAAGCGCTTAAAGAGGACAACAATACGCAACGTATACAATTAAAGTACGTTGCACTGTGTAGATAGTAGTGTTGCACTGTGTAGATAGTAGTAGGCCTACTATCTACACAGTGCAACGCACTTTTCTTCTTCCATCAATGATGGGCGAACTATCTTTCATCATGTGATCTACTTTTGACCAATCGTAAAGCAAGATTCTTAGTATGTGGAATATAATGGGAGATAATGATTTACACATGCTCAGACAGATGTACTAAAGTAATGAGGAAAACTATATGATTATGGCTATAGTCTAGACCTCTAGAGAACCCATGTGTGCGCAACGCCCTTGTCTGCGCGTACGCCTAGACCTATAACTGTGCGATTCTGATAAAACAAAACATGCAACGAAAACAAAATGTCTGTCTCTATTATAGCGATACGTATTTATATAAAAAACAAGTAAAAATAGTGAAAAATGTCAAATTTGAATAATTTTATTCACAAGTCTATATGCTAACTTTCAAATCAAACATCCCCAACCATGCCTTGCCAACTGCGTGTAATTAAGACAAGTGAATAAACATTTAATATACAGTCACAGATCTACAATTAATGTCATAGGATTAAACCTTTGTTTTTGCAATGTCAAAATTCAAAGTGACACCACTGCCACTGGCACTGCCTCTATTATGATATTGTAGTACATAAAGTAACTGATCTATTCTGATCATGACATTATTAGGCCTAGGCCTACTACTATACTAGTACTACTAGTAGTACTAGTAAATAGTAGTCTAGACTAATACTAATTCAATTGTATTTGTAGCTCATCAGCAGTGTAATCATTATCATTTACCTGATTTTGAAGACATGTCCAACTGGATTTCAGAACTTTACTTCGGGCGATTGTAATGTCAACTAACTGCAATTCAAATCTGCTGAAAGTCCTCGAGTCCTAGATCCTATCCTAATTCCTATATCTCAGCGCAGTGCAGTGCAGTTTTTTTGCGTGCAGTTCAAAATAACGTCGTTTCGACATTATGCCCCTCCCTCTGGCTCTGCATGCCCTGCTGGTGATGGTGCGAGCAGTAGTAAAGAAAAGACGGTCACTTTTACTTTGAAAATCAATTTGTCAGCTAATCTTTACTGGTCATTTTATGTGTAATGGCGTCTACTGGCAAAATGAATGACAAAGCATCAGCGGTTTTATTGAAGGTGAGATCAGAAGTAACTAAAAATATGTAAATATTATAACGTGTGTCCCATTTGTTGAATTTGGTGTAAGCTCACAAAAACAGTCGGACCAGCCAGTGCAGCGCCACGTCCTAGCCAGGCCCTAGCGCACGGGTAGGCCAAGGCGCCAGGGATAAAACGCCGGCCTGTGTTTGCGGGCCTAGCCTGGAACTTCATGATAATTTATAGAATTAGAAATGATAATCTAACTCATAGCTGTCCCCATTTAAACAAAAAGGAATGAGATTAAGACAGTGAAAACAAAGCTCTAATTTCTAAAGCAGTTTTACTTTTCTTTTTGTCTAGATCTACAAATTTAATCTTATTCCATTAGTCTAATTGTTTTAGATCTAAATGGGAAACAGTTATATAACATTGTAGCAAAAATTTATATTATGTATATTATTGACTTTTTGTTTTACTTGTTTAAAACTTGAATATGAAATGTTGTTGATTTTAGTCTTTTTAGATAGTAACTAGACTCTATTTCACTAATTCACTGTTTATTAAATCGTGCATTTTTCTCTTTGTTATCCTAAATCCAGATCCTGTGTATCCATGGTTACAGGTAAGAAATTCCAATATTTTCTCTCTTTTTTTATCACTTTCTCTATGTGTTTTCCCTCTGGGGGATGTACATTCCAAAGGATCAATTGTAGACTAGCTATTGTAGACCCCATTCTAGTAATACCAGTGCAGATTTAGAGAATTAGTGATTTAACATTATTAAAGTGTATTTTAAACATTTCTAAGCATTTTAAAGTGTGATTTGTAACTGGAATCAACGTGTAATGATACATTTACCTTTAAATTTAAAATCGATTAAAAGACAGATTGTGGTTCTGTTCTTCCCCCACCAGACAGACTGGTAAGACTTTCCGAGAGAAGACTGGATCATTGAGAAAGGCTCTTAAAAAACATGCAGAGTTTGGTAGGTATACCATTTATACTTCACAAGAATCAGTACAAGATACACCTCTTGCTAAAGGACATATAATAATAATGGCTCAAACTCTCAAACTTCACGTCTCCAGTCACTGCAAGTGAATAAACCCTTCGACTAAGACACTTTTATAATACATTTGTACATATTCCAAATGAAGCCTATTCTTTATATCAATGCCATATGCAGTAGTTCAATAATTGAAAATATAATATACTTCAGCAACCTTAGGAAATTAGTTCAACAATTGAAAATATTACGCTTGGATATTAACTTTAGGAAATCACCAAAATACCACAATACTACTATTACTTGATCTTGGCTAATTTAAAGCCCCACTGCACTACTTATAGCTACTTGCGCCTTTATATAGCAAACAATGCCTAAGTGGTGACCATTGGTCCCCCATGGTCCCCTTTTTCTTATGTTAATTGAGAGCTGATTTGATGAGATAACCATCTGTCAGTGACCATGCTGGGAGGTCTAATCCCTCCTGGCCAAACTAGTGCAGACAGGCTTTAATGTTTAATAAACACATTTGATATCAATAGGATTGTTTTTCCCTTTCTATAGTTTACATTGACGCGCCCAATCTAATCAAAAGTAAAAGTGATGAGAGTGCCGCAACCAATGAGGAGAGAGGCTGGTGGTTTTCTGACACTGAGGGCGGTTTCATGCTGCACAGAAAACAGAGGTCAACCCAGGCTACAATGAGTCCGTGGAGACTATCGCTGAAGCTCTTAAAGACCAGGGTCCATTTGATGGTAATAATACTTCAATACATATTTAAATGAATTATTATATTTTATTAATTCACTTTTTTTGTGGAGTGAGGGTCTTTAAAAAAACTTTTATTTAAGGCTAAAAGGCCAAGCAAGGCAGAATTCCAGTTTTCTGTCTGGATTTTGTTGACAGTGAAGAAGACAAGAGTTCTATAGTATTTGATATTTGATATATTTCCCTGTGTATGAACTTTAGTCAGTTTCAACACTTTGAAGAACAAAATTTAAATAAAAGTTAATTTGCCCATGCACTAAAAGAGTCTCAAACAAGTCGAAAATGCACAATATAAATTGATTGATTTCATTAGATACTTCTTTTCTTTATTTCAGTTCAAATAAAGACAACACATATATATGTAACAAAAAAGGGAGGGACAACAAACAAGCTAGGAATCAATTTTACTTGGTCATATGCTTATTTGTGTTTTGAATATATATGTACTTTGTTTTTGGTGTACATATTAATCTATATATAAGGGAGATCAGAAAGATGGATATTAGAGTTAGGTGGTCTTTCTATATAGGTAGTCACTCATAAAGCAGGGTTGAGTGTATCAATCAATCAATATTTTGTTTTGTTTTGCTTTGTTTCTTCAGGTGTCCTTGCATTCAGCCAAGGAGCTGCCATGCTTGCCTTAATATGCGGTCTAAAGGAACAAGGTGGTAAGTAGAACTCATAGTAAAGAGGTATATTATAGTATGACATGTCCTGATTTAGGAATCCAATATTCAGTAGTGGAGCTCGGGGAGGAGGGGCTGGGACCATGCACGTTATTATTGCATGACATTTTTTAAAGAGAGAGAAAAGGGAAAGGTTTAAACTGCATTATCAGTTTTCTTGTCATTCATTGTTCATTACTCAGCTACATATTGTCATATATTATACATTTTCTACCAATTTCTCTTGATAGATAACATTTATTTATCATTTGTAAGAACTTTTGTTTACATCATCTGCACCACTCAGATTTCGTTTTAAAAAGTAGCAGAAAGAATAATACCAATTCATGTCTTCTTGTCGTTCTTTTTCTACCCTCAGATACCAGATTCCCCTTCAATTTTGCCATTTTAGTGGCAGGCTTCAGGAGTCTAAGTTCAGGGCACGATAATTGCTTCAGAGAGAAAATCACGTGTCCAACACTTCATGTTTTTGGTGATACAGACCAAGTCATTCCAAAAGGTGATTTTATTTTCATAGATATATAAAAATACCTCGCCCATGCATAAAACCAACCAAATACCTTATGAACTCAAATGCAACTCAGTTGTGTTCAGTTCACTTCGGTTTATTTTTTCATATTTCTCATTTCTCATGTTACACAATGTCAGTGTCAAGAAATATATAGAAATATATCTGGATCTTGAAAAAGAAAGTAATTGGATGAGAAAACATAAATTCTTCCCAAATAGATCTTGATTGAAACTAGTCTTGACCTTCCGTGGGAGAAAAGACCTGATCGGCTGAGAGTTTAAGTGGTACCATATCAGTCACATGACTCGGTGGACACCGACTGGTAGCTGATTTGGCCTTTTCTTCTCCATCTAAAAGCTTTAATTTTGTACATTGATATTCATGTGACCATTTAGGACTACACTCAGATCAAAATTTACATATTTGAACAAAAGGAATAGTGTGTTATGGAAGTTGTAGTATACATGTAGATACAGCCTATGATATTATTGCTATATTTTCTTAGCAATTGTGTATGAAAGAGGTTATCTTCTTTTCTGCCCAGAGATTTTCCACTCAAGAATTTTGGGGGTGGGTGGAGTAGCAGTCAATGTTTTTAAAGTGATTTTAAAATATTTTTCCTTGGTTGCAGAAATGTAAATACTTTTTTTTTTTTTTAAATTTACATTTTCTCATTTTTAAAGTATGGGTCCAAAGTTATGTTCAGCCAATATCAAACTCATCAACAAAGATTATTTCTTGTAATTTACCTTCAGAAAATATAACAATGGCTGATTTCCCCAATTTGTTTCTTCCACAGAATCTAGTGAGGAAATGTTACAGTACTTCACAGAACCAGTAGTACTACATCACACAGGAGGTATAAATTTGCATATTATGTTTGCTTTCATGGAAAATTCATATTATACATTCATTAAAGGTACTATGTCCCATTTGCAGCCAACATCAAATTCTGTAGAACTTTGCAGAATTATGAATATGTCACGTATGTCCTATATGTGAAATTTAAACGTTAGTAGTGTCCTAGTATTCAAATTATGCAAGGAAACCTGATTACTTTCTAGACTTCACTGTCAGACCCTATTGAGTGACTGACTGACTTCTTTTTTTCTTTGGTAATAACATACATAAAATGAGCTGTAAAGGGTACATGAGCATTTGTCTACATCAATAACCCACTTCTTGTAATTAATGGCCAAAATTAAACTGATTGAATCTTTGCGCAGCACAAAATGTACGACCATTCGGTACAAGGGTCTGAAAATCAGACTATTACTAAATGGATTGCAATCACTAAAGTCGATTCGACAACTTACGGTCGTTATTTTCCCACTAAAAGACATTTTCAAGCCCTTTTGTTTTGAGGGAAGTTTTAAATAAGTATTATCTTTTAAATGCCATTGGAATTTAACCTTTTCATATTTTGGGCCTGCAAATGGGACATAGTACCTTTAAAGAGGTAAATATTTGCATTTTATTTTCATTTTCGTTTAAAACCATGGGGAGGGGGGCATTCCAGCAAGTTGGTATATTACAGGGGCACACATTACTTTTGCATCCAAATAGGCTTTGTAATGATAGTAAATGGGATCATAATAATCCAGGAATACAAAATGCACCAGTATTTTTTTTATTTTCAAATTGAATGTAATGCCATCTTTGCTTTTACCCCTCCCCCCTCTCTCTCTCTCTCTCTCCCTTCTCTCTAGCTCTCGCTCACTCACTCTGTCTGCTCACTCTTTATCTCTCTGTGTGTCCATTTTGTATATCCCTCTCTTATAAAATACTTTTTACAAATAATTTTTTTAGTTTACCGGTAGAGACAAACTAATAATTTATAATTCCTGGGATTGTTAGAACTATGATGTTAATACCATACAAGACTATCTTTGCATACAGACGAATTGTTTATATATTCCAAAATCTACAATATCTGTTCAATTTTTATGTGGAAATGTATTATTTTTTTGTGGTCTTATTTTAGGTCACTATGTACCAGCGACTTCAGCAGAGAAGAAAGTTTACATCCCTTTCTTAGAGGCCCAGGTCAAGAAAAAGAAAGAACAGTCAGATACCACTTCATGACAACGATGAACACATCCTACCAAGAGCAACATGGGCTTTCTAGTATTGTAGTGAATATTGAAGACCTCTTCGGCCTAATTTATTGTTTCCATCTGCAATACTAGTACCTGATCGACTGCATATAAGACACAGGCAAAGCTGCTTTACTGACCACTTGTATAGATAGACTACTTTTCTATAAGACCACATTTTTTGTTGCTTCTCTTGAATAGTGTGCCTCACTGAAATCCTCAAAGAGGATCCTGTACATACTGTACATAAAGACCGCCTGCCTATTACTAAATTAATTTTTCTTGTCTTCCTTGAGTAGTCTGTATACAGGTTTCACCATTTGTAGATGTTACATGGGATTTTGTTTGTCTTGTTTTTGTTTCTTGAGGGCATCTTTATCATGGAGCTTGAAAGATTGCTCAAAATGTTTGTAAATGTATTCAAATGTGCCTCAATGAATGGTAACTATTGACCACCGCAATATTAGTAGTTTGCCTGACATTGCAACAACTTATGTTCACAACCTGAGTTCTTACTATTGAAATACATGTAAAATAACTTGTAACAGCTGAAAAGCAATATAGTTAATTCATAATCTCTTTGGTAGCTCTAGGCATTTACAAATTTTAATATATTTATGAAGAGCCAACCAACCATAATGTATTCAAGAACAGAGGCTACAAAATTATTTTGTTGTGAAAAAAAAAGGTATAGGAATTGACCACACGCTCTCCCAAACAACCACTTTGTGGCAAGGGGGTGCTCCTCCTCCCTTCTCCCTACCCATGCAAACTCTTATCTGGCATACGTTGAAATAAAATAAAAATATGCTTCCTAAAGCTAGTTCAGATATGAAGTAGTCGGTTACTGTACAGAAATGAGAAGCATAGCACACCAACGCCATCATAAAAACAAAAATTAATATTGTAGTTTACCGAGTCATATCAGAACGAGGCTCAATACACCTTTTCATGGTTAAGAGCACCATCTTAATTTAAGATTAACAAACCATTGACCTCTAGAGGTCAGGGGTTTACGCGTAATTAAGATAGCGCCCATGCAAAAATGATGCGAGCGCACAGCGCAGGCAGTGATGTCATCAACGTTTTCAGATGCCTGCGCTGTGCGCTCACATATTTGCATGGGCGCTATCTTAATTACGCGTAAACCCCTGACCTCAAGAGGTCAATGGTTTGTTTTATCTTAAATTAAGATGGCGCCCATGTCTGAGCATGCGCACTTTTGTAACCGTGAAAAGGTGTATTGTGCTCCCTCCATCAATCGGCAATTTAAACCTAGAAGGCCACCTAGAAAATGTACTTTGCTTGCCAGAATTGGTTTTCTTCAGATTTGTGCCCATATTTAAAATTTGGCATAGTAATTTGATTTTCCCAAACTATAGGACAAGTGAATTTTTGTAGCACTCTGCATACATAATAACACAATGGTAGAATAACAGAAGTGGAAAACAAAATTGTATTTTATTTGAAAAATAATGTTCAATTTTATTGACGTCATCATGGCAAACAAATGTATACAAAATTTTAAAGATATATATTGTACAATTAAAATGATTTCCATTACATTATCTACATTTCATGCTAGATTTATTTCAGCGTAAGTGTGTTAGCCCTTACAAATCCCAGCCTCGACATTAACATTGTTCATGTCCAATGTTCTTCTTCTATCAAACCTTTTGTTTCAAATACTACATGCTAGGCTACTGATTCCATGCTTACAGCATTCATGGACTTCCTTCCTAACAATACCCATTTAACAACTGGGCAGAGAGTGGCCAAAGGACACTAGTGGCGCACCATGGCTTTAAACCCACGATGTTCGCTCGACTATGAAAAAGAAATTGTTCATATATATATATATACCAGGGTCCATGATCCCTTCCAATTCTTATATCATAGTATCATTCACATTTGTGTCAACGTCACATAGAAAATAAAATACATTATGGATTTATCATTCAACTGAATTGTATTGTATTAGTAATAATTTATCTTATGTTGTTGCTTTTAAGCTACTGAACATGTTGAATAATTATACTGAGCTAGACAATACCACCTGTGAGCTTAGAGACGCCTGTATTAAGCGCCCTATAAGTGTAATTATTATTATTATTATCATCAATAATTCACAAAAATAATAATATAGAAAGATATTTGGAGATAAAACTCCACCATGGCTGAATTGTTAGAGTATAAGAAAAATATGTGAAGATGTTAAACACATTGTAGTTGGATAGAAGTTATTTTTTTCAAAGCTGGATATCAATAAAATCTGTATAACTATAAATTGGGTAAAATATGAAACCAAAACAATCTATCGAGCACAGGAAGCATGTCTGCCGCCATCTATTGACAGTGTTTCTCCAGTGATAAAGGACGCTGCATTGGATGCAAGGAACTTGATGACCGGTGCTACATCTGACGATTGTCCTATCCTCCCCAGCGGATGCATCTTTGCGCAGGCCTGCATAATGAATAACATGCACCCAGATGTCTTCATAAATCTACTGTGAAACATTGATTTTTACACCCAAGCACGGATTTAGAGCGGGTACAACTGTCATGCCCCCTTGTCAACTAAAGCTGATAAATGTGAAAAATGTGAGGTTAAAGCCCCAGGCCTAATTGATTGCAACACACAAGCATGGATTTATAGGGCCACAACTGTTGTGGTCCCCCCTCCCCCCAAGCAATTACATGTCTGTACCTGAAAAATTGGATAGTTTTTTTTTGTGGATTGTCATTCATCTTGTACATTCCCTCCCCCTCCTACATTGGAAAACCTGCCCTGCTTAAAGATCAGGTTCATTGATTTTAAAAACTAACTTTATTGTCATTATTGCAAAGGTAACACTTTGATTTGACAAGGTTATCAAAATTCCATGCTCGGAAACATTCGAAGTAATGATTATTATGAATTACAAAACTCTTAAACACAGCCCCGACATAGCACCTGAAGTGCTCTCCGATCGCTGCTGAGATGTGTGACGTCACATGTTGAACATGATTTGCACAAGCAGACGATGTCCCATGACATCTCACACATTTTCAGTGCCTGTTTCGTCGTCTTCTCTTCAGTTATTTCTCTTACTTCACTACCGTCAGACTAAATGTTTAATCTATTGCCTCACTCTAAACCCCGCGCATGGTATTATTTTGATGAAAAATGCAGCGATAAAAAATAAAGGAATCCGTCGCTTGTAAACAAAATAAGACGCCATTGTATTTTCAGCTGCATACACCGCGGTATGTTCGGCGTTTCAAGAGGGAACAAATGCGTCCATGCTTTCATTCCTGGGGGGTTTTAAATTTGAAAGTGTGGTTTCTTTGATTGTTCATTAACCCCTATCCTGTGTATTTACAAACAAAAGAATTTAGTTATCAGAATCGGGTCATATCCCTTTTGAATGGTGTAAAATTCCATCACATTTATATACACTAAACTCATTATAATTTGAGAAATAATAGCATTGCAATTATGTTCATTCTTTATGGGATGTCGTCTGCTTGGGCAGGATTGGTTCATATTGTGACGGCATTAAAACATCGTTATTTTTCTGGCGAATCTCTCGCATATCCCAGATGCTATGGAGGTGGTTTTATTTGTATTTTTATAAATCATCCGATTTGTAGTTGACCTACAACTTGTACGATGGCCATCTATTAGCTTACCAGTTTCTAGTAATATGTTATTTGCCATATTTGTGATTTTCTTTGAACCCGCACTTTAAACCTCGAGATCCTGTCCAGAATTAGTTCTTGCATCCAAGCATGGATTTAAGGGGGCACAATGATTACCTCCCCATCCCTCTCCAGGAGCAATCAAAGTGAGGTACCGCAAAAATGTGATAAAATGATTGTCTTTCATTTAGACTGTTTTTCTGCTTTAAAAAAAAAATCAAATGTCGGGGTAGAATTTTCCTTTAAGGATGGTGAAGCTCACCTCTTCGAGTTGTTCTACGGGTATTCCGAATCTTGTCAAAAGGGGTGTCATGATCACTCCTGGGCTGTAATAGGAAAGGAAGAATGAATTAGATTTGCTTTAATACAATGCGCAAACTAGAAAGAAAAACAAAATGATCACAACTAGTCAAAAATGTTACAAGGTCTTCAAGATCAAAAGATTGGTAGACACAAAGCACAGACAGGCATAACTTTCACACATTCACTGCCTATTCTTATGTCATTCACACTGCAAAAATAATTGTCTCAAAATGAATACCCTGTACTTACTTCACAGCATTGACTCGAACTCCTTTGGGAGCCAAATCTAGGGAGATGAATGGAAATAAGAGGATGCAAGAAAAAAGTGAGAATTAAAGTTTGGTCACACAACTGCAACGATCATACTTTCACAATCATAAGCACACTTGTCCTTTGGCAAGACATTAATCTAAATTTGCCACTTTCCACCCAGGTTTACTATGATAGTGCATAGCACTATGTGCTGATAACGGTTTCCAGAACTACACCTGGGATTATAACTTCCAAAGCTCTTTAGAAGCCCAAAAGGGTGTTATATGATAATTTGGTATGCAATATATAAGAAGAGAAACTTATTTTGCTGCTTATGCACACACAATTTATAAACGAGTGCCACATTGCATTTCTCATGACTTATTTTATGAATGGCTTTTAGGTCATTTCAAATTTCTAGTATCAAACTACTACATATAATAAGGGCCGGTGTGAAGAGGGTTGTGTAGAAGCCATTTTAAGACCGGAAATTGTATTATTATGCAAAGCTTTTAAATTGTACAATACAATCTTTCCGTTAATTGGTACAATTCAATTCAATTTTAATCAATAATGGTTTTATTTCAACGATGCAATGCAGCCCAGTGGTATATTATGCGTGTTTTACAATAATTTTTTCACAATAGATTTCACATTGCATCAGTAACAAATGTTTACTTCAGGTTACAAATAGAGAAATTATAGGAACTTGGTACCTATTGTTTGTACTGATCTGCACCTATAGCACGCCTATGCCAGTCAGCACTTGTGGCTAATAAAAAGTTAAACTTTGACAAGAATACTTACCCAAAGCACAACATCTTGTGAATTGGTCAATGGCAGCCTTTAATATATTGTACGATAATGACATAGGGACCTGAAATTGAAGAAGAAAAAAAAAATTATTTTCAGAAATAAATCATAGTTCAGACGAAATTTGGCACATGACATAATGATATGTACAGTTAAAATCATTTATAATATAGCAGATGCTCGGAAATTTAAGTATCCATTAATTATGGATAATTATAATTATGGCATGGCAAGTTGCCTATGGAATCAAATGCGGCAGAAAAACAAAATGGGACAAGCATAGTTCATTTCACATATTCATAACACACACAAGAGAAAGTATGCATAGAGGCCTTTGTTGATCACAGCTATGTTTATCATCCACTTGGCCTATCATTTACAAGAAAAGGGTTATAATTTTGCCACAGCATTTTCTTATTAAAGGCAGGTTCTAAAGTTGTGTTTGAACTGGGCTTTTTTGTGTGGATATGTATAAACAGTCAAGGTCATATTCAATAACCTACCACTCTCTTTCCTGCAATGCTGGATACATTCACCACGGAGCCTGAAAGACAATAGTTGATAGTTAGCTTCATAACTTATCCAATTGCGTAATGAAATTAATCAATTCGATTCAATACAATTACTGACCTAACATTTGATGTATGATTCTTTAGACATACAAAAGCTTGTTTTTCTTGTTGAAATTCAACTAAATTCAGGAAAGTTTTAAGTACAAGTCCACTCCAAAAATAACTTAATTTCAATAGAAGCAGAAAAATCAGACAAACCGATCAAAAAAGTTTGAGCAAAATCGGATAACTAATAAGAAAGTTATGAATTTTTGAAAAAGTATGTAAAACTATGTAATAATGGAAATCACTACACAAATTGCCAATTTGGTTATCAGTTTGTGATGTCATGTCCTCACTATTTATCAATTGCTTTATATAGTTTAATCCCATTAATTTCCCTTTTATCCCCCAAAACTTGATTTTCCCATGCCTTTGCCCAGGTTATATGATTTGTATCATATTGCGTGCATAACATTTCACAAAATCTTTTATGAACTTTGAAGAATTTATACTATTTTCTGAATATTGTATTTTCATAATTATTGATTTTTATATAAATAGTTTATCAAAATTCACACTTTTCATGATTTAACTGGAAAAAATTACTCTATATTAGTGTATCTACACACAAACATATTACTATCAATCTAACTTGGATGCTGGTGTGAAGAAATAAGATTCTTAGGGGGAAAATAGGAAATTTATATTATCAATATAAAGAAAATAATTAGTGGATAAATTATTTTTGGAATGGACTTGCCCTTTAAGTTAGACATCGTGAAACAATAAAAAGGGTTCTCTTCAAACTCTGTCTCTAAACTTACAGGCACCACTGGGATTGAAAAATTTTATACCTAGTATTTCATAATTATCACTTTCTACTTAATTATTTCATATGATCAGAGATTGAAACAAAATAATTCTTTAGGTTTGTGAGAATTGGTAATTCGCAAGGCATGTCAATTAGTCAAATATCCAAAATCAGAATGCTCCAAATGTGAGTTTAATTGGACTTAGGAACCCTCTCATTTTTGAAGAGTTTCCTGGAAAGAAGTTTTTGTCTCAAGATTTGAACTTAGAAATTCGATTACCAACTTTTATAGTTTCAAATTGATAAACACTTGAGCCATGATTGAGTAACACACCAACTTTATATCACATTAGACATGAGTTAAGATTCATAAAATGTCTCAAGTTCTCAAGCCACCACAGCAGTGGCATAGCTCAAGTCAATCCATTGTGGGGGCACTGCAACAATTGGGGGAGGGGTGGCATCGGTCTTACTTGGAAAATAAAATACGATATTACAGGGCAACTGATTAGGGGGAAGTTGCAGGAAGTGGTTCAGTCATTTTTTCTCAGCCTTTTCCCCTTTTTCCTTTCCCTTTCTCTCCACCCCCCCACCACTCGAATGGAAAGGGCAGGGGGGTGGTTGCCCCTGTATCTACACCACTGCATCACAGTAACGAGAATTATCACAATACTAAAGAACCACTTACCTTTAGAAGAAATAAGATGAGGTACTGCTAGGTTGGTCAGTTGGAGGACAGATCTTATATTAAGCTTAAGCAAATCATCAAAGTTCTCCATAACATTTTCATTTCTGAGGAAATCAACTTTGGCTTCTCCAGCATTATTCACCTAAAATAAAGTTACCAGCAATGGCACAAAGGGAGAGAAAGACAAAGACAAAGCGAGAGACAGACAAAGAGAATACGATAGAGTGAGATAAAATATAAATAAAATAAAAACTTCATTTAAATAAACATCATACACAAAATCTGCAAAGATTAATGTGCGTTACACATTAGTAAGAGATTGGTTTCTTGAAAATTTTGTTTGGACCAAAGGAGGGGGTGGGATGGATTCACAACACAAAGGCCTATTCCAAGTATGTCAATACTTCTAAATTGAAGTGAAGAAAATAAAGTACAGTATTAGATAAAAGAATGTTCATGAAGAAAATGTCACAATGTTAGACAGTACCTATACAAAAAAGCTTAAAGCAAATATAACTTCCTTTCATCCTCAAGTCTGTCACGGATTACCATAATTGTAGAGATGACCATTTTAAACGCTACCAATATTTGAAAAAGTGCAACTGTTGGGTAATCAGAACTCACCAAGACATCCAGTCTAGAAAAATGTGTGATAGTTGATTCTATGATCCTCTTCACATCCTCTTCTACACACATGTCTGCCTTGATAGTAAGAACCTGTCCAGATGAAGGAAAAAAGAGATAATTCCATTATTTTACTAGCTAAAAGGAGAAGATCTCCTCTGCCCAAAGTTATACTATCTGTAATTAGCATTTCCTCTGTTTTTAATCAAAGGCAGAGTTGAACATACATGATTTATTTTAAACAGAAAGATGGCACCATATAAATTTTGTGAATCATCATCATCATAACAGTGTAGATCTAGATATATTTCCTTTTTACAGATTGTTTCAAGCTCATACTAATAACATCATATTCATAACATGAAAGTGTGTTTGGCTGAACTGTATTCATCAACAACGTTCAGAAAATAAGGCAACATTTTAATTCGTGTGTAAAATTTTCTTTAAAATCGAGAATACCATTAAAAACAACAAGGGTAAAAAAATCACAGTAACGTAACCTCAAAATATATGAAACTTTTCTTGTAGCCAATTAATTTCACTTGATTTTGAACTTTACTACACTAAGTTTTTGAATTGATATTGTAACCAGGGATTGTTTCATGAAAACCATCATACCGTAAGTACAAGTTTGAGACATCCCATTGGAGTGCATGTCTTGCAATTAACACACGTTTCAGTGGGTTGTCGGTGAACTTGTACCTACGACGATTTAGTGAAATGATACCCAGGGGCCCGTTTCTCCAAACCAACGACAAGACAGTCATAACTTTATCCGCCAACTACGGAGATGTCTCTGATCTTCCTAGACCGTTTCACGAAGAGCTTACTAGCTAGACATCTCGTGAAATCGATACTATCGGCGAGAAGAGGAGCCAAGACATAGCCTTAGTCGCAATTCCACCGGATTAAAAAAAAAGTAATTTTAGGCAAACTGCAATTATTTAAATAAATTAGGACTAAAACAGATTGAAAATGGTACCAGGGAATAAGAGATGCAATGTACTTCACAATTTGAGTAGATTATACCATAGAATTAATTGTAAAATATAATTGTATTTCATTTCATGACCGATGAATCAGTTTTGTTTTTGAGATGGGTTCCCCGTACATTTTTATTTTAAAGTTTATAAAAATACACCTTATTCTTAGTAAAAAATACGATGTTACAAAAGTTTTTTCCAATGTTTTAGGCGTCAGCTTAATGATCGAAATGATGAAACTTCAACATTCCAAACGTTAAAACGCATGTTTTAAACTATTCAGTTTACACATTTGAAGATAGAATTTATCTCGAAATTAATATGGGTCTGAAAACTAGAGATTACACTTCAGACTATGGATTGCCTGCCGTGGCAGATTACCCATCCCTTCGAGGATTTTACAATGTGGAAATAAACATGTATAATCAGTTTAATTAAGTGGGAAAAGCCTTAGATATAAACATGGCATATTTTCATAAGATTTTCAAATAGTAAAAAATGATAACTCCCTGTTTAAATGAATGTGTAGAAAGACAATAGCTAGAGGATTTTTTGTCCTTTTTTGCCAGCCATAGTCTACCCAATAAATGACATGTGATGGCGCTGCCCATCGACTAAAAAGTTATGACAGAGATATGACGGGGTTGGAAGCGTCATAACTACTTAGTCAGGATGTTGTCTTTGATCTTGGCAAAGAGGGCTTCGTGAAACACGTAGCGGACAAGTAGCTCACTAACGCTGATTTAGTCAAGAAGTTAAGACTTATGACGGTTTCGAGAAACAGGCCCCTGTTTACCAGGCTTTAAGGTAACCTGGATCTGGATGTGTACATGTACAATGCAGGGCCCTACTGGGCATAAACGCATCGGTGTACTGGGGTGTGCAGGTGGACCACTACACCGGGGTTTCCCCCTACTCTTATACGAATAGTGCAGTGGGTTCTTATCGTGCAAAGGCTACACGGGGCCTCCATTTAACGTCCTATCCGAGGGACGGAGTGTTTTCCACTTGACATAGCCTGCGTCTATGAAACAAGGGAAGGGGCATGTTTACACACAACGCATGCTTCAGTCATCCACCGGGGTGGGATTTGAACCCGATATCGTTGGTTCGACAGGCAGACGCTTTACCGACTGAGCCAACTCACCTCCCCTAAATAGCTAAAATAATGCACACACAAACCTAGACAGAAATAACCGTCTGGTATGGGTCATTCTTTAATAAAACTGACATTTGTTGACATTCCCCATACACAGACGGTACCCTGTACGCCTCGCACCACGGGGAGAGATTGAGCCGATTGTGACCCACTTTTACCCCGAAACTTTCTCCCACGATTTTCTTTATTTAGATCTAATTTTCTGATTTATAAATCAGATACAAAAATACTACGTATTTTGTTCTCTTATGTACAGTTCTCAAAGTTTTATTACCTATTTCAAAATGCGAAATTTACGGACTTACGTATATGAGTTATCCATTTTTTATCTCAGAACCAAGGAAACGGTACGTTCATGCATTCAAACTGGTAATCTATGACATGACCCGCCAGATTGATTGATTGATTTTTATTCGACAAGCTTCCAACTTATACAATAATAACAGATCAGAAATAAGTCAGCTTGAACAGGATAACCCACGAAAGCTCGAGAGCTTATTTCCAGTGGGGTCCCCTACAGACATGTACAACCCTGTACAAAATTAATAAGTGAAAATAGTAATATTTACAGACAGATAAGAACCATAAAAAGAATTACTTATTAAAGATAATGATAATAACAACATTAAACTGATGATGGAAATGATAAAGAGTACAAGAAGAAAAAGAAGAAGGAGAAGAAGAAAAAGAGGAGGAGGAAGAAGAGGAAAATAATGATGAATTTGTAGAATTTCTATAACGTACAAAAACATAAGTATATACAAAATGAAAAAGTATGAACCGGCAGAAGAATACAAATTTCAATCATATAACATGTCATTCACTTCTCTTCTCTGACTCTCAAGTGTTAGGTATTCCTTTAATTTCCTCTTAAAATGAGCATAGTTTTCTATTTCCTTTACACCATTGGGAAGGGAATTCCAATGTTTTATGGCATTGTAATAAAACGAATTTCCAATACTACCTACTCTTTCTGGTAAGTTAAAGTTGAATCGGCTATTTCTTGTATTATAATCATGAACGTCAGTAACAAGATCGAAGTTGGATCGAATATGATGATTCGACCTAGTATGATAAATTTTATGCACGTGATGCAATACGAGTTGTTTTGATCTTTGGTCGACTTCAAGAAAACCAGCTTTAGAAAGTTCGCAGTAGCCAACATGAGTTCTTGGACCAGAACAGTTGATAAATCTCACCATTTTGTTCTGTATAATCTTCAACTTCTTTTGATCTGATTTGTTTATGTTACTATACCATGCAGGGTTAGCATAGTCAAATAAACATTGAATAAGAGCAAAACAGAGTGTACGTCTTGCTTTTAAATCCATACAACTTTGATATCTGTACAAAAATTTCAGACGAGAATTTGCTTTTTTTACAACTGATTCTACTAAAGATGAAAATGAAATTGCGCTAGCTAACTCAATGCCTAAATACTTCACAGACTCTTTCCTCTTGATTATTGTGTGTCACTTTGAATTCAAATGACTTTTTAGAACTACTCTTAGAACAAAACAAAATGCTTTCTGTTTTTCCCAAGTGTAAAGAAAGCTTATTATCAGTCATCCAATCGACACACGTAGACAGCTGTTCACTGAGCTTTTCCTCAATATATTTAGGATCAGGATTTGAACAGAGTAGTACGCTGTCATCTGCGTACAATAATAGTTTTAAGTCTTTTATACAAATACACATATCATTTATATAACTTGAAAATAGAATTGGGCCTAAAATGCTTCCCTGAGGAACACCGCATGTTATAGGCATTAGTTTGGAACGAATATCATGAATGGCCACTACTTGGTGTCGATTAGATAAGTAGGATCTTAACCACTCTAAACTTGCCTTATTAAAACCCATTAGTTGTAACTTATTCAATAAGACGCAATGATTAACTGTATCAAAAGCTTTTTGCAGATCAAGGAGCACCATACCAACAAAGCGCCCTTGGGAAGTTTCTGTCCTCAAATAATCAGTCAAATGAATTAGACATGTTTCAGTCGAATAATCATGTCGAAAACCAGATTGAAATTCATAAATTATATCATTTTCTTTGAAGTATCTTTCAATTTGAACACAGACCGATTTTTCTAGAATCTTTGATGCTACACTTAAAACACTAATAGGTCTGTAGTTGCTAACATCAGTTTTATCTTTCTTTTTATAAAGTGGAGTCACTTTTGCTATTTTCATATCCTCTGGAAAAGTACTCGTCAAGATAGATAGGTTCATTAAGTAACTTAGAGGCTTAAATAAAACCTTCGCACCATCTTTTAGAAATTTAGCTGGAATCATGTCTAACCCAGTACTTTTTGATACATTCAACTTACGTAACTCTTTGAAAACAAATTGTTCACTGATTGGTAATTGTAATGAACATTCATTTGAATTGAGTTTTAATCAGATTCACCTTGCAACTAGACTAGGCATGCACTCCACAGTACTGTAGATAAGTGCTGTGTGTGTGTGTGTATTTGTGTGTACTACACACTTTGCCTGATATAGCAGTGCACTTGTACAGATTGGAGATAGGCATGCTAGATGGTGGTTCATGAAAACTGAGAAGCTATAGTTGCTTGTGGAGAATCTTCTCTAACTTATCACATCCTCAGATGTTTTAATGTCAAAGAAGCAGAATAAGGAGGAAAAGAGGTCAGTAATTCCTTTTGAGTTCATTAGTTTGCGATTACAAGATAAGAAATATAGTTTATTTGATGGTTAGAAAACCCTTGTATAGTGATAAGTTTCTAATTTAATTTGTGTACAATTGTTAATGTACAGTGTTATCATAGAACTTAGAAAGTACTCCATAGCCAGTCATGTTTATTTATATTATTGCAAATGCGAGTGATGTTTACTTGGTAATCTGTTTGTGTTGAAATTGTATGATAATGCAGGACTTTACAGTTTGGTCGAGTATAAAGATTTCCTCTAATATTAGAGTGGTAATTAGCTTGAAAAGAAGGTACATGTACTTGTAGAACCTGATTACTTTCAATGAACATTTATACTGTGCCCCTTTCAGTATTGGTTTAAGTAACTCATAGTTATGCATTTATATTTCTTAGTTTGTTTACTCAATTGCATTTTATTACGTTCTTGTTTACAGTTTTCACGGAATGAACGAAAGAACGATTCCTAGAAGATGGAATGAAAGATTGAAAGAAAGAATACGAATAAAGAGACATTCCCGTAAAAACCTCGTCCGACTTCATTATTGCATTCGACTACCACAACAACAACTACAGTAATAACTCGAAGCTGTTTTCACGTATACCTTTTCTTTCGTAAAACTCACGAATACAATCATTGTCTGCGCTGAAAAAGTCTTTGGAAGGGGGGAGTTTGTCTACTAATTTGGCAGCCACATTTGTGAAATGAGAATTGAATTCATCAGCGATGGCCATCTTATCATGACATAATTCCCCATCAATTGTAATGACAGATTCTTGTTCTTTTCGCTTCTTATTTTTTAATCCTAAGCTTTTAAGATTCTGCCAAAGCCTTTTCGAATCTTGTTTATTTTCTTCTATCTTGTTTTGTAAGTAATCGAGTTTAGCCTTTTCACCTCTCTTTGGACCATATTTCTTAATACTCTGTATCTTTTATAGAGCGTCTCATCTTTTGCTCTTTTCCTAAATTTTTGTATACTATATTTCTCTCTTGAATTAGGAAAGAATATCTTTAGTCACCCAAGTTTCTGATCTTTGTTTTATTCTAATCCGTTTCAGTGGCGCTATCATATTCAAATTTGAGATAAAAACATGTTGAAATATTGACCATGCCTCATTTACATCTGTACAGTCAGTTATTCCTGACCAATCAACAACAGATAGTTGAAGATTGAAAGTCTCTTCTGTATATTTTTTCATGGATCTGATATCATTAGTCCTGTGATGACCTATAGCCAGTCTAATATTTTTCCGTGTACAGAAAGTAAAAGAATGGTCGCTAATACCTAGATCAATGACACCACTTTGACTTATTTTGTTTTCTTTGCTACAACCAACATGATCCAGTAGAGAAGAACATGTAGGTGTAACGCGTGTTGCCTCTTTAATGAGTTGACTAAACCTGTGAAGACTCAACAAGTCAATATATATCTTAGCCAGTGGCGATTTGTGAAGAAGACAAATATTCACGTCTCCTAAAAAAATGATTTCGTCATCCTTCTTTAATGTATCAAGAATATTGGACAATTTCTCGATAAACAAATTGTTTTTCGGTGGTCGATACAGAACGCCAACAACAATTGGTTTTGATCTTGGTATAAGCAAATTTATCCACAGGGATTCCGTATCTCCAGTACTTATAGCATCCATAATATTAAATGCAATATCATTTCTGATATAGAAACATACACCACCTCCAGAGCCAGAGGATCGATCATGGCGTATGATTTTATATCCGTCTATTTCAATTTCTTCATCATTTATGGAATTGTTTAACCATGTTTCAGTGAAAGCAATAACAGACAACCTTTTTCTTTTAAAAGAATTCTAAGTTCCGATATCTTGTTTAGGATAGACCTCACATTAAGGTGTAAAAAATGAAGACCTTCAACTTTAAACTTTTCTTCAAATTCTTGATAAAGAGAAGTGTTTTCGTCTATGAGGTTTGGCTGAATTATTCTTGCTATCGCTTGCTTTTCAGGTGTAACGCGTTACATTAAAATAGTTTTCTTTTAGTCTATCCTCATTTTGGCTTTCTTTCTCTAGACAATCGTCAGTAAATAATGAATCACAAAAGATGGCAGACAACATGTTAAACAATTCCACTTCTCATCAGGGCATTCATAATATAACCTGTGGTACTCTGAAAAACTGATAGCTTGACAATTAGTGTGAAACCATTTTTTACAATCAGAACACAGAAGGCCGTGTTGATTAAATTTGACTGGCTTATCACAGTTCCCACAAGGGAACTTATATTTCCGACCGTCAACTTTCATTTTCGGATCATCACTTGATTTTGTCAAACTTTCACTTAATTCAAAACCCTTCTTACAAATTGAAGATATTTCTCCCAGTCTTTCAAGTCCACCTTGGATGGTCTGAAGGCTGGTTTTAGTCGTGACCTCTGATCGACTGCGCTGAAATCCAAAGATCTCCCAGAAAGAGCTTCGGCGTAGGATTTTACGGGGCTGCTTTTTTCCTCATCAGAATGAAGACTCTGGTTTCCTCGGTAGATGGCTTGATACCGCCTTGCTCCAGATTGACTGCCTGTATCCTGATCCGACGACCGTTGAGTCCAGCCCTGGCCTCGTGTTGTCGGTTGGTCAGCACGGTTGATGAGGCGTTTCATGTTGCCTGCCAAGATTCGTTGACCGGCTCTGTTGAGGTGAACGCCATCACGCCCGAGATGCTGCTCGCTGATTTCGTTGTTGATGATGAGGCCCCATCTGTTCTTGTTGGCTGCCAACTCCATCAGATAGTTGATCTCATCAACCCGCTTCTTGTCCGCCTCACTCTCCCATCTACGATGGATGATCGTAGAGACTGAGACGGTAACCCCTCGGCAGCAACAGACTTGCCGAGGTCTGTGATTTGGTGGCAAACTTCACCAGCACCCTCAGAGATGTTGTTGGTGCCAGCGTGGATGATCAGTTCTCCCCCTGGCTTGAGAAACTCGCAAGGTGAAGAGGTGAAGATGTCTCTCACTTTTGCACCGGGGAAAGAGTTGCACTTCACGTTCTTGCTGCGGGAGAGATGTCTTCCGTCGATGTGTTTGATCATGGAATCTCCGACCACAACTACATCGTGTTTGTTGCGGATCACACGATGTCGGTGGCGGTAGCCCTCTATCTGCTCCTGGTATGGCGGTGAAGTAGAAGTAGATCTAGTAGGTGTTAATGGCGAAGCTTCTGTTATTGTTTCTTGAACAGCAAGAACTTGAAGCGGTTAGATATCGGCACCGTAATTATCTCCACTATGTCTTGATTTCCGTCGTTTCGGGCAGATCCTCAATATTGCTATTAAGGATAGTGTCGTCAGTGTCGTCTACGATGCCCTCTTCCACAAAGGTAGTGTTAGTCGTGGCGTCGCGATCTTCTGACTTCGTTTCTAGACGTTTGAGTCTTCCGTCAATGCTTTTCACGAACGCCAATATTTCCAGGAGAACGTGATTGTCCGGTTGTTCTGCAATGCCTTCTTCAAGCCTTTCTTTATCAGTATTTCGTGCTGCGATCTCAGGATCCAAGGCTCTTTTGAGACGAGCGGTTACTGTTGCCTTTACGCCGCTTTTGTCAAGACCTCTCTTTTGAAGCTCGCTACGAAGTTCTTTGACACGAAGATGTTGGATGTCGTCTAAGGACACCATTGTGACGTAATAATATCAAAACTAGTTTTTTAAATATTTTTTAAAGATGCAAAAAAGGGCGCAAGATATGAATCCGCATCGTGGAGATGGTCACGCACCCTTGCTGATTTTATGGCGTATAGTAATAGTCTGCGTAAATTAGGAGTTGTCTGGCAACCTGTTTTTTACGCGCCTATAATAACAAATTTCAGAGTTATATCGTTGGAAAATAATGACGAAAATGTTCGGAAATTCCGTATTTTCTCGAAAGTTGATTACACGAATAATAAATTAAGAGTACTGTGAAAATCGTCACTTTGTCCGCTATCCAAAGATGTAAAGATTATCCACAAACAGTATATATTTTCCTTGTTAGACAGCAAAAACCGGAGCAACAGAAAAACACGTCTGCTTCCTCCAAGGTGCTCTACACATATATATTTCCGGGTCAACCGACCAAAACAAGCCCAATGGCCAATCAAAGCACGTGTTTGATATTGGGCTTATGAATATTCAAACATCACCGGCTCAAGCCGGGCTGACTCATACGTAGCTATTGGACGTTCGAAAAGAAAAAATAAATATTCATCAACTCAAACCAAGATGTCTGACAACAAATCATGTTGACTACAAGACTTTCTCGGATTAATCATTAATTTAGGATCTAAATGAGCAAGCTATCGTAAGTCAAAGTATATATTTCCGGGTTATTTCTTATTTTTATTTAGATTCAGTGTAATATTGCGGCCAAAGTAAATATGTGAAGACGTAAAGAGTGAAAAATCTCGTTGCATATCGCATTCATCTCGGTCCGGCTACACCAAACCATTCGTTCCGCACACTACCGCATAGCCGTACTTCAGTCTATGTATAGAGGCGGTCAGAGTGGCCAGATGCAATCTCAGCGTAACAACCGTCGATATCAGAGACTGAAGCTTTCGGTCTAACACAAACCTTGTCTTTTGCTAGGCCTTTTGCTAGGCAATCCTGTGCAGACTTCTCTAGCCTCTCTTCATCACGACCCACTAAAGCAAGACCTGCTCCTTCTGCAGCAAAGTGGAGAGCAGTCTCAGCTCCAATTCCTGAACTGGCTCCTGTTTAACAAAAATGAAAAAATAAATGCTGGGATCATACTTTCAAACTCTCTGTGGCTACTAGTCTAGGGTCTAAATCACACTTTCACAGACATGACGGATGGAAGATTTTTAATTTCAATTTGAGCCAGATCATGGCAGAACAAGTCAATGACAGTCAACGGCAATATGCACAAATATTTAGATTTAAATAAGCAGATAAGCATTAAAAAAACGTGTGATTACTGTTTTGACTAGAGTCGAGAACCTATTCTGCTGATAAAAAGCACTGAAAATGATAATATTGAGCATTTCAATACATTACACAGTCTAACTCTATGGTTAAAATGATAAGATCCGCGAAATTTGGTCCAAGGGCGAAATCACCCAAAGTAGTCAAATATGCCATAAACATGGCATCGGACTACTCACACACACCCGTCTCCGCCTAACTGTTGGGGTAGCTCGTCAAGCTCAAGCCAATGCCGGTAAGGCTCCGCGCACAGAAAATGTTCGCAGCAAATACCTCTACATCATTCAAATTCACAGATAATTTGACAACACCATAAACTGAGGAGTTCTAAAGAAGTATACTGATAAAATCTTACCAGTGATAAGGACCACTTTACCGACAAATTCCCCCATTATCCACAAGCTCTCCACCCATCCACAAACTACCAAGTACCAGGAAGATGTTCTCATCTTCCTGCAATTGCAAGTACCAAACTTTCAAGGTATACATTAGTGTATGGAACGCCACACACGTACTAGAATTCATTTAGAATCTCTAGACTATATATACTGCGTGACATAAAAAGATGGGGGGAGAGAAAGGGAGAATCATGGGCTGTACCCGGCTGCATGTTGACCCTTTTAGCAGTTGCAGTTTCTACTATTTGATTTTAAAGAAATTACTTGTATATTTGAATAGGGTAAGGTAGGGGCTATCTTCAAGAGAATGATCTTCCTCCTCCCGACAAATATTCAAGAAAAAAAAATGGTTGTACCGGTAGGTCTAATCGAGTTTATAGTCAAATAAAATTAAAATATAATATTAAAATATATAAAATATATTGCTTAGATAAAGAGGAGAGGAAACTGTATATGTATAGTTATATAGGTATATCTACCTATCTTCTAACTTAACACACACATATTTGTATATGATATATATATTTTATATATACATAATACAAAGTCAAACCTGTCTATAGCGACCGCCCAAGGGAAACACAAAAAGTGGTCTTTGTAGACAGGTGGTCTTTGTAGACAGGTTCCTTTTAGTACATGTTTAAATGAGAAACCATTTTCAAGGGAAACAAAAAATGTGGTCTTTGTAGACAGGTGGTCTTTGTAGACAGGTGGTCACTAAAGCAGGTTTGACTGTATATGATTTTTTAAAATTCGTTTATTCGTTTTATTCAAACAGGGTAACTCTCTCAGTATTAATACTGTTTTTTTTTCTGAGAGGCCCTGTAAACATAAAGGTTACCAATACAGAGGAAATTGAACAAAGTTTAAATACATACATATCATATCATGTTTTTTTGTTGTTGATTTTTTAATTATTTTTTTTTGTATACATCATGATATAAACACGACAAACACGACGTCACCCCCCCCCCAAAAAAAAATAGATTAGATAATATAGAGAGAAATCAATTTTGTAAGTAATATTATTCTAAGATGGTACACTTTTGTTCATACGACCTGCACATGCAGGACGTGGGCTATATTTGTTTTACTTTCTTCGTTTTACTTTCTTCACCTTCTTAATATTAGATTATGCGCGTGCCTTCTAAAGAAAAGGCTTAATTTCTATAAGTGATCCACGAGCATTTTGCCTGGTGAAATTATTGTCTTTTCAAGTTTCTCTTCTTATTATTGTATTATTTTAGTACTGTACTTCGTTATCTTGATTGTCTTCTTTGTTCTTGTTCAGATCCTTTAAGTTCCTGGAAATTAAACAAAATTAAAATAAAACAAAATAAGCATTCATTAGGCCTATATAGGCTTTTTCACTCACTTCTTGGCTAGGCGCGGCGGAATGGTTTTCGAAACTCAGTCGGGAGAATCACAAGCGGGGGCACCTAAAACTACTTGCAGGGGATGGCGGTAAAAGTTGATACAGTCAACCCACGATGGCACATTTTAAAAGAGCAGTCTGCTTATAAGTGTTGCTCCAAATTACGCGATGGAGAAAATCTCCCTTCGGAGGATTAAAAGAAAACCCATATTGCTGCCTCATTTATTTGTCAATTCCCTCAACGGGAAAATACGACCCCTAGTGTCTAAAAATACAACCGTTGTAAAAATATTAGACCAAACTCCTATAATAGGGGTATTGAATCACGCAACAAACCAACACAAATAATTATTTTCTGTTTAAATATGCATCCTTGAATGAATAGCTTTTCTACTCTTGATACTAGTATATTTCCTTCTTACCTCACAGACACAGAACATATAAGCATTCCTATATTGCTTGGTCTAATATTTGTTTTCCATGGCTGTCTGAACCCAGTTAATTACTATAAAATATCGCGATTAGGACACTAGTGATGTATAAAGAAATTTTTTTTTTTTTTACTGCATATTGAATTGGCGAGGGTGAGAGACAAAATAGAACCCCCAAATATTCCCAAACATTTGAAATAAGCAAGTCTTTTTAGCCTTATAGAATGAAGAATTAAAACAAAATCTTTAATAATCTTAGAACGTGGATCAAATTTGAAGAGAGTCATATTACATGTTGTACATATTACGCGTCAGTGCAGGGACCAAAGCGACCAAGTCTGAGTTAAAAAATAGAAAAGAAAATGGATTTGACTGCATGGTGCGCAAAAATTGAAAACGTAAAAAAGAGGAGAAAACTAGGAGAATAAAAGATACAGAATTTGTAATTTTACCTTATAAGGAGCACTTGGTCTATACTAAAAATGAGGGTCATTTGTTAATCTGCAATGAAGCAGCACTATATATTGTTACTGGAGGGAGACCTTTTGTTTCAGGAGGAGCATTTTTATTAGTTCTCAGTGCCAGGGCATTCATTTTTTTCCCGTCTTGATAAACTGTCTAACATCAATGTCAAAGCAAAACATATGGGTCTTCAACTTCATCTATAAACACGATTGCAAAAACTTTGGGATAGGGCCTAATTATCTCAAGGGCATTTTCAAAACTCTTTTGTAAATCCCATAGAAACAATATTTGCGGATTACATATAATGTTCGCACATTTCAATAGCTGATAGAAAAGACCATTATATAAATTGCCTTTAGTTGACTTTTTAAAAGTCTTTGCGATCGTGTTCTTTGCTCTAGTGCAGAGATGAGATTTTGAAAATATGGAAGGAAATCTGAAATATCGAATCCCCTCTCTATCTCCTCCCCCATCTACCATGACCTCCCTCTCTCTCCTCTACCCTCTCGCTCTTGCTTCCACCCCCCAGTCTCCTCCTTCCCCCACTCCTCTATTTCTCTCCAGGAGTTCCTCCCCAAGCGTGTCTCTCTCTATCTCTCTCTCTCTCTGTGTCTGTCTCCATCCCAATCGTTTATTATCTCTCTCCCCCTCCTTCCTCTCAATTTCTATATTTCATTATACAGGCTCCCTCCCCCTTCCTCTCTCAACACCTTGTTTACTCCCTTCACATTTATCCATTTCTTTCACAGAGTTCCTTGCTAGCCCTCCTTCCTCCTCATTATCTTTTGCTCCGTCTCCTCCATTCGTTTTGAGAAGTTCTTGCTCCCCAACGCTCTCTTCCAATCTCTTACTCCCCCTCCCTCTCTCTCTCTCTCTCTTGCTCCCTCCTTCCTTTTTCCTCTCCAGTCCTCTATTTCTTTCCAGAAGTTCTTCTCTTAATTTCCCCCTTTCTTAATATTGTGCTTCCTCTCTCTCTCCCTCCTCCAGATCTCTGAATTTATTTCCATAATTACCTGCCCCCTCTTTATCTGTCCTTCTTGCATTGATATAAATTCGGCATTACCTGAAGGGAATCTTGGCAAATACAGAGTTATCATTTTTGTATGTAATATCTAGCAGTGTGCGCAAAACACTCTCTCCCATTTAGAAAATAAACAAAGACTGCATCTGATCAGTACAGCACTTGGTCAGAATAATAATGATCCGATTATAAAAGTTTACAAGAAACACCTTGCTTGCAAAACTGGTAATTGTATACAGTTCTTAATTTGCTTCCCTATGGTGTTATTTTGGTGCCCTGCGGAAATTGGAAAAGGGAGTACTTTAAAACAGACAACATTAATTGGAGACTATTTATTAGAAGTGAAGTACAAAATACATTTATATATTTCATAGGGACTGTCATATTTTATTAACAGATGTTTGATTTATTTCAATAACATATTTCCAGTTAAAAAAATACAAATTATCTTATTATATTAGTCATTGTATTCAGGCTTGCCACATACAATGTATGCACATTCTCTACTCCCTGGGGAGCATTCTGTCCAGGTGCGTTTTACATACGCTCAAAACGCGGAACAAACCACATTAACTTTCGCATCTACCAGGTACTCACCTGATGTTTGATTTATTTCAATAACATATTTCCAGTTAAAAAAATACAAATTATCTTATTATATTAGTCAGATGTTTGATTTATTTCAATAACATATTTCCAGTTAAAAAATACAAATTATCTTATTATATTAGTCATTGTATTCAGGCTTGCCACATACAATGTATGCACATTCTCTACTCCTGGGAGCATTCTGTCCAGGTGCGTTTTACATACGCTCAAAACGCGGAACAAACCACATTAACTTTCGCATCTACCAGGTACTCACCTGGGTGGAGAGAAGCAGTGTAGATATAATGTCTTCTTAAAACTGATTATACACCGCATATCAAGATTCTAAGCCTGTGATTGGTCAAAACTTCAGGCATGAAATTCATTACTGACCAACATAAAAAAACAGGTAAAAACACCCTTGTTTGAAAAAAAAAAGAAGTTGGGCCCTCTCCTGGCGCCCAAGGGGGGGCGGTGGAAAAAATAACCCTTCCGTAGGGAATTTTTTTCGGGTGCCCCAATTTTTTTTGCTCACTACACCCCACTGAGCGAAAAATCGACCGGCACGATTTTCAAATTTTCGCACGAAGTGGGCCCCTTTTTAGGCCCCCTCCCTTGCCGCCGGCTGGATCCGCCCCTGCTTTATACTGCCATGCAGCCGGATATTTAATATATGCAAAGTGCCCCAAATCGATGTATTCAGATAATAAGAGAATGTCAAACACGATACAAAATACAAATTCAACAGTAATATACCACACATTTAATACTTTGTGCTTAAAGATATTGCAATTGGAAGTTCACCATTATTGATAGTCGGCATTCATGCCAAGATAAAATTGAATAATGATCATGTGATTATATATTGAAAGAAACCGTCTGAAAGAAATTGGGAATGCTGATTATTTAGAACATAAAGAATTCTTAATGTGAGGTTTTAGAATGATCGTATCAAAATATAATGATGTCCAACGATGTATAGTAAGCTTTCTTTGGCTACAAATACAAATTTAAACCTTCCAAACTATCTTACTGGTAGACACATATTCTGCACACAGAAATGGGTACATAGGACTAGACCTACATGTGGCATGAAATTTTGGTCTAAATTTTCAGCTACGTACTTCTCATCATGTTTATAATTTGAGGGTGTTTGAAGCTTCTTTTCAGGAGACACTTGTTCTATGATAGTCTTCCGAACTGACGTAAAAGGAATGAGGAGCAGCTCACAGATTACATGTTCATTTCTGTTGTTTTCTAGCAAAACAACTGACCAAGTATTTAGCACAGGCAGGATTGGCAATTTCCCAGGAAATACTGGGAAAAGCCCTTAAAATAATGTGATAACTTTTTTAAAATTCTTTTGTTTGGTTGCTTCTTCCATATCCCACGTCCTACAGCACTGTGCCCTAATTGGTCCTTCATATATATATATATATGTAGCGACTCATACATTCGCTCTACTTTTATTGTACATTCATGTATATTTATGTCAACATTTGCTAGGCGGTATTTACTGCCCGGTAGAAACCGGCCAACCTTGAGCACAGGAGCATTGTCTGCCGCCATCTACTGACAGTGTTTCTCCAGTGACGAAAGATGCCGCGTTGGACGCAAGAAACTTGATGACAGATGCCACTTCGGACGGTTCTCCTACCCTACCAAGCGGTTGAAGCTTACCTTTTTGCTGAATGAAAAAGGGAAAAAGAAGAAAAAAAATATAGTCCTGACTCGTTTGAGCTATAAAATCCGTGTTCTGAGATTTGTGTCCCTTTAAAAAAAAATCATTCCGAGCCTAAAATATAGCAGAAGCATGAACAGAAAATTTTATACTCGGCGCAGCTTAGGCTTTTGGTCAAAATTGGGTTTAACAAAGGAAGTTTGTCTGAGGTCTAAATTTTCCTTTGTTAAACATGATTTTAGATCAGTGGTCAGGTTTATAGCTAAATTAGTAACGTATAGACCTACAGGTGTGTTTTAAGATTTAGGTCACTTATATCTGTGTAATTTTGCATGTGAAAGTAAAAGCACATCAGGAAAATCCTTAAATTTTCGGTAGCATATTTAGAAGCTCACAAGCATTGTTTTTCAGTATAAACTGATTTTTTAAAAATTCATTCTTTGATAAAGTTGTCATCCATATACTGTATATTGTATACAGACACATTACATTTTATTTTATTTAAAAATGTTAAATCACTGCCAAAATCATGGATGTGCTTCATGAATACCCTTTGTTTGCCCTCTTGTAAAGAATACTTCCAGCCATGTTCCATTGAATGGGTTCATAAATGAATAATGATTACATAACTTTTGTGCATGAGAACGTATCCAGCATTATTCTGGGTAGGTTTTACAATTTAGGCACAATTAATGACCTTTATCTAACCATGCTTAGATTGTCACTCTATGAACTGGCTTATTCTATAACACAAGTTTCAACGGTATATCCAAGAAGTTGGAATTATGGTAGTTTTAGAGAAACGGCCCCTTGGTTACCTCTCTAACTTGGTCTTCAGAAAGTCCATGTTTGGCAAAAATTGGGGTATTGATGGCCCCTGGGCTGCAATAGGATGAAAAATGGAAACATTAGAGGTCATCGCATTTGCAATCAATTCAAGCATGTTTTGGAAGGTGTTACAGTCAAACCTGTCTACAGCGACCGCCCAAGGGAAACACAAAACGTGGTCTTTGTAGACAGGTGGTCTTTGTAGACAGGTGGTCACTAAAGCAGGTTTGACTGTATAACCCATGTATAGCAGCTCAGAGTTTTCTCACTTTCTAAATTAATAAGTTTCCCTCCTCAAATTGGCAACAATTAATCTAATTGTCCACTCCTTCATAATTGGAAAAAATAATCTTTAATAAATGAACCGATGTGAGAGTCAATTGCAAAATTTAACCCCCAAATTGAGAAAATTGTGAAAAGATGGAAGGAAATCTGAAATATCAAGGAAAAGATATATATATTTGTTTATACACAATCAAATCCCTCTCTATCTCCTCCCCATCTGCCGTCTCCCCATATACCCTATCTCCCCCTTGCTTTTCCTTCCACCCCCAGTTTCCCTCCCGCCCCCCAGCAACACTGGATATCAACTAGGCCTATTCTAAAAATGTTGCCAAGAGCATGACTTACTTTACTGCATTCACTCGAACACCTTTGGAAGCCAGATCTAAGTAAACAAAAAAAAAAAGAGAAAGAAAATATCCCCCACTGTATACAAAAAATGTTTGATTTTCAACAGTACCGAGTTGGGAAAGTAGATCAGTTCATGATCTCTCTTCAAATTGCCAACAATTATATTTTCTTACTGTCTTTTCTTTTAAAATTAATATATTATTTTCTTTAAAAATATTCATGGCACCAAATGCAATATAGTTATGAATACAAAAAATGGATGCAGTGTGTGTACAATTTTTTGCCCTTTCTGCTCGTGCATCTAATATAATTTTTTCAGGCTCTGCAGAATCAAACTTTATTGAGCAAATTAAATCACAAAATTTGGAATGATTGTCACATGTAGTAAAGAATACCTACCCAAAGCAGTACATTTTGTAAACTGGTCAATGACAGCCTTTGTCATGTTGCAGGACAAGAAAGTCTGCACCTGCAAATTAAACCACATTTTATTTTCATTTTCATATAACCCATTGCATCACAATGTATAGTGATGTTTCTGCATTATTTTTCTTACCCAGAATGCTAGGAATTACAAATAATACATTAGCAGAAAGAACGAACCCCCAAAAAAAAAAAAAAAATTGTTACCGGTAGTCTATTTCCAATGCAGTATGTTGTGCCGTTCTTAAATAAGAGCAGTAACTAATCGTTAGGGTCTCTAAATTAGTAAGTAGTGTAAAATATAAAATCACTATTTGGGTGAACAAATTGGCAATTTTCGGTCTAATTTTGGAATCTTTTTTCATATTGGTTCATGTGATACAATTTTTTTTTTAAACTATGGAAAATAAGACTGATTGTTGCCAATTTGAGGAGGAAACTGATTAATTTAGAAAATAAGAAATACCTAGAACTGCTACTGGTAAATTGAATGGTCATGCAAGCAAGTTTGTACAAACATTAAATGTATCATGCTGAAGTGTCATATATATATATTATGTTACCCACCTTAATACATGACCTGAATTCAATTAACAAGCTACAAATGTGTCTTCTCCACATATTTATTGCTCGTCTGATGCAAAATTGCAGAAATAATATGAGGGGGCTATAGCAATTATACAGGCTACAGGCTATATATTAAATGATTCTGGAATATTTGAATTTATATCCCGCATACTAAGAATCTTGCAATCTGATTGGTCTAAACGAGGTCACATGATCAATGATGGATTTACCATCACTTCATGGCCGTGAGCTAGGGTGTGATAGTACTTTTGTACAGTACTTTTGTCACGATTGATAGTATTTTTTTTGCTGCTGCCCCACTTGCCCATTGAATAAGCATAGCAAAGTAGATTACGCGAAATGCCATTGTTTGCAGAATCAGAACGCCCCGAGCGAAAACCTAGTTCTTTTATGTAAATTCACTTTAAAAAGACCTTATTGCCGATGTGGGATATAAAACAAATATTAACCGACTACGAGGGTAATGGTACAAACTATCATCGCCGAGGTGATCTCGGGGCTACTATCATCCCGAGCCGCATCTATAGTCAATACCTACCACCCTCTTTCCGCAGATGCTTGATACATTTACGACAGAACCTGGAAAGGAAATATTGATAGTATTATCTTATTACTCAATTAGAAGGAAGATGAAATTACTTTTTCTGGAAGATAGAGATGTTTAAATGTTTTTTGAATCATTATTTTTTATTATTATCTATTTATTTTGGGCTGTACGTGTAGTGCAGATGTGTATGTCAAGCAAAGTTACATGCTTTTGTTGTAACGGATTGAACGGTGCATTCAATCAGCTTTGCCAATTAAAAAAAATTGTTGACACAGTTGGTGACACAGTGTCATTTTCAGGAAAGTTCTGTAATGACACAACAACAACTGGCAACGAATAAGCATAGCAAAGTAGATTACGCGAAATGCCAGTGTTTGCAGAATCAGAACGCCGCGAGCGAAAACCTAGTTCTTTTATGTAAATTCACTTTAAAAGACCTTATTGCCGATGTGGGATATAAAACAAATATTAACCGACTACGAGGGTAATGGTACAAACTATCATCGCCGAGGTGATCTCGGGGCTACTATCATCCCGAGCCGCATCTATAGTCAATACCTACCACCCTCTTTCCGCAGATGCTTGATACATTTACGACAGAACCTGGAAAGGAAATATTGATAGTATTATCTTATTACTCAATTAGAAGGAAGATGAAATTACTTTTCTGGAAGATAGAGATGTTTAAATGTTTTTGAATTATTATTTTTTATTATTATCTATTTATTTTGGGCTGCACGTGTAGTGCAGATGTGTATGTCAAGCAAAGTTACATGCTTTTGTTGTAACGGATTGAACGGTGCATTCAATCAGCTTTGCCAATTAAAAAAAATTGTTGACACAGTTGGTGACACAGTGTCATTTTCAGGAAAGTTCTGTAATGACACAACAACAACTGGCAATATCTCCAGCTGTAAATACTTATCAAATTTTAACTAAGATGTGATGGACATTCTGGTTTCTGGGTGTAAAATTGTGCTGTACAACATATAACATTTATTTACTTATTTCATCCGAAAATTAAATTATTCTGATATGACCCGTTTACTTATGGTTCTTTCATGAAAATTAGTTAAAGACCCTGTCGGAAGTGAAAATGGATGAGTTTTATATCGACATAAAGCTTATAAGCCATAGATGACAATAACATCAATTATATGCTATTTTCGTGTCTGTCAGAGGAGTAACAGCTCTCTGAAAACTCAAAATCTAAAGCTTTGAAAAGCGGAAATTGTCGACCTAAAAACTAGCTATTGACTTGTTGACATCATCTTATTTGGAATAAATATTCACAATGACTTTGCATTAATTGAGCACAGCTCACCGCTTCAGCTATATAGGCGGTAAGCTTGACCCCTGTTGACCCATAATTTGGAGGGTGTGGAAAATGAGGTTTTAATTTGCTTTTGAGGAATACTGAAAGGGAAATATTTTCATTCCTTTATTTTTATATTTTACGTTCATTCAAATTTCCATTGATATAAAGTTGTATTTTGATCGGATAAGGTCTTTAATGGTCATGCACGTATCTAGATATTTTTCATTCTTAGAGGAAAGAAATTAAAAAACACAATGTCATATGAGACACATTGCACAGATTCGTCCTAAAATGTTAGAGAAACTGAGAATGTAGATATAGCTCTACATAAATCCAGAGAAATCATTATTATAAGGAATTAAAAGAAATGACAAAATTTAGGAAGGGAGCCACCTACCTTTAGATGCAATAAGATGAGGTGCGGCTAGGTTCGTCAGTTGGACGATGGATCTTACATTAACCTTGGTCGCGTAGTCAAAATTCCCCAGTAGTGCTTCATTTGTGATGCTATCATGTAAGGATATTCCAGCATTGTTTACCTTTTGAAGATATTTTAAGAAAAGAATTTGAGTTCTAGTAATGATCCAAAATGTCTTCTAACAGAATAATAATGATAATACGAGAAATTTAATTCGTCATTGAAACGATTTAGGTGGTCTGTTATTTAATCTGAATAACTGGAAGACTATAAACATCTTTGAAGGAGAGTAGAATCATATAATATATATGGGACGAATTGATGTTGCAGTATACATTGATGATCATGATGATGGCGATAGGTATGATGACTATTGTAACCGATGAGTATCCTGTTTATGTGATTTAGTCAACTGACAGACTATAGTGTATATTTAGTTAGAGGACGCATTCATGCCTTTTAATAAATACCTTCCTCACATGTTAGACACCTGTATAAGCTCTCTTCTGTTCGAGCCAAGAATATCACTTAAATGAACCCCTTAAGCATAATGTAACAACGATGATCGTAAAGATAATAGTAGAGATGACATTGATGACCGGAAAAATGAGGATAATGATAGTAATCATGCCGATTTAAAAATCATGTTGATATAGGTGATAATGATAATATTGATGATAATGTGATTATAATAATGACAATGAATAGACCCGTTTACTAATGTATGTCAATTCATGTATTGTATTTATTAAACTTCAATGATGTACATCAATATTCTGTTTATAAACAGTGTGAGGTGATGACTACAGGGAGGAGACATGGTCTGCTTTTGGTGATAAAAAATCCACTCAATCTTGCACTTTTAACTGCAGATCGTGTATTTTATACAGCTGATTTTGATTCTTGAACATATCCTCAAGCTTTTGATATGATTATTTTGTTCTTTGATACCTTCTGGAGGTAGTATATGGTGATAGTTTTGCAGCCATTTTTGCCAAGGAATTTGAACACACACCTGTAGTCCCATATGGAGGATCCTGAGTTTGCTTATTTTGCCCAGCCTTCTTCATACCTACAGGTTGCAATGACTGTAATGTATATTTTATGACTGAATTATATTATTCTTATGATATAGAAGTACTTACTCACTGGGATTTAACTCACTTACCAGATGATGTAGCCTTCTGTTTTATTAGCTAGTATACATGAAATGGGTGCTAGCTGTGTGACTGAATGAGACTGCTGAGCTTGTCTGACTCATCTTTGTCTGTTCTGAATATGTATTGAATATTGAACACTGTCTTACCAAATTTGTTTACTGGTAAATTAGTACCATTCGACTTGTAAACGCCATCATGAAGAATTACTTCTCACCAACCTCTTCTTCTAGATCACATCCACTCCTTCTAGCAATACTCTCAATTGTATGTGCACTTAATCTATTGAAGAGTGGAAACCTGTACACACAGATTGCAGACGACCATAGATCAGCATCTTTACCCTTCTTTGATCTACACGCAACGCTTTGGGAATCAAGATCACTACAGCAGCTGCCCCTTAAAAGGCGTACTTACACAGCAGATATTGATAACTGCAAACTGTTACTTGTTATATCATCCTGTAATAAGTGGAATCGAAATACAATCTTCTTGTCAAAGCTTTGTCCACTTGACTTCAGGTCGACATCTTTGAGCCACCTAACCATCCTACTTCTCCTTAGCGGACAAGTTGAAACCAACCCTGGTCCATCGACTGGTGCTCCTGAGACATTTCCATGTGCCATATGTGGAGAGGAAGTGAGAGACAATGACCCTGCTCTCTTATGCGATCACTGCGACTGTTGGTGCCACATTTCATGTGTCGGTATCTCCCCAGACTCCTATGATATCTTGACAAAGAAGTCTAGGAGCTTCGCTTGGGTGTGCTGCCAGTGTTCCTCTACCAACATAGGGTCAAGCAGCTCGCTGCAAGGACTAAATCTCTCGCAGTCCAATCGTTTCTCACCCCTTCACCACGCTACCAGCGATGAAGAAATCCTTCCCTCCATCAACCCTCTAACTTCTACTCCTACATCGAGCCCTGGGGATGTTGTCAACCACGATTTCACCCTCCATCAAGAAATCGCAAAAAGGCATTTAAAGTAATGGTTGTAAACTGCAATGGTCTAAAGGGGAGTGCAAAGAAATCAAGCTTCCATGCAGCTATTGCTCACCACACTCCTGACTTTGTCTTTGGTTGTGAATCAAAACTGGATGATAGCTTATCTTCATACTCAATTTTCCCAAGTAATTACTCCATCTACCGTAAGGACAGAAACATCCACGGAGGTGGTGTTTTCATAGCAATCATCAACACGCTAATTGTCACTGAATGTCCAGAGTTCGACTCTGACTGTGAGATACAGTGGTGCAACGTGCAACTTGCAAATGCCAAGCCACTGTATATTGGTAGCTACTACTGTCCCCCCAACAACAGACAACAAGGTCTCGAAGGTTTGCATCAGTCATTGTCCAAGATTATGACGAGACACCGACGCAGCCACCCTAACATCTTGATAGCCGGTGACTTCAATCATCCAGACATCAACTGGGATGACCAGTCGACTACAAATCCAGCCACTTCTACTTGTCACCAGAAGCTGTTGGATATCCTATTGCACAATTCCTTGTCCCAAACAGTCAGGAAGTCACCCGACCTTCATCCAACAACATCCTCGACCTGGTTGTAACGTCAAATCCTGCCCTGGTTGAGAATGTGAGTGTGCAGTCTGGGATATCTGACCACAACATCGTCACTTTTACTCTTGCTGCAAATCCAAAGGTCTCTGTTAAACCCCTGAGGAAGATCTACCAGTTCCACAAAGCTGACGAACAGCAACTGAGAGATGCAGCAGCTGAATTTGAGACAGAATTTCTCCAATCAGATCCAGAGAGAAGATCAGTGGAGACAAACTGGTCCATCGTTGTCAACTTCCTGAACAAGTGTTTGTCTGAGCTTATTCCTTCCAAAATGAGCAAAGGAAGGAGACATCTCCCTTGGATTACTCCTTCTTTGAAACGCCAGATGAGGAAGAGAGATAGACTATTCAAGAAGGCACACAGCCAGTCTTGCTCTACAGCTTGGAAAGCCTACCGACAATACAGGAACCAAGTTGCCAAGAATGTACACAGAGCACGTTGTGAGTACATCAACAACATTATCGGGGAAAGCCTTAAAGACAACCCAAAGTCTTTCTGGTCTTACATCAAGACATGTCGTTCTGAAAACATTGGTATTCCTACCTTGCGTACTCCATCTAAACTATGCGCCTCAGCATTAGACAAGGCAGAGACACTGAACGGCTATTTCCAGTCTGTCTTTACTCCTTACCAGCCCCACCATCTTGTACAGAAAGGACCTTCTCCTTTCCCAACTATTGGTCACCTGCACGTCCACAGGACCGGTGTCGAGAAACGCCTCCAACAACTGGACCCTTCAAAGGCCAGCGGACCTGATGAACTTCCACCCAAGCTCCTAAAGCTGGTAGCTCACGAGATTGCTTCTCCACTGTCTTTCCTGTTCCAGCAAAGCTACAACAGTGGCATCGTTCCAGCCCAATGGAAGCAAGCACTGGTTACCCCTATACACAAGTCGGGAGAAAAGTGTGACCCCTCCAACTACAGGCCGATCTCACTTACCTGTGTCTGCTGCAAAGTAATGGAACACATCATCCTGAGCCATGTGTCGAAGCATGTTGCAGTGAATAATATCCTCACCGATGCACAGCATGGCTTCCGACGGGGTTTGTCAACAACCACTCAACTGACAACAGCCGTCCACGATTGGTCCTCCATCCTACAGCAGCGCAGCCAAGTTGATATAATCTTCTTGGATTTCAAGAAGGCATTCGATCGAGTACCACACCTTCTCCTGTCGACCAAACTTCAGTACTATGGAATAAGAGGTGACTCACTCCAGTGGATAATGTCACTCCTCACTGATAGACAACAGGCTGTCGTAGTTGATGGATCTAAATCAACATGGAGGGATGTAACATCTGGTGTCCCCCAGGGATCCGTCATCGGCCCTACCCTGTTCCTGTTGTATATCAACGATATCCAAGACAACATCCAGTCCACAATGCGTCTCTTTGCAGATGACAGCACCCTCTATCGTGAGATTCAACGCCCTGAGGACCATCAAATCCTAAAGGACGATCTCCAACAGTTGTCCAGGTGGTCTTCAAACTGGATGATGGACTTCAATGTAAAAAAGTGCGCCATCCTCACCATCACACGGAAGCGTACTCCCAGCATCCGAGAATACCACCTGTCAAATGGACTGATCCCGAGAGTCAAAGAGTACAAGTACCTTGGAGTAACGGTTTCTGCTGATCTTCGCTGGAACAAGCACTGCCAATCCATCCGGCATAAAGCAAGCCGCACTCTAGGTCTTCTCCGCAGGACTCTCTCACTCTGTACCAGGGATGTAAAGTCCAGAGCCTACACAGCCCTAGTGCGCCCCCAATTGGAGTATGCCTCGGAGGCTTGGAACCCACACAGCGTCACGGTCACAAAAATGCTAGAGCAAGTACAAAGAACAGCGGCTCGCTTTGTGTACTGTGACTACAGATACACCACATCACCCTCGGCTCTTGTGACAGCACTAGGATGGGACACGCTTCACACACGTCGAATCCTCGACCAATGCACCCTCCTCTACAAGATCCATCACCGACTTGTCTCCATACCCAAACCAACTATTGTCATCCCTGCTACATACTTCGGAAGACACGACCACAACCTGAAGTATGTAATTCCTGTTGCAACAATCGACTCCTTCAAGTTCTCATACTATCCAAGAGCAATAAGGATCTGGAACCACCTACCAGGCTCAGCAGTCAATGCAAAAGGAATAACCCACTTCAAGGAGGCTGCTCTACCCTCCATCAGAATGATGCAGCCCCTGTAGGTTCTCACATCATATAAGCTTACTAGCTTGGTTTTTACTTGCACTGGACTTAGCATATCTTACTGTAAATTAACAAGTGCTTGTCCACACACCATTCCAGCACTTCATTGACACTCCTTGTAGCTACTCGCCTCACCTACCATCCCAGTATAGCTTCCTGAGTGAGCTGCCAAAGGGATTACCCAACCAAGTACCAAGTACCAAATCAATTTACAATGCAATGTAACGCATCAACATTATGTTTGTAAACATACATAATTATCATATAAATCAATGTACAATGCAATGTATATAGCAAAACAGAAGAAAAATTATATACAGCAGAAACACTCTATTTTCTTCTTGTAATAACATGACACATAATGCATAAAGTAAATAATATAATGTACCATAATACATCCGAAGATTTAGATATATAAAACCTAATATAGCAATTTTCTAAATAAATTATAACTCATGCTATAAAGAATAGGTAAATGAGGTACATGGAATGCCTCAAATAGATGACGTAATAGTACTTAAACATAATTATATGCGACCTACTGTAAATTTAACCAAAAACATAACATTGTAAATTTTAACTTTGTTATTACATAATATCTAAAAGTTACCCCTCACTGCAATTGTGTTTTGGTGAACGGTGCGAAAATATCTATTACATCTTTATTGTCTAATCTCATTATAAATATGAATTTTTCTTGACATTCCAAGTTACTAAAATTTTCTTTCAAATTGCTAATTTTTTCCAAAAAATCTACTCGGACTCTAAATCTTTATATTTGTCACATTTCATAATTATATGGAATTCATCTCCATGGTTCAACATGGTAGGAGTGAAATAAATTTACAAAGGTCAAAGGGAAGAGCTAGAGAAAATTAAGGAACATTACAAGACATAATAGAGGAGAACGAGAACCAGAGGCGGGAAAGGAGAGGGTGAGAGAAGAAATATGAGAAGGGCAGAGACAGAGGGAGACTTAGCAATTAAGAGAAGAAGAGAGAGGCAAGGCAAGAGAGGTAGTGGGAGACAGAGAGAGGGAGAGGGTGAAAGAGAAGATATATATATATATATATATAATAGACAGAGCAAGAGAAGGAGAGGGGGCAGAACAAGAGAGGAGAAGTGAAACATAGCAAGAGAGAGGAGAGAGAGAGAGAG
>CP137683.1:13066928-13125052 GCA_037976565.1 Mesocentrotus franciscanus
AGAGAGAGAGAGAGAGAGATGCAATGGAGAACGATGCATTCAATATTTCCAGCATAAATAGAATTGAATATAGAGAAAGAGAGAAAGAGAGAAGTATAGACAAGTAAACAATTCTATGTCCGTGGGAGAGACGTAAACATGCAGATACCTAGGCTGAATAACTGGAAAAAGTATAAACGTTTGGAAAGGAGACTAGCATTATAGAAATGGAACGATTTGATATTGTAGCAGACTTGAGAGATTAACCCTAAATGGGTTTAAGGAAGCGGAATTCCCGTAGGGTTGTATGCAAATATTGACATTCCTCTCCCATCATAGATATAACATGCAAAATTAGGCATTTTATTACTTTGTTTGTGATTTTATATCTTATGTTATAATAGTCGAAGAAGGTGATAAAATCAAATATAAAATGACAGCAAAAAAAAAAAAAAAAAAACCCACCGGGAATCGAACGTGGGTCGCCGGAAATGGGAGGCAAGTGCTTTAACGAATAGACAAAAATACTCCACATAGACATTTCACTGGGATTCTCAAATCACATATTGTAGTTAAAATATCCCCATGATCCCAATATTTGATTAAAGAAAAATGTCACCTTCCGTGTAGTGAATTTTCTCAGCTACAACATATCCAAACCTAAACAAAAATCATACGAAAATAATCGAGATATTGCTCGAACAAGCCTGCAATGTAGAATCAACATTTCAGAAAAAGTCACCTCCCATAGTCGTAACACGCAAATTAAGAAAATTCTAAAATGTCGCCTCTAATTGAAATTTTCACTATGATGTCATCAAAATGAAAAATGGTGGCAACTGATCTTGTAGAGAATTGTCTTAGCTACAACATATCAAAATTTGGAAGAAAATAGATCAATATTTACGGAGATACAATCAATTTTCCATAAATATGCTGACGTCAAAATATGCAAATTCGTTTTTGAGTTCCAAGGCCATTATGATGACGTCACAATAAATTAAATGGCCAAATGAGACATGAAATCATATCTCCGACTCATACTCTATCCATATATGAAGAAAAAAATGGGGTTCCCGAGCATCCCAAAGAGCTATAATGGATTTTGTATGACCTTGATGTTTTTTTTTTCTTTAATAAAATCATCTTGATTCAATAATGCTTTCGACTTTGCAAAACATAACAAAACATATATATATATATATATATACATACATAATATAACCAATAGAATCAACAACATAAATATAGCTGCTTATATAGGACATGGTAGTACAGACTTTTTTTTTTTAAAGCAACAAAATGTTTTTCCACCTATTATCAAATGATACAAATTTGTTATTTTTAACATAAATATATTGTTCAAGAGAACGATAATACCTCAACATGCATTTAAAGTACCAGAGCGAAGGTTTTAAAATGCTTTTATCCTTAATAATATTGGTATCATTGCAAAGGTAATGTTACAATCTTTCTAATAATTCATATTTACTTTTCAAAAATTGTTACAGAATTGACTAATCTGCTATCAAAAATGATGAATTTGCTACCCGTTTTTCCGCCCTCGATCAGCCCGCTGTTCGCTGTTACGATGTGTGACGTAATAGGTTGGGCACATGAGCGAGAGTGCTCCCAAGCCCCCTCACACAGCTCTGTCTGCTGCATGCATTATACGTATATATACGAAAGCCAGTCGAACGCGAAATATCCTATCACAATGTCCGAGCTTGAGGAAGAAGTTTTACTAAATTTAGATATCGAAGTTGATGAGCACAGCTCCACATGCAACTAGTGACAGTGATTTATTTGATTTTTTGTATGTTTTAGTATGCTATCTCCACGCCGGAGTTGCGGGTCAAAAATGGATACGAAAGTACACTAGCGCCATGAAATTCCCAAGTTCGAGCTGGCTGAGCCGAGCTGCCGCGCCGCACCGGCCCCGCTGAACTGGCGATCGATCCGTCATGCACTGGGGTGACTGACTGGGCGAGACATTTTCTAATTTTTTAGAAAGTGTAGGGCTATTTTGGCAAATTTCACGGATAAAAAAACAAAGAAGAATAGATGTGAGATTATATCTTGCGAATACCAATTACATATTATGCACCATAAATGGAACTGCACGACATCATAAAAATGCAAAGCCAAAGGGACTCTCGCGATTTATCAACACTCAACAGCAATCTTGCACATGCCAAGCCATGACCGAAAACTTGGACAAATCGATTTGGACAAATCGATCTGCACGATTTACCCCCTCGTATTACATTACATAATTTGCTTAATATGCAATAATAAAATGTAATTTCCTGATTTGGAGAGATTGTTATTCCACTTTCATCAAAGCTGGCTTAGGTATGAATTATTCGAAGTCTGGGTAATGTATACTGAATGCAAAATACCGCACGCGAGCTGAGCGAGAGCCGTGCGAGAGGCCTAGGAATTTCGATCGTGCCCAACCTCTGACGTCATAAGTCTGTACTCCGTAATTTTATTTTTCAAGCCAGGAAAAGAAGTTCTGAGAAGGGTCTTGGAAAAAGCATCTTGTCGCGTTTCATTTATATTTATAATACTTTAGGGCGGATGATTTGTGTTCATATGGGTGTAAGCTTTCAGTACATGTATAATTTGTCCATTTTGTGACATTTTGTGACATTTCTTCGCTCAGCTACTTTAAAAGAATTTAGTGATAGTACGCTATTTTTGCATTTGTTGGAAAATATATAGTATTTGGCATATAAAATAATAAAATTAAATTGAACTCCAACGTTTCCAAAAAATCCAAATAAGAAATTAATTTTATTCAAAGTAACTTTATCCTCTAAAATGAAATGTTGGACATCCGCAATAAACCTTCTAATGATTGGGCAATCCCAAAATAAATGCTCTATAGATTCCACGGAGTTATAACAAAATGAACATATGTCTGACTTCGAAATATTTAATAATTTAAGATATTTATTAACACCAACTATACGATGTATTATCTTAAACTGAAAATAACGGATCCGTGTAGATAAACATGACCTAACAGGAACTAAGAAAATTTTAGCCCAGTCTATGTTTGGGATATTTAACAGAGACTTCTATTTATCTATTGATTTAGGGGGAATAAAACCTGTTGAACACTTAAATTATGAATATACCGACATATCTTCGTTACCTTCATTATATTTTTAATCATTTCCCTTGAGCTGTTAGGTCTGCCTCTGAACATTTAGGGATATTATTTTTCCAATTATGGGAATAGCCGTTTTCACCGAATAAAATTCTACAAAATTGTATTCAAACTTATATTTGTTTCTAAATTGAAAGAAGGTAAAAATATTACCATTTTCGTCAAGAAGATCCGATAATTTAATTATACCTTTGTCATACCATGACTTTATGAATAATACTTTTTTGTTTCCACGAATCATCGTGTTGTTCCATATATTTTGTCGTCTGATATGAGTAGGACTGATTTCTGTATCGAGTGTTAAAGAGGCCCATGACTGGGCAACTTCCCGGATAAAAATGTTTTTTATCGGCAATATACTAGAATCGTTTTTATTAATATTACTATACCAGAAAAGATTTCCTCCAAATGGAGCCAAACAAACTTCATAAAAACATTTCCATTGCCCAACATTACTTTCGTCAAGCAGACGTTTAACCCAGGCGATCTTTAAGCCTGAAATAATTGAGGGTAAATGTAACATTCTCAGACCTCCGTCTACATAGTCTCCAATTATTGTTTTACGGTTTATTTTGTCTGGTTTTCCATTCCAAATAAATTTAAAAAGTAAAGACTCGACCTCTTTTAAAAAGGCTTCAGGCGGTTTTGGAAGGATAGAAAGTAAATAAATTAGTTGAGACAATCCCAATGATTTTACGATAGCAATCTTGCCAATGGGGGTTAGGTCTCTCATTGACCAAACACGAAAGATATTTTTAATTTTTTGTAGTTGGGGTGGAAAATTTAATTCAAAAATGTCTTTCAAATGCACCGAAAATTGTACACCTAGAAAAGTAGTAATACCCGTGTTGAACGTCAACCCAGTCCGGCGGGTGAGCTATATAATAACCCAAAATTAACAGCTTTGATTTATTTTTGTTTAATGCTAGGCCAGTGAGACATTCAAATCCTTCTAGAATATCTAAAACTCTTAACAGATCGTTACGGCCTTCCAGATAAAATACCGTATCATCAGCATAAGCATTTATTTTAATTTCTGTGCTGTTTATTTTAATTCCTTTAATCAAGGTGTCTTTTCTAATCTTGAGACTTAATATTTCACTACCTATGATGAAAAGGAGTGGACTTAACGGACAGCCTTGTCTTACCCCGCATGTTACTTTAAAATATTCAGAGGCAAAACCATTGTTAATAACACATGAGCTCACATCATTATATAAAACTGTAATCCAATTGACCAAGTCGATGCCAAAATTGAAAAACCTTAATGTTTTCAGTATGAATGACCACTCTATCTTATCGAATGCCTTTTCGAAATCTGCAAACAACAACAAGCCAGGCTGATTAGTTTTATTTGTGAATTCTATCGTATCCAAAGCAGTCCGAACATTTTCTCCAATAAATCTACCAGGTAAAAAACCAGTTTGTTCGTTGCTTATTATGGTCGGCAAAACCTTTTTCAGTCTTAAGGAGATGCATTTAGCAATAAGTTTGTAATCTGCATTTAGAATTGATATTGGTCTCCAATTACTCAAATATATAGGGTCCTTGCCTTTTTTTGGGATAAGATGAATAATCCCCCTTCTTTGCTCGAGTGACATTAAACCATGCTTAAACGAAAAATCAAAGCTGCTAAGCATAAAGATGCCGATATCTTTAAAAAAGAATTTGTAAAATTTCGGCCGGAAAACCATCAGTACCCGGACTCTTGTTATTATTCATAGTTTTGAGTGCATCAATACATTCTTGTAAAGTTATACGACCTTCACATTTTTTCTGCAAATCATCTGAGAGTTTGGGACATTCTATATTATTCAACAAGAAATCATTGATATCCAGAGAAGGCGGATGACACGATGGGTAAACTTTATCAAAGTATTTTTTGGCCGTGAACAGGATATCTCTACTTGACGTCACAGTTTTTCAATCGTCATCAATTAATTTTGTAATTGTTTTTTGCTTTTGGTTTCTCTTTTTCTAAATTAATGAAATACCTTGTATTTTTTTCACCGTATTCAACCCATGAAGCACGAGATCTGATAATACTGCCTTCTGTTCTTTATCATATATCAACTCTAACTCTTCTCTACACTGTTTGATTTCATTTGAGAGAGTGTCAGACTGCGTTATACAATAGCGAGCCTCCAATTTGGCTATTTTCTCAATCAACATAGTCTCCGCCCTTCTGGATTCTCTTGACTTTCCTATCGAATAGGTAATTGTAATTGAACGTAATTCACATTTCAGAAAATCCCAAAACATGTTAGGATCTAAGTTTTCTATATGGTTTTTCTGTACCTTTACTATATGCTGCCGAATCAGTTCTACATAAGTCTCATCTTGTAAGTGTGATACATTCAATTTCCAGAATCCCCGACCTCTACGTTCATTGAATGGAACAAATTCTATGAAAATAGCTGAGTGGTCAGTCTTAAAACCAGTCAGAATTTTTGTGGTGCTAACTTGAGACAAAAGATTGTTTGAAATCAGAAAAAAATCCAAACGACAAAACACGTTCTGCGAATGCCATGTGAACATCTGTATGTTAGGATTTCTCATTCTCCATACATCGACTAAATCATATTCTTCTATAGCTATTTTTACACTTCTCAATGAATTAAAATGAGTAGACATGCGTCCTCCTTTCTTGTCTTTAGCAATATCCAAGACAAAATTAAAATCACCACCTAATATAACTGATTCGCAGTCAAAATGTTGCAGGGTTTGAAAAAGGTTATTAAAAAAAGAAGAGTCATCAACATTGGGACCATAAATATTTACAAGAGTGATTTTCTGGCCGTGTAAAATAGTGTCCAATAATACGTATCTACTATCGTTATCACAGGTAACCTTTTCAATATAAATATCATGCACATTTTTCAACAGGACACAAACGCCTTTACTGTTCGAACTGCCATGTGAGAAAAATACAGAACCTTTAAGTTCACCCCATTCTTCTTTCCATTTAACTTCGGTTTCTTGAGTTGAATGGGTTTCTTGCAAAAAGAATATATTAGCTTTTTTCTGACGTAACCATTCGAACACCTGAGAACGTTTACGGTGATCACCTTGGGTTGCTGTCACGTCTCATGACAATGCCCTATATTATGACTGTGCCAAAATTGAAAGAAATTGGCATTACCGATCTTGAGTAGTCCTATACACAAAAAAGTGCCGATAAATAAAAAATAAATAAAGAAATTAGAAAGCAAATTCTGACGAAATTAATAGGTGATCTGTCGATATACGACAGACCACCTAAATATGTCTTGTTTACCCAGGGTATAGCCTCATCAGTATTAATATTGTTCTCCCTGAGGGCCCTGCAATCATATTGGAAATTATTACCATGTAATTGAATGTATGAATCAAAAGCATCTGCTAAATAAATCTGAAAGAAAATGTGATCGCAAACTAATAAGCTAAATAAACAAGCATTCAATTGAATGTCCAGGGGGATGGGGGGGGGGGCATCCCCTGAAAAATTATCCTAAATGGTTATAAAAGGGAATGTGATATTGCATAGTAAAACCAAAATACACAACACAAGGAGCACATCCAATGGAATATTATGGAGGGGAAGGGGGAGGTGTCATCCCCTTAAGAAAGAAAAAAATCTCCCAAATAATTCTAATAGAAAATGTGAGATTGCCTAGTAATAAGCTCAATAATCTAAGGAATACAATTACATGATGGGGAACGGGGCATCCCTAGGAAAACCCTTTCTGGTATAGTACAAAACATAAATGTAACCCCTCGTTGTGCCCCTGGCAGCAATTTCATATCCAAAAGGCATTTGAATCGTATTTTCGTTTTTTAAATTTTTATTGTTCATTTTTTGCTTGTCAGGAGAGAGACTGCACGGAGGATATAGAAAATTCCATTAATTTTTCTTTTTTTCTTGTATGCTCCCTCCTCCACCCAACCAGAGATTCCTAAATCTGCTTATCAACAACTCACCAGGACATCCAGTCTCCCAAAGTGTGTGATAGTTGATTCTATGATCCTCTTCACATCGTCTTCTATACACATGTCTGCCTTGATTGTAAGAACCTGTCAAAATGCATGGAGAAATGAAATGTTTTCAGTTACTTGTGCACGTTTGTTTGTATGTTATTGTGCACCATCATCATTATTATTATCATTATCATTATTACTATTATTAAAAGTATTATTATCATCATTATAACCATTTTTATTAGTATTATCATTATCATAATTATAACTATTATCATAAATGTTATTATTTTTATTATTCTTATTATACTTTTTATTAGTATTATTATTATTATTATTTTCATTATTATTGTAATTATCTATAATAGGCCTACATGTACAGTGTGATATCATTAAGCCAATTATTATCTTCATCATTATTAGGCTTATACTAATATTTTATAGAAGAAGTGGCATAAGTATTCCAGGCCGGACAAAATGACTTAAAATGATCTTGCCAATGTCTTCAATTCCAGCGAAATGTCTTTTAACAGTCTACCTTTGGTCGCGGACAAACGGTTTTGTTTTCTTTCTTTTTTAATCTCATGGCATTTTTTGAAAGAAGATCATTAAAAGACTAGTGTAAGATTGTTCGTATACTGCATGCGCCTATGACGAAGGTCGTGAGTCTTTTTTTTAGTCTTTACAGTTTTATTACGGTCATACTTCAAAGCAAGACGACTAGAAAAGATCTTTAATTTTAAATCATTCTGACTCTCATTGAAAGGCCTCGGTTCGGAAGACCCGACCCCTGACTGGATTATGTATTCATACCCGTTGCACCATCTATTGATTTCCCCCTCTCCCTTTCTAACGAATAGTTAAACCAAAAACTCGAAATTATTAATATTAAATGTACTAAGCACTAATAAAAGATATCAATTAAGCCTGCTTCCATATTTAAGGTTGTTTGGAAATGTTGTAGTACATGCCTCTAGATGTTTCTATTAAGGTTCTGGGCAAACAACTATGCCTCGAAACCGCGAATTCCTCCTAAGGCCTAAAAAAAAAAGATGTTGTATTGCCCTTTAGGTGCCAAAACATGGGTCGGTCGGTCCTCCATCTTTAGGCTTATATTTCTCAGTTTTGAATGCTTTAAAGCCCCTTTGCACTAGTTTGGCCAGGAGGGATTAGAGGGATTAGCGTGGTCACTGACAGGTGGTTATCTCATCAACTCAATCTCAATTAAGAAAAAGAGGATCATGGGGGACCAACAGGCACCGCTTAGGCATTGTTTTCTGTATAGAGGGAGCAAGTAGCTACAGGTAGTACAGTGCATATTTTTTCTTCTAAAAAACGGTAAAAAAATAAATTAATAAAAAGCCGACCGTAGATTACAAGATTTTGGGGTCGGTCGCAAAGGGCAAGACAACATCTTTTTTTAGCGCCTAATGAACAGACAAGGTCACGCGTTGGCTGAGAGGTAAATATTATCAAATTATAATTGTTTTTATGACTTTTGTAAAGAATTTTGCTAATCCTGCTTAAAATATGATTAAAATGGAAAATTTAAGATGAAAACAAACTTCGAACGAAAGGAATTGAACAACGCTAAATCGGTTTTCTGCATGAGAAAGATAGTCTCATATAAAGACGTCGATTACTATGACCTGAACAAAATTGAGTACAACCTTTTCAAACATTGTCATTCACTTGCGGTGTACAGAATAAAACAAGCCAACAACACAGTAATACGAATGCATTTATTTAAAAATTTATAACGTATTTTCATACACTGATACCATAAAGTTGGAATAATTTCGTTACACTGACCAATGTTGACGAAAATTGAAGAAAAATAAACCTTCATTCTATTGATTCAGTACCCTAATTTTTACTGAAGCCTTAATAGTATAATACACAGTTTGTAAAGATTGATTGTGGTTTGATTGTCATTATGAGGAAATTGATCATTAAAGTTTTGAGAAAATATGCACTTTGTCTGTCAAGGAATAAGTGTCATCAAAGACTTTATGAACAGCAGCGTATATTGCATGCTCATTATTATTTACAAAACGGAAATAATAAAAGAGAAGCTCAAAGGAAAAGAAAATTAAATGAATACAAAATGAAATGTAGATAAAGAAGATGAAACAAATTAAACAAGGCAATACAACAGTAAGAATAGAAAGAGAAAAAAGGGGGAAAACAAATTAATATATTAGGAAAGAGAGAAGATGAAAGAAGGAAAAACTAAGAAATACATTAGAAAAGACATAAATTCAATTCAATTCAAATTTATTAATCATGCACAAAATAACATGGCATAAAAATCACTTTCCGGCTGTTTCTGCAAATATATATAACATCAATTAACATATTAACAAGTTATACAAAATCAGGGATAAATAAAACACACAATTGAACATGAGTACAAAATGCATGTGCATGACTAGGAAAAGAAAGTAGTACCGGAGTCTGCACAGACCCCAAATTATTATCAAACGGACAAGATATACAAATATATTATCAATTATAATTTGTACTTCTGAACTTTTGGTAAACATCTTGGATGTACAGGTGTATATTAGCAAAAAAACCTGGGCACATGACATATTGTAAAAATATAATTATGATAATGAAAAAAAGAAGACGAAAAATAATTATAAGATTAAGAATAAGAACAATATTAATAATAATAATAATAATAAAAATAATAATGATAATAATTACGATATTAACTATATTAATAAATATAACAATGATAATGATAATGATGATTATTATGATACTGCTGCTATTACTACTACTACTACTACTACTATGAAGAAGAAAATGAAGAAGAAGGGGTAGGAGAAGAATCATTTCAGCGATTTTCGTGATTATATTATCAATGATTGAGGCATACACATACACATTACATACTCCGTGGTAAGAATGAAGTAAGCGGGGGAAAATGAAGGCAATGACAAGAGAGAGAGAGAGAGAGAGAGACATAATATGGCAGGGTTCAAATTAAGTTTTCTTTAAATTATTAGACCCAGTAGGCCTACTGATGATCATTAATCTGCCATGTGTTTGCCATTTGACGGTTTTTTACGCTACACAGAAATGGCACCACAGTGCCGTCTTTTGTCATCAAATATTGTTCAAATAGCATTGTAGAGACGATGAACAAATACAAATAGGCCTACTAACGCGAAGTCGTTAGCAATGAGAATGTCAATTTCTATCTCGCTCTGCTGAATAATCCGAACAATAGAATCAACCAAGTGGAATCGACTGTTAAACGAATTTATCATGAGTCCTGAAATTTCAATTTGTTACTGCACGTCATAGTAGTATTAAAGAGCAGCAATGGTGAACGATTGTCGCTAAAATTAAGAAATTGTTGCTTTGATTGCTTTTCCACTAAAAATTACCATGAGACATCAAGCTACAAATAGAACTATGATCGACAAACATGATATTGTCTTGAAAACAGTCAGAAAACATTGGACCTAGAATAAATAAGAGATAATGTGGTCATGTTATCAAGTGCATTTCGTCCATGTTAATCCTCCAGTACCAAAATCATGATTGTATTCTCTACTAATTTCTTCTATATATTTTATTTCAATTTAAAATGAAATTCTAATGTTTCTTCTTTTGTCTTGATAATATTTCAGCAACGAATTGACAGCTTTGGTAGACATCTTGGATGTATTATAGCAATAAATTCTTGGCACATGACGTATTGCAAACGATAATTATGATAAGAAGAAGAAGCATACAAGTAATTATAAGAATAATAACAATTAAAATAATAACAATAATAATGATCAAAACAACTCGTATTGCATCACGTGCATAAAATATATCATACTAGGTCGAATCATTATATTCGATCCAACTTCGATCTTGTTACTGACTTACATGATTATAATACAAGAAATAGCAGATTCAACTTTAACTTAACAGAAAGAGTAGTTAGTATTGGAAATTCGTTTTATTACAATACCATAAACAATGAAATTCCCTTCCTAATGATATAAAGGAAATGAGGAAATTTTGCTCATTTAAGAGGAAATTAAAGGAATACCTAACACTTGAGAGTCAGAGAAGAGAAGCGAATGACATGTTATATGATTGAAATAGCCTGAATTCTGGCTGAATACATTAAAAAAAATTTTTTTTTTACTTCTTCTGGCGGTTCATACTTTTTAATTTTGTATATACTTATGTGTACTTTATAGAATTTCAACATATTCATAATTATTTTCCTCTTCTTCCTCCTCCTCCTCCTCCTTCTCTTTTTCTCTCTCTCTTCTTCTTTTCTTCTTGTACTTATTATCATTTCTATCATCAGTTTAATGTTGTTATTATTATTATCATCATTATTATATTTAATAATTTTTTTCTTTCTTATTTGTCGGTAAATATTACTATTTTCACTTATCAGCTTTGTACATGTATGTCGGGGACCCCACTGGAAATAAGCTCTCGAGCTTCCGTGGGTTGTCCTGTTCAAGCTGACTTCATTTCGCTCTGTTATTCTTGTATATTGTTGTATGTTGGAAGCTTGGCGAATAAAAACAATCAATCAATCAATCAATTACGATATTAAAAACTATGTACATTTTGCAGCCAACTTCAAATTCTGTAGAACTTTGCAGGAATTATGAATATGTCATGTATGCCCTATCTGTGAAATTTAAACATTAGCTGTGTCCTAGTATTCAAATTATGCAAGGAAATCCGTTTACCTTCTAGACTTCACTGTCAGACCCTATTGAGTGACTGACTGACATCTTCTTTTCTTTGGTAATAACATACATAAAATGAGCTGAAACAGGTAAATGAGCATTTGTTTACATCAATAACCCACTACTTGTAATGGCCAAAACTATACTGATTGAATCTTTGGGCAGCACAAAACGTACGACCGTTCGGTAAAGGGCCTGAAAATCAGACTATTACTTAGGTGATTGCAATCAAATAAGTCGATTCGACAACTAATGGTCGTTATTTTGCCACTAAAAGCCATTTCCAGGCCCTTTCGTTTTGAGGAAATTCTAAATTAGTATTGTCTTTCAAATGCCGTTGGAATTTATCCTTTTCATTTTTTTGGCCTGCAAATGGGACATAGTACCTTTAACTATACTAATAAATATAACAATGATAATACTAATGATTATTATGATACTGCTGCCATTACTACTATAACTACTACTACTAGGAAGTGGAAGATGAAGAAGAAGGAGAAGGAGGAGAATCATTTCAGCTATATTAGTGATTATATATTCTCTATGATTGAGGCATACACTCAAATTTTAATCATAATCAAACAGGCATCTGCAGTTTTTAGAAACTTATTATTTGCTTCATGTTGTTGAAAATCGCCCCCGGCTGGATCCCACCCTGCTTCCCTGCATCAACACACACATTTGAGAAAATATATTTTTTCTTCCTTTAAAAATACTTTGCCCTTTTGCAGCCAACATCAAATTCTGTAGAACTTTGCAGGAATTATGAACATGTCATGTACGTTCTATCTGTGAAATTTAAACGTTAGCAGTGTCCTAATATTCAAATTATGCAAGGAAACCCGTTTACTTGCTAGACTTCACTGTCAGACACTATTGAGGGACTGACTGGCTTTTTTTCTTCATCTTTGGTAATAACATACATAAATTGAGCTGTAAAGGGTACATGAGCATTTGTCTACATAAATAACCCACTTCTTGTAATGGCCAAAATTAAATTGATTGAATCTTTGCACAGCATAAAATATACGACCATTCGGTACAATGGTCTGAAAAACCAGACTATTACTTACTGGCTCTATAGCTCCTAAGTCGATTCGACAACTTATAGTCGTTATTTTCCCACTTAAAGACATTTTCAAGCCCCCTTTTTTGGGAAGTTCTAAATTAGTATTGTCTTTCATATGCCGTTGGAATTTAACCTTTTCATTTTTGGCCTGCAAATGGGACATAGTACCTTTAATTCAAAGTCGTTTTACAACTTTTTGAGCATTACATAATACCCGCATACATTCAGCTAAACCTGACACAAGGTTATTTTCGGCCAATTGTTTATTGTGTATTTTGTAGAAAGATACGAACCCTTGTGGAAATTTGGAATTGAATTGGGGCCTTGAGCGAAGATAACACGCTCAGCTGACCAAAAGTTCGAGGTCATTTCCACTCCCCTTGGGATCATAAAATGATCTGGAGTATTGATGGTCGTTAAAGGTATAAACCAGTTTTGGAAACGCCCCCCTCTCAAAAAATGAAATGGAAGCTCTTATTACCAATCATGTGAAAGAATATGTTTTGACTAATACGTGATGATACAAATTTTCCTGGAAACCGCCTACTAATAGAAATATTTGGTAAATTATCATATCGATCCGGACTGGATAGATATCGCGATCGAGTATATAGTCCCATATACATCTTTCTGTGTACAGTGCTTGTAACTTTACCAAGACTGGGCCAAATTTCTTATCATTTTGATGATTCCAGAACCTTGCAGTACACACCACTACTTATGTGCTAGATGATCAACCTTTTCTGATCGATTCCACAAGGTTTCTTTCACAATGCAATCGCATGACCAGAACTGGTCTATACTTTAAAGTTAAGATCAGACCTTCGAAGGGTCATTATATCTAATTTTGATCTGACAAATTTGAAGCGTAACAAAAAAAGACCGATCTAAGACGTGTTCATAGTGAGATGTGAATGTGATAGATGTGCTATGCATAGTGAGGACAAGCAGTAAAGATGTAAGTGTGATAGATCTATTACACTTACATACTGCTTGTCATAAAACTCCATAATAGTTATTGTCAGATCGGACAATATATGTTGAGTTATAAAGCAAATATATTGATATACCTTATCATTTGCTAGGCCTTTTGCCAGGCAGTCCTTGGCAGACTTCTCTAATCTTTCTTCATCACGACCCACTAAAGCAAGACCTGCTCCTTCTGCAGCAAAGTGGAGAGCTGTCTCCGCTCCAATTCCTGAGCTGGCTCCTATGAAAACAAAATATATTAATAATTAATATTGCTGGAAATTGGAATCATACTAGTTTTCATGTTTTTAAAATTCCACAGAAATATTGCAAATTCACTTTCATGGGCTTTCATGAAACTTTCACCACCATGGACAGGTCTTATTCAGTCTTGCTATTCTATTCTCGTTCTCACATAACAAACAAAACCACATATAAAAACATATAGTTATAGTCTGGTGATAACAATACTCTTGTATAACAATTAATTAACATCATTTATTTTTGTTTTAAATGTATTACGTGTCACATAAAAGTTATACAAATAATATATAATGTACTTGTTAAGTGTTAATTGACTAGTACTTCATTTATTCGTACATTATCAATTAACAGATGAAAATAATAAAAGGAAATACATGTATTTATCTAAACTTTGTACCCTCTTTGTATAGAAAATTACCTATATCATGTGTAATGTTCAATATGTTGCATCCAGTACCTGTTTCCCACTCAAACCATACGCCATCTTTTCACGGAACCTGAAATTGCCATGACTCAAAGCGTTACAATTTACTAATGGTCACCTTTGACGCTCTTTACGTTCGGTATTATGATTTCAATTTGTTACCGTCACACTTTCAAAACAATATGTTACTTCCTCGAACTATTTTTGTAATCTACAACATTTAACTTGATTATATATACTTAATTATTATTTAAGAACTCAGCTTCTCCTTTTCTACTTCCCTTTCAAGCCTAATTTGGGATAGATAGATTTTTTCTGTTCTAATGTAATATTCCTATTATTATTATTATGAGGAAATATTTTGTTTATGGTTTACGTCATTTGTAATCAATTAAGTTCATGCACTTTTTATTGTTAAATCATTTGTAATTCAGTTCTCGAGCTGCGATGATGATTATTGAATAAAATACCATTATTATTATTATAAGTCAGCAAAATGTCCTCTCCAGACACATCCACGCTAACTTTGTGATGAGAGAAACGCATTGCGTGTCCTATATAGCTTACAGTTATTCCGCTGAAAATGAACCAACATTTTGTCTAGTTATTACACCACAAAATTACATTAACGGCAGTTTGATGACTTACCAGTAATTAAAATCACTCTGTCAACGAACTCCCCCATATCGTAAGGGAATTTGTTCCACTCAAGCGCCTGTCTTGTGCTGTGGTTTATAGGCTGTAGCATATACTGGTCAGTACTATATACTCGACTCCGATCCGCGGAAAATACTCTTTAGAAATAAGCTAGGTTAATCAAAGATCGTACTATATACTTTTTGACAACGTACACGTAACGTAGCACACCAAAGTGCGTGCGTGCGCGCTTCTAGGTTACGTAAACTTTAAAACTAATCTTCTTCTTCTTCTTGTTCTTGTTCTCCCTCTGCTTTTGTCGGAGATCAGCAACAGGATGTTGCATGTAGATATGTCTATAAGCAGGGCAATAAGTAATTATTGAGAGGAAAGAGATGAGATACGGTTTACATGGATCTTGTAGATAAAAATTAGTGCTGCAGTATTCAGTTCATCACATATTTGAGAAGGGAGCTGGGTAACAGTGGGGCTTCGTGAATGCTTCGCCCTTGGTTGTGTCGTAGAGGGGAAGATCTCTTCTGGCAGGTGTATAGTCCTCAGCTTGTTTTGGAAGTCTTGTCTGTGCGTCTCCAGTTGTGTACATAACGCCACAAAGTGAACTGTGTCTTCCTCTTCTTTATGACAAAGCTGGCAGGCAGCTATTGTGGCCTTAATTCTTGATAGTTACTAGTCTTGTTTGGACAGGATATCTTTGGCACAAGAGTTGTGCTCTGATGATCACACCTTGTCGGAGGAATTTAGAGCTGCTACATCGAGGATACAGGCGGGTGGGGTTTTGGGATCCTCATATCTTTCCCGAAGTGAGAGTGTTGTTTTCACTTGGATTGCCTCAAGTATGTTGTTATTTACTACTTCTCCCACTGCTGCTTTTACTAGCGTCTTCCAATATCTGTATGGGATTGCTTGCAGTGTGAGTGAGTGGAGATCTGCCAGTTTGTATTTACTGTGGATGGTTTGCCAGGCTTTGATGGAAGTGGTTTGCTTGAGGAGAGCATGGAGAAATGTTCTATACTCAAAGCGATCATGGGGGAGATCAAGCAGTTTTCCTATCAGAAGGAGCTTCTCAAGGTCCACTTGTGCACTCAGAGGTACGAGTCCGGTCAGGAGGTATACCGATTCGTCAGCCGCTGATTTTGGGAGACCAAGATTCTGTTTAAAAAGTTGCCGCTGTGCCTGGTTGAGTCTGTTAGACATACCCTTGGTAAGGTTTGTAACAGCTGCTCCATACAGCATGCGAGGACGCAGTAGACTCTCCATAGGGCAGCAATATGCTGTGGAAATAGTCCTCCAGTGTATGCCCCAGCTCCAGTAAGTGCATAGAATGTTTTCAGCCCTTTTGAGATCATGTCCTCTGTTGGGTCTCTCCTTATGCTAGATTTTGTGATGCCAAGGCGAGGATGCATTGGGGCAGTCTGCACTGGGTCCTCTCCAAGATGCCAAGTAGGTTGTTGGGCAGCATGTTTGCCTTTGTTGAATACGATGATACAGCTTTTTGATGGATTCATTCTGTATCTCCATTCTTTTGTATAGCGGTCGGTTGCATCTAGTATACATTGCAGTTCGCTAGGAGATATGCTGATGAGAGCTACATCGTCTGCTAGTACAAGAAGACCGGAGTATCGACCTAGCAGGTTGCATCCCAGTTTCTTGCTTCGCAGGAGTTTGATGAGAGCATCAATGAAGGTGGTTTAAAGGAGTGGAGACAGAACTCCACCTTGCCTAACTCCTTGGAGGATAGGGAACGCTCACTCACTTTCCCATCACATAGGACTTGGCTGCGTAGATCTTGGTAAAGTGAGTCGACCATGTTGAGTTGTATTGGGTGAATGTTTGTGGCTCTCAGCTTCTGGAAGAGCCCCTTGTGCCACACCTTGTCAAAGGCATTTTCAGCATCGAGAAGGGCAACATAGGTGGGTTTCTTGTTGGCAGTATTAAGCTCTATTGTAAATTCAAGGCAGCAAGAGGTGAGGATGCAAGAGTGCTGTTTTCGAAATCCAAACTGGAGCTCATCTGGGATGTTACTCTGAAGGAGGGATCTCTCAATATGTGGTTTGAGAACCAGTTCCTGTAATTTACATAGGGTTGATGTCAAGGTTATCCCTCTATACTTTTGTTTGGGTCTCTAGGAGTTTTGTCCTTCCCTTTATGTAAAGGCAGCACAATTAAGGCCATCATTTAGACTCTGTGGAGTGTATGATGCTGTCAAGAAGGCATTGAATATCAGAAGTATCAGTCTTCTAGCAGTGTCACCTAGGTGTTGGATGTGCTCGGAACTTATGTTATCAGGACCGCTTGCTTTGCCTTTCTTGAGGTTAGCAGCTGCTGTGTTCAGCTCTTGGGATGTGATAAGGGCTGTTTCCAACAAGGATGGGATGCTAGCCTTGCATTCTATTGGAGCTTGGGTTGGCAGATGGCAGGTTCAAGGTTCAAGGTTCATTTTATTTCTTTCTTTCACAACATTTTTACATATAATAATATAACAAAAAACAGCATAAAAAAAAAACAATTTAAGTGCAATTTTAAGTCGATATATAATCCAAATGAAAGAAAGTGGAGACCTTAGAAAAGCTGGGCTTGTAAGAGCAAGGTCCCCATATAACATAAACCATCAATGTTTCACTTTTTAATATGTTTCAAAGTTATCAAAACTACACATGATTAAATATGGGGGAAATATTTACAAAAGTGATAGCTTGAAATTTTAAAAGGAGAGGATGAAAATATATACAAAAGGATCGAGAGGAAAAAAGCAAACTGGAACGAGAAAACAACAAAACAGAGAAAAACAGAGAAAGAAGAAAGTTATATGTATATAGGGGAAAATGGTATTTGGTGTAAAGAAAAAGAAAAATAGAAGAGAAGAGGGGCAGTCTTGATTATTCGCTGATGGTACAGCCAAGTCTGTGAAGTAGCATTTCCATCCTGCGGAAACATCAGCTTCCTTGTATGGTTCGATGGCCTTTGTATTCCAGTATTTCTGTTTGAGACTTTGTGATGTGGTTGGCTCGTTGCCTATTTATCAGGCTGTGAAAGAGGCTGGAATCTGCTGTTGATGCAGTTTCGATGCTTGACAGGAGGTGTCGGTGTTCTTCTGCTCGTGACTGCCTGAGTTTTCTCCTGAATTCTTTCTTGAGTCGTAGGTAATTGTCGCGTAGCGGTACACCTATAGGTTTCCCAACATTTTCCAGCATTTCCATCCTTGTGTTGCATCTCGATATGATTCCGCAACGTGTGCGGTCCATTCCGGTTTACCATGTCCCTTCCGATTTGGCTTACTGTGAGGGAGCTTTTGGGATTGTTAGAGCATCGCCTTTGAGAGGCATTGGAGAGTGGACTCTGCCTCTGCTTCATGGAGTTCACTGCCTTTGACTTTCGTGAATATGATGGCTGCTGCATGTTCCAAGGGTAATGTGTAGTATTCTTGAATGGTTTTGCAGTTGACTTGGTCCCATTTGATTTTGATTCTGGATACTCTTTTTGCTTTGCTGGACATAGAGTTTGGTGCCTTTGGATATGTTTCCAAATTGTGTCAGGATCAGGAAGCCATCGATGCTTGATCTTTTCTTCCCATCGTCTGATTGGAAGGTAAATTGTCCTGGTGTACAGTGTTCTTCTGTGACACTCAGGAAGTTAACAGAAGTCATGAATCTCCTCAGATGAGGTATTGTCTTCTTCTTGTTCCGGTGTATATTGTGTCTACCACTGGCGTACTGGTGGGGCTTGGGGGGCGCTAGCCCCAAATAAAATTAAACCATGACTTATTTTCAATTTCATACAAGTGATTTATAAATATTCGTGATATATCACATGATTTTCAACAAAATGCGCGTTTCTCCATTTCTGTTGCAATCTGACACATTCCCAAATAGCCAGGAAGTGCATATGTTTTTTACAGTCACTAATGGGCCTTAGTGGCCACTAACAGTAACACTAGTAGATAACCGTATATCCAGTTTAGCGAAAAGTCTGGATACCCGTATGTCCGGCCTAGAGAAGAGCTTAGAGAAGATCGCGGCAGCTCTAGGCGGTACGCGGGGGAATTATGCGCAGTCGCCTGCGCCCAGGGTTTGTTTTGGATGTGGCGAGGAGGGTCATTTCCAGAGGGAATGTTCGACAGGCGCGGATCCAGTGGGGCGATCGGGCCTTGCCCCGCAAAAAAGAGAGATAGAGAGAAAAAAGAAGGGAAAGGGAAAGAGGAGAGAAAGGGAAAGAAAGAAGAGGAAGAAGAAAAGAAAATGGGGAAAGAAGGAGATCGGGGGCGAAAGGGCCTTGCCTCCCAGGCTGTTCCCCATCAAAAATTAAGAGAGAAGGAAGGAAAGGGAAAGAAAAAAGGAAAAGAGGAGATAAAGGGAAGGAAAAAAGAGGAAGAAGAAAAGGAAGGAAGGGGGATATCAGTTGCAATTTTCCCGCCAACAAGTTGTGGATCGGGGGATAAAAGGTCTTGCCTCTACCCCCCTCCCCCCGCCAAAAAAATAAGAGAGAAGGAAGGAAAGGGAAAAAAAAGGAAAAGAGGAGATAAAGGGAAGGAAAAAAGAGGAAGAAGAAAAGAAAAGAAGGGGATATCAGTTGCAATTTTCCCGCCAACAGCATGTGGATCGGGGCGAAAGGCCCTTGCCTCCCCCTAGCAAACCTAAAAGAGAGAGAAGGAAGGAAAGGAAAGGAAGGGGAGGGAAAGGTAAGGAAAGAAAGAGAGAAAGAAGATAGGTAGGGAGATCAGTTTCGATTTTTCCCGCCAACAAGGTGTAGATCGGGGGCACTGGCGTACTGATGGGGAGCCAATTAGTGTCCTGCCAGTGTCACAATAAAATTCAAACGTGGTTCATCCTAATTCGATACCGGTGATTTACGAATGTTGCTGAAAAGACATAGTTTTCCGAGATTTTTCCTCACTTTTTATACTTTTGTATGCGTTTGTTAGAAAATTACAAATTCCTAAATTCACAGTCAGGCAAGAAATATGCTTATTTAGAGGCCTACATGGCAGGGCCGCAAACGACGGGGATCCGGGGCCTCGAGCTCCGCCCCTCCCACTTTTTGGAAAAAGTGTACTAAAGAGAATAGAAAGAAAGAGAGAAAGAAAGAAAGAATAGTAACCTGCCAGTGTCACAAAATATATGAGGTATCAAAATATGCTCATATGACCGTGATTAAATGCCTAAAACCCCTGAGCTTCCGGGGGCTCTGTCCCCTGGATTCCACCTAGGACCCTAAGGCGGGCCCCTGATGGCTAATCTGACCGTAATTAAATGCCTGAAACCCCTGAGCTTCAGGGGGCTCTGCCCCCTCGACCCAACCAGGGGCCCTAAGGCGGGCTCCTGAATGCTTATCTGACCGTTTTAAAATGCCTAAAACCCCTGAGATTCTGGGGGCTCGGCCCCCTGGACCCCGCCCCCTGGACCCCACGCCAATTAATGTCCTGCCAGTGTCACAAATAAGGTATCAAAATATGCTTATCTGACCGTTTTAAAATGCCTAAAACCCCTGAGCTTTCAGGGGCTCTGCCCCCTGGACCCAACCAATGGCCCTAAGTCGATCCCTGGATACTCATCTGACAGTAATTTATTGCCTAAACCCCCCGAGCTTCCGGGGGCTCCGCCCCCTGGACCAGGGGCGGATCCAGCCGGCGGCAAGGGAGGGGGCCAAAAAAGGGGCCCACTTCGTGCGAAAATTTGAAAATCGTGCCGGCCGATTTTCCGCCCCGTTTGGGGGGGTGGTCGATTTTTCACTCAGTGGGGTGTTACACCCACAAATGTAATAACGCCCACAAATGTAATAACGCCCACAAATGTAATAACACTTTACCCACAAATGTAATAACACCCACAAATGTAATAACACTTTACCCACAAATGTAATAATTTCACCCACAAATGTAATAACCACTTTACCCACAAATGTAATAATTTTGAATCACCCACAAATGTAATAATGACTTTACCCACAAATGTAATAAATTTGAAGGGATATTTTGTCGAATTTGTTCAAAACTAAAACCCTGTAATAAAGCATGGGTATAGCGCGCAGTCTTTACTCCAGACCCGGTTATTTCAAAAATTTAAAAAATCTTCAAAACTAAGACCCCATAATCCTTTTCCTGTGGAATAACATGAGAATCGAGCGTAGTCTTTCCTCCAGACCCGGTCATTTCAAAAATAAAAACAATAAAAAACAAAACAAAAAATTCAAATCTAAGACCCAACAATCCTCCAAACTAAGACCCTGTAATAAAGCATGGGTTTAGAGCGTTGTCTTTACTCCACACCCGGTTATTTCAAAAATAAAATAAAACAAAACAAAACAAAACATTAACTTTAAAACTAAGGCTCCACCATCTTCCAAACTATAAGACCCTGTGATAAAGCATGGGTTTAGAGCGTAGTCTTTACTCCAGACCCGTTTAATTAAAAAAAAATCTTCAAAACTAAGACCCCATCATCTTATTCATGTGGAATAACATGAGTATTGAACGTAGTCTTTCCTCTAGACTCGGTTATTTCAAAAAACAAAACAAAACAAAAACAAAAACAAAAACTTTAAAATTAAGACCCACCATCTTCCAAACTAAGATCCTGTAATAAAGCATGGGTTTAGAGCATAGTTGTTCTTCCAGACCCGGTTATTTCAAAAATAAAAAACAATAAAAAACAAAACAAAAATTCAAATCTAAGACCCAACAATCCTCCAAACTAAGACCCTGTAATAAAGCATGGGTTTAGAGCGTTGTCTTTACTCCACACCCGGTTATTTCAAAAATAAAATAAAACAAACAAAACAAAACATTAACTTTAAAACTAAGGCTCCACCATCTTCCAAACTATAAGACCCTGTGATAAAGCATGGGTTTAGAGCGTAGTCTTTACTCCAGACCCATTTAATTTAAAAAAAACTAAGACCCCATCATCTTATTCCTGTGGAATAACATGAGTATTGAGCGTAGTCTTTCCTCCAGACCCGGTTATTCAAAAGTAAAAAGAAATTTTTTTTTTTAAACTAAGACCCCACCATCTTCCAAACTAAGACCCGGTAATAAAGCATGGGTTTAGAGCGTAGTTTTTCTTCCAGACCCGGTTATTTCAAAACTTTTTAAAATTCTTCAAAATTAAGATCCCATCATCTTATTCCTGTGGAAGAACATGAGTATTGAGCGTAGTCTCTCCTCCAGACCCGGTTATTAAAAAGTTAAAAAAAACAACACAAAAAACAAAACAAAACAAAACAAAACATAAAAAAAACCTTTTAAACTAAGACCCCACCATCTTCCAAACTAAGACCCGGTAATAAAGCATGGGATTAGAGCCTAGTCTTTACTTCAGACTCGGTTATTTAAAAAAAATGAAAAATCTTCAAACTAAGACCTCACCATCTCATTCCTGTGGAATAACATGGGTATAGAGCGTAGTCTTTCCTCCGGTTATTTCAAAAGAAATAGAAATTTAAACAAATCTTCGAAACTAAGACCCACCATCTTATTCCTGTTTTTTTCATTTAAAAATAAAAAAATAAAATATAAAAAAAAATAAGTACTTTGAGCATCTACATAAGGTGGATATTGCGCGTTATAAGTACTCATCATTATCATCATTATTTTTTGGCGATGCATGGCATCCCTTTACATTATTACATATGTGGATACAACACGTCACAAATAAATAATTGGTCGGCGGTCACACGAACTGACGAATCAGTCAAAATGGTCCATATATATAACACACAGAGGAGGGACCGATTCGATGGTTCGTTGACCGTCGACGATTTTTTTAATCATGTAAATATTCTAACGGATTGTTGGGTCTTAGATTTGAATTTTTTGTTTTGTTTTTTATTGTTTTTATTTTTGAAATAACCGGGTCTGGAAGAACAACTATGCTCTAAACCCATGCTTTATTACAGGATCTTAGTTTGGAAGATGGTGGGTCTTAATTTTAAAGTTTTTGTTTTGTTTTTATTTTGTTTTTATTTTTGAAATGACCGGGTCTGGAGGAAAGACTACGCTCGATTCTCATGTTATTCCACAGGAAAAGGATTATGGGGTCTTAGTTTTGAAGATTTTTAAATTTTGAAATAACCGCGTCTGGAGTAAAGACTGCGCGCTATACCCATGCTTTATTACAGGGTTTTAGTTTTGAACAAATTCGACAAAATATCCCTTCAAATTTATTACATTTGTGGGTAAAGTCATTATTACATTTGTGGGTGATTCAAAATTATTACATTTGTGGGTAAAGTGGTTATTACATTTGTGGGTGAAATTATTACATTTGTGGGTAAAGTGTTATTACATTTGTGGGTGTTATTACATTTGTGGGTAAAGTGTTATTACATTTGTGGGCGTTATTACATTTGTGGGCGTTATTACATTTGTGGGTGTAACAGGGGTAGCACTAATCTTTTTTGCTCAACGGGGTAAAGTGCAATTTTTTTCAACCACCACCCCTTGACCGCAAGGAGGGCCAATCTTCTTTTTTGTACAAAAAGGGTGTTTTACCTGTTTTTTTTCTAGGGGAGGGGGCCCGGGCCCCCGGGCCCTCCTGGATCCGCCACTGCCCTGTACCCCACGCCAATTAGTGACCTGCCAGTGTCACAAATAGGGTATCAAAATATGCTCATCTGACCGTAATTAAATGCCTGAAACCCCTGAGCTTCCGGGGGCTCTGCCTCGACCCCGCCCCCTGGACCCCACGCCAATTAATGTCCTGCCAGTGTCACAAATAAGGTATCAAAATATGCTTATCTGACCGTTTTAAAATGCCTAAAACCCCTGAGCTTCCAGGGGTTCTGCCCCCTGGACCCAACCAATGGCCCTAAGTCGATCCCTGGATACTCATCTGACAGTAATTTATTGCCTAAAACCCCCGAGCTTCCGGGGGCTCCGCCCCCTGGGGCCTGGACCCCACGCCAATTAGTGACCTGCCAGTGTCACAAATAGGGTATCAAAATATGCTCATCTGACCGTAATTAAATGCCTGAAACCCCTGAGCTTGCGGGGGCTCCGCCCCCTCGACCCCACCAGGGGGCCTAAGGCGGACCCCTGAATGCTCAATGATCGTTATAAAATGCCTCAAATCCCTGAGTTTCAGGGGGCTCAGCCCCGCCAATTAGTGACCTGCCAGTGTCACGAATAAGGTATCAAAATATGCTCATCTGACCGTAATTAAATGCCCATACCCCTGAGCTTCCGGGGACTCTGCCCCTTGACCCCTGCCGGGGCTTTGCCCCTAGATCCCACGACAATTTACACTACGCTCTAACTGATCGTAAATACTTTAGCCTCCCCACCTACTTTGAAAAACGTTCAGCGGGGCCTGCATGTAAGAGTGGGGATGATGCGGATATTTTGTCTGCCAGCCCCCCCAAACTTTTTTGCTCATTACGCCACTGGTGTCTACATTAAAGTCTCCAGCAATCACGGTTGTGATTTCTTTCTCCTGATACATGTAGGTATCAAGTATATGAGTAATGCTTGCAAGGCAAGCCTGATACTCTGTTAGGTCTGAGGAGTTGGTACCGCTTGGGAGATAGCAGTTAATAAAGGACAAGCTTGCTCTTGAATGCCTGAGTTTGACCTTGGTTGCTAGTATTCTTGGTGACTGGCATGGGATTTCCATGTACTCTGCGATTATACTTTTTCGCAGGTAACGCGCAACACCTCCCTTTCCTCTGCCACCATGTATGATGTTCAGATTTGTAAGACTTTCTGAGTACTTACACATAATATAGTGTTCTGCAGTTGGTCTGTGTAGAAGGTCTAGGTTGTGATCATGAAGCCATCAGTGTTCCTGCATGCCCCAAAAGTCAGTTTCTAATAAAATCTGATTCAGCATAACTTCAATGCTCTTGAATCCCCTTATGTTAAAAGTTCCAATCAAAATTGGTTGGGAAGCTGCTGAGGGAGCAGAATGTTAGGACTGGATTGCGTCAGGTTCATGATATGTTGGTGGTGGCTGATGATGATTTGCACCGATGGGGGATGGTTCATCACATTTTGCATAGTCAGAAGCTGGACTGTACTTATGAGAAATTGATACACTGCTTCTAGCATTATTATGTGGGTTCCTGTTGAGGCACGGCCCGGAAGAAAAACCTGCTTCGAAGAATAAGGGGCCATGTTCGGAGGAGCTGTTGAAGATATATTTCTCTGCTGTGGTTGTGTGAAAGAAGAATTGTTGCGACCAATATTGATGGGGTATGATAGTCCAGGTGGGCATGGGGTAAAGTTCAGCTGATGCCTGCCCTGTTTATAATTCTGAGGGTCTTCTGCTATGCAGTCCTGGATGATCCGTTGTTTTCGGTGTGTATGACCATCATGTGATTTAGTTGGGTTGTCTGGTGTAGCCTGGATGTTAGCATGCATTGGCTGTTGACGCATCTGTCTTTGGGCCGAGTCCTGTACAAGATCTTTAATGATTTGATCTGTTATCGCCTGTTGGGATGCCAGTTATTTGTGTGCATGCACATAGGACAGGGAACTGGTTGACCGATTGTAGGTTTATATGATTACCTGATTGGTTTTGCTGATAGCGATGGGCTTGTATCTTGCCCTGATGTTTGTTGGGATATACTTGGTGTGGCGAAGGAAGTTGCCGACGTGAACGAGGACTATATAGGAACTGCTGTGCCCATTTGTGGCCTGGGCTCCACTCTTTGAGAAGAAGGTACGACTAGGGATAGCCAGAGGCTCGTTTAATTGCTCGTGTCAAACGTGATGGTTTTGGGATGTGAGGAGCAGCACGTTTAGGAGAACCCTTACTATTCCTGCTCTTGGCAGGGGAGCGTTTACCCCTATCTTCGTATTGTTTGTAGGAATCGTGATATGCTACTTGTGGCTGCCTCTGCAAAGGGTCTCTTGCTATAGTCTTCTGACCTGGTGATATGGAACTGTGGCGATGTGTTACACCCATCATGATCCATTCCTTGTGGCCTTTGTGTGCCACTTCCTACCTCATTTGTCTTTTGTGATTCATCCCTGCCAAGGAGTGCAAACCTGTTACTTGTAGGCACAGAGTAGATAATGTGGATTTTTGGCACCTGGGTCCATGAACATGGTTTTACTTTCTTTTCTTCCCTGTCCCTCTGCTCTGTGATTTTTGTTTGGGATGTCGGAATATTTATGTCTAGTCCGTTCTTCAGACACAAGGCGTAAAGATAGTCACTGTCCAGTGTGAGATTTCTTATTTCACTTTCCAGTTTTAGTATAGTAGATTCTGAGCGCATTAGTTCAAGCCTTTACATCAGTTGCACTGTCTGTAATTAGTGAAGAGGGTGATATCGGAGTACAAAAATCTTGTGTGTCAGGCTCTTGAATTGCCCTATCTGCATGTGTGTCGGATGATGTCACTGTTCCCATGCAGTGCAAGCGCGTAGCCAGGATTTTATTTTAGGGGGGCGGTAGTGCACTTACAGAGCGCGCGAAGCGCGCTCCCTAGGGGGGTGGTTGCAGGGAGGGGGCTGTTATGATTGTGATCGATAATACAAGTTAAAGCGCTTATTTCACCTAACGGTGATCACATCAGAATAATCCACGCTGATTCGCTTAATCACTTGCGTCGCTAGACCGCAGCATGATGAATAAATTACCCATAATTCCGTACAGTAGGCGATTTGACCTCTCTAATTAAGCTGATACGCGTATTGTCTTTTACCAAGTAGTAAACATCATTCCAGTACACTTTGCGCGGGGAGCATCCTACAGAATGCATAATTCATAAGGGCTCATGAATTATGTATAGAGGCTTATTTTGGCTTCTAATGGATCCGTACAAAATGGCGGGCCTTAGGGGGCCTGGTTTCCCCCCTCCCGCGCGAAGCGCGGAAGCTTTGACGTTTCATTAAATTATTAGAGAAAGAAGCCGATTCGTTGTACCGTTCTCGACCCTTAATCCTTGTCTGAATTCATTCCCCCCCCCCCTCCGCGAAGCGCGGAAGCTTTGACGTTTCTTTAGATTGTTAGAGAAAGAAGACGAACGATTCGTTTTACCGTCCTCGGCTCTTAATCCCTTGTTGAATTCAGTTTCCCCCAGCCGCGCGAAGCGCGGAAGCCTTGACGTTTCATCATTGTTAGAGAAAGAAGACGATTCGTTGTACCGTTCTCGACCCTATGATCCTTGTCTGAATTCGGCCCCTTCTCCCCCCTTTTTTTTTTGGCCGGCAGTTTTTTTGAGGGGGCGACCGCCCCAACCGCCCCCTGCCTACGCGCCTGATGCAGTGCGGTGCAGGAGATGCATAAAAGGATTCATCGGCTCCTTTCATGAATTTCTCATGTTCTGAGCTAAACATTTGTCATGGTACTAGCATTCACACAGCTGCATGGCATTGTATCGAGTCTTTGGATGCATTTTTTAGGCACACAGGGCAGGTTATATAAAGTCGTCTGTCTCTGATAGTCAGACTCTTTTGCACCTATTTTCATGTATTCCTGCCTTTCTCTGTTATATTATATACAGCTATATGGGGTTTGATCCTCAGCAATGATATCTTCTAACTCTTTGGCATGAAGATGAGTGCATGAAAAGTGATACCATCTTTTGCATTCACAACATTCGGTAGTGTCCTGGCATGAATGATCTAAGCATGTCGGACAGGCGGTTAATTTGTCGGAAGCTAATTTGCAGTAGCAAGAACCCCTGTATATACTGTGGGTGGACACTGATTACTGATTTGTATTGCTTCAGGGATTTCTTTTGTGAGAAGCCTTGCCAGTGCATTTGATAGTAAACGTGGTCCACTGGGCATGTCCTCGACTTTCTTTATCATCACAATTTTCACAAATAGTCTGATATATATACGCATCCCGGCAATTGAAATCTGGAGTGTTGGTTCATGCAGTTCAATTGTAAATTATTTCTGGCTGGTTCTCATTTTGCTTTTGTATTTCAGATAAGCAGTTATCCATTCTTGGTCAGCATTTTTACCTTTCTCTGCTTTGGAGAATGCGTAAATCTTGCAGACATTCACTTGTGTTCTGATAGATCTCTGGTAATGGTAATCTTCGACAAGACAAGAACTATATGTTGAATCAGGTGAATAGAGTTAGAAGGCATATAATTACAAGCACATGCAGAGTTATTATAATTATTATTATCATTATCAATATTACTTATACCGCGCTTTTCCTATAAGGCCCAAAGCGCTTACAGTGAATGAAAATTAAAATTACATGCAAACATAAAATAAGAAAAACAGTCTTACAACTACAAACTGCAAAAAAAGAGAGGTATTTTTAAGGCCTTTCGGAAGGTAATAACTGATGGAGACTGCCTAATTCTAATTGGTAGATCATTCCAGTATTTTGAAGCAGATACATGTAGTAAATGTCATATCACCGGCTATTAAATGTGCGGGTAACTGAATATGGGAGACGGAGAGGATCACTGGCTGACATCAATGCCCTGGCAGGTGTATATAAATTCACACAGGTATCTAAATATTGTTGAGCTTGGTTATTGAGTATTGTGAAGACAAACAATTAAGAGTAATTTAAAAACTATTCTTTGTTTCAAAGGAAGCCAGTGTAATGATCTCAAGAGTGGTTGAGATGGATGGTCACTAGAAGCCTGAAATATCAATCGGGCTGCCCAATTTTGTAGCCGTTGCACACGATCCAATTTAGTCGAGGGAATGGTAGAGAGAAGCCCATTACAATAATCAATACGGGATAGAACTAAAGAACGCACAGTATATTACGACAGGCAGACTGGTCAATAGCCTAAACCTTCTGATTCTAGCAGGGAGGTGAGTCTCAACTCCCTGATTCTAGCAATATTCCTTAAATAAAACGTAACCATACTACAGATGTGAGAAATATGGTGAGACATCGACATGCAAGAATCAACTTTACAACGCCAAGGTTTCTTATTGTTTTTGAAGGGCTTATGAGTGTGCCACCAACATCCAACTGAACTGCATCTGGAAGACTGCACAGATTGTGAACTGAAGCAGCAACAAAAAATTCAGTCTTTGAATCATTCAATTTTAACTTATTTACTACCAGAGTTGACATATAGTGCAGCAAGATTATGATAAAAGGGAGACATACAACTTGTACAAGTGCATGCAATTACATGTAGCTTTTACAACACGGGTGGACATACAATGTACAAGCACATGCAATGTTGCAAAATTGAAGCAGCAAGTTTATGATGAAACGGAGACATGAAAAGCCTCGGACAGGCATGTATGGGTTTCTAGGCAACAGTTTATGCAAAATAAGATCCAAAGAAGACAGCAGCATACGCTAGTCATATAGGTTTATAGTTATTCAGGTTTTACCTCAGAGTTCTTGCAAGTTGTTTCCTGTTATTGTTGTAGGGCCTACTCATGTATAATAGGCCTGTATTCAGATCTACATGTAGTCCAAGACCCAATTGGCTTGATACTTTCTCGAGTTGAGCCGAATTCTGATGCTTGCCTTTGGCTTTGCCTTGGATCAAACTTATCTAGCCTTGATGTTGTACATTTGTGTTGCAAAATTCCTCCTTACTCTTTCGCAGTCTAGCAGAAGCTCATGAAAAGTAGTAGGCTAGTAGCAGGTTGTATTCATTGGTATACAGTATTATGCTTGTGAAGGTTGCAGGGAGTGACGCCAAAAATACAGCTGAATTGGTGGTAGTGGAATCTCAGAAAATACGACCCCTAATGTCTAAAAATACAACCCTTGCAAAAATATTACACCACAGACTTATTATAGGGGTATTAAATCACGCAACAAACCAACAAAAAAATATTATTTTCTGTTTAAATATGCATCCTTGAATGAATAGCTTTGCACCGCAATTGTATCTACTCTTGATAATATATTTCCTTCCTACCTCACAGATACACTGTATAGAACATTATCAGCATTCCTATTGCTTGGTCTAATATATTTTTTTTGCCATGGCTAGCTGTCTCAGTGAACCCAGTTAATAACCATAAAATATTGCGATTAGAACTCTAAACAATGTGATATATAAAGACAATTTTACCCCATCTATTTTTACTGCATATTGAATTGGCGAGGTACGTGCGGCATAAAATAGAACCCCCAAATATTCCCAAACATTTGAAATAAGCAAGTCTTTTTAGCCTTATAGAATGAAGAATTAATTTTTTTTTTTTAATAATCAAATTTGAAGAGAGTCTTATTACATGTTGTACATTTTACGCGTGCAGGGACAAAAGCGACCAAGTTAAAAAAAGAAAAAAAGAAAAGTGCGCAAAAATTGAAAACGTAAAAAAGAGGAGAAAACTAGGAGAATAACAGATAAAGAATTTGTAATTTTACCTTATAAGGAGCACTTGGTCTATATCGCATGAGGGTCATTTGTTAATCTACAATTAAGTATCCCTATTGTCACAGCTATAAGAAGGGCACTTTTTTGTTTTAAGGAGGAACACTTTTTATTGATTCTTAGTGGGGGCATTCATTTTTTGTCAAGTCTTGATAAACTGTCTAACATCAATGTCAAGGTAAAACAAATGGGTCTTCGACCTTTTCCCCTCTTTACACAAGTCAATCGCAACAACTGTCGGATAATCATGTTAAGGGCATTTTCAAAACCTTATTGTAAATCCCAAAGAAATCATCTGCTGATTACGTAATACGTCATTTTAATGTTCACACATTTCAATAGTTGATAGATAATATCATAAGAGTATATATAAATTATACTTCAGTTGATTTTTCGAAAGTCTTTGCGTTCGTGTTCTTTGCTCTCGTGCAAAGAGTAGATTTTGAAAAGATGGTAGGAAATCTGAAATATCAAGGAAAATATAACATTTTGTCTACATACAATCGAATCACCTCTCCCATCTATCCCACCCTCACTCCTCTATTTATCTCCAGGAGTTCCTCCCCAAGTCTCTCTCTCTCTTTTCTCTCGCTCTTTGTCCATCTGTCTCCATCCCAATCTTTTATTCTTTATCACTCCCTCCTCTCAATTTCATTATGCAGGGTTCCTCTCCCGCATACCTTGTTCCCTGTCTTCCCATTTTTGTATTTCTTTCCACGAGCTCCTTACTAGCCCCCCCCCCTCCTCTCTCCATCTTTTGCTCCCTCTTTTCCATTTGTTTTCAGTTCCTGCTCCCCAAACTCTTTCTCTCCCCCTCTATCGCTCCCTTTCTCCTTCCTTCCTCTCCTCTATTTCTTTCAACAAATTCTCTCTCTCTCTCTCTCTGAATTGCTATTTTACTCTCTCCCTTCCCTCTTCTCCAGTCCTCTAATTCTTTCCAGAAGTTCGTCTCCTTCTCTCTTTCTTGATATTGTACTTCTGCTCTCCCTTCCTCCTCCAGATCTCTGAATGTATTTCCATAAGTTCCTGTCCACCCACCCCCCTCTATCTGTCCTTCTTGCATTGATATAATTTGGGCTTACATAAAGAAAATCTTAGCAAATACAGAGTAATCATTTTCTAATGTAAAATCTAGCAGTGTGCACAAAGCACTCTCACCAAGTTCGAAAATGACCAAGTGTGCTTCTGCTCATGACATTACTTGGTCAGAATAATAATTTGTTTTGATTATAAAGGTTTTACAAGAAACACCTTGCTTGCAAAACTGGTAAATATGCAGTTTTTAATTTGCTTCCCTCTGGTCTTATTTTGGTGCCCTGAGAAAAACTGGAAAACTGATGTTGTATAGGACTCCAAAACAGACAACATTACATATGAGACTGTTTATTAAAAGTGAAGTACAAAGTACATATATATATTTCATACTGATTGTCATATTTTATTAACAGATATATGATTTATTTCAATAACATATAATATTTCCAGTTTAAAAAATACATTATATATTATATTACTAATTGGATTCAGGCTTGCCACATACAATGTATGCACGTTCTCCACTCCCTGGGGAGCATTCTGTCCATATGTATTTTACAAACGTACAAAATGCTGAACAAACCACATTGACTTTTGCATCCACCAGGTACTCGCCTGGGTGGAGAGAAGCAGTGTAGATACAATATCTTCTTAAAACTGGTTATACACCGCATATCAAGATTCTAGGTCTATGATTGGTCAAAACTTCAGGCATGAAATTCATTACTGACCAACATGATCCAAAACCTGTCAGAAAACAAACTGCACACAGATGTATATCTTTATACTGCAATGCAGATATTTAATATATGCAAATATGTATAGTGCCCCAAATCAATGTATTCAGATAATAACTGTATGTAAAACAGGATACAAAATACAAATTCAATAGCCATATACCACACATTTGATACTTTGTGCTTAAAGATATTGCAATTGGAAGTTCACCATTATCGATAGTCGGCACTCATGGCAAGATAAAATTGAATAATGATCACGTGATTATATATTTAAAGAAACCGTCTGAAAGAAATTGGGAATGCTGATTATTTAGAACATAAAGAATTCTTAATGTGAGGTTTTAGAATGATCGTATGAAAATATAATGATGTCCAACGATGTATAGTAAGCTTTCTTTGGCTACAAATACAAATTTAAACCTTCCAAACTATCTTACTGGTAGACACATATACCGCCACAGAAATGGGTATATAGGACTAGACATATATGTGGCATGAAATTTTGGTCCAAAGTTTGCAGCTACATCTCATATTTATAATTTGGGGCTTCTTTTCAGGAGACACTTGTTCTATGATAGTCTTCCCAACTGACATAAAAATTGTTGAGCTCACAAATTACGATTCATCTTTATCAGAACTCAACCTCCACCTTTTAAACATAGTCATACAGGCAAAACAAATCACCAACTATCGAGCACAGGCAAGGTTGGCAATTTCCCAGGAAATACTGGGAAATATACAGGAAAAACTGGCAATACTATAGAGGCACAATTGACCCATACCCCCTCCCCCATTTGAAATCCAAGTGGTACACAAAAGTACACAAACCACAAAGTGTGCCCCCCCTCGCCTCCCCTGAAATTTTACATCCAAAATGTACCTAAATAGTGTGATAACTTTTTGTTGTTGCTTCTTTTCATATAATTCCATATCTCACATCCTACAGTATTGTGCCCTAATTGTTCCTTCATTTATATTCATGTACAACATTCATTTGTTGAAAGCCAACCCTTTCGCATACGAATTGGGGATTGAAATTATCATGTCCCATTGTTCTAAACATTTGAAGGTTTCTATTGTTAAAAAATAAAAATATTGTTTTTGGAGTATTTCCCTTTTTCTTAATTTGCCTGGCGGTATTTACTGCCCGGTAGATACCGGCCAACCCTGAGCACAGGAACATTGTCTGCCGCCATCTACTGACAGTGTTTCTCCAGTGACGAAAGATGCCGCGTTGGACGCAAGAAACTTGATGACCGATGCCACTTCGGACGGTTCTCCTACCCTACCAAGCGGATGAAGCTTACCTCGTTGCTGAATAAAAAGGAAAAAAAGATAGTCCTGACTCGTTTGAGCTATAAAAGTCTAGTGTGTTCTGAGATTTGTCTGAGATTGTCCCTTTTTAAAAATTTCATTCAGAGCCCTAAAATATAGCAGAAGCATGAGCAGAAAATTTAAACTCAGCGCAGCTTAGGCTTTTGTTCAAAATTGGGTTTAACAAGAAAAAGGAAGTTAGTCTGAGGTCTAAATTTTCCTTTGTTAAACATGATTTTAGATCAGCAGTCAGGTTTATAGCCGAATTAGTAAAGACAGACCTACAGGTGTGTTTTAAGATTTAGGTCACCTATTTCTGTGTAATTTTTGCATGTGAGTATTCTCACTGCAGCACGGAAAGTAAAAGTACATCTGGAAAATCCTTAAATTTTTGGTAGCATGTTTAAAGCTCACAAGCATTGTTTTTCAGTATAAACTGTTATTTTATCCACTCTTTGATAAAGTTGTCATCCATATACTGTATATTGTATACAGACACAAGACATTTTATTTTATTTTAATATTATTTTAATCACTGCCAAAATCATGGATGTGCTTCATGAATACCCTTTGTTTGCCCTCTTGTAAAGAATACTTCCAGCCATGTTCCATATAGAATGGGTTCATAAATGAATAATGATTACATAACTTTTGTGAGCATGTATCCAGTATTCTTCTGGGTAGGTTTTACAATTTAGGCACAATTAATGACCTTTATCTAACCATGCTTAGATTGTCACTCTATGAACTGGCTTATTCTATAACACAAGTTTCAACGGTATATCCAAGATGTTGGAATCATGGTAGTTTCGAGAAAGGGCCCCTTGGTTACCTCTCTAACTTGGTCTTCAGAAAGTCCATGTTTGGCAAAAATTGGGGTTGTGATGGCCCCTGGGCTGCAATAGGATGAAAAAAGAAACATTAGAGGTCATCGCATTTACAATCAATTTAAGCATGTTTTGAAAGGTACTACAACCCATAGCTGTTCAGAGTTTTCTTACTGTCTAAATCAATCAGTTTCCCTCCTCAAATTGGCAACAATTAATCTCATTGTCCATTCCTCCATGGTTTGAAATGAATACAAATCTTTATTAAATGAACCGATGTGAAAGAAAATTGCAAAATTTAACCCCCCAAAATGAGAAGATTGTGAAAAGATGGAAGGAAATCTGAAATATCAAGGAAAATTTTTTTTTTTTGACACACAATCAAATCCCCTCTCTATCTCCTCCCCATCTACCCCACTCTCCCTGTCTCCCCATATACCCTATCTCCCTCTTGCTCGATCTTCCTTCCACCCCAGTCTCCCTCCCGCCCCCAGCAAAACACTCAACACTGGATATCAACTATTCTAAAAATGTTGCAAACATGAAATATTGCCAAGAGCATGACTCACTTTACTGCATTCACTCTAACACCTTTGGAAGCCAGATCTAAGTAGAAAGAAAAGAGAAAGAAAACATATATCCTCCCACTGTATACCAAAAAAAAATCTGATTTTCAACAATACTGAGTAGTGAAAATAGATCTGTTCATGATCTCTACAATTTGACTAAAACATCAAAGGTTATTCTTGAAAATACAATCAGCAAATAAAGAAAGTGGATACTCTTTATTGCTCAAAATTTGCATATAAACTGACAATAAAATATAATACAATATATATCAAATATATAACAAATTCAAGGAAAATTAATACTCTACCAATATCAATTAAGATCAAGTTTTGAACTTTCACACTTGGATGGGGAAATTCACTTAACTGTTAGAAGTCTGATTAAGAAAATTGCAAAAATAGAGCAAGTAGCCATTCAAATGTTAATAAGCATGTACATCTTCAATCGACCACATATTGTTCTTCAAATTGGCAAAAATTATCTTTTCTTTTATTGCTATATATTAAAATATAAATGCTATATTATTCTCTTTTACATAATTACTGGCATCAAATGCAATATAGTTATGAATAAAAAATGGATGCAGTGTGTGTACAAATTTTTGCCCTTTCTACTGTGCATCTAATGTATTTTTTTCAGGCTCAGAATCAAACCACAAAATTTGGAATGATTTTTATTTATTTTATTTATTTATTTATTTTCTGATATTTATTCAGGGTGGCACATATCACCAATTTGGTGGTCTTCCATGAGGCCCTGTTTGGTAAGAATAAAACAAATAACAGCATGAAAAACAAAATAGATAAATACACAAGCATATAAACTGGTATAATACAAATTAATTGGTAATCTAATGAAATAACTGATCATTCAAGAATTATCCTTGATCATTTAAAAGAAAGATTGTCACATGTAGCCAAAGAATACCTACCCAAAGCAGTACATCTTGTAAACTGGTCAATGACAGCCTTTGTAATGTTGTAGGACAAGTAGCTCGGCAGCTGCAAATTAAACCACATTTTGTGATGTTTCTGCGTTATTTTTCTTACCCAGAATGCTAGGAATTACAAATAATACATTAGCAGAAAGAGCAAAATCCCCCAAATTGTTACCGGTAGTCTATTTCCAATGCAGTATGTTTTGCCGTTCTTAACTAAGAGCAGTAACTAATCATTAGGGTCTCTAAATTGGCAAGTAGTCTAAAATATAAAATCACTATTTTGGTGTACAAATTGGCAATTTTTCGGTCAAATCTTCTTTCATATTGGTTCATTTGTTCATGGTTCATTTTTTTTAAACTATGGAGAATAAGATTGATTGTTGCCAATTTGAGGAGGATACTGATTAATTTAGATGAATTAATGGCTATGCAAGCAAGTTTGTACAAAAATTAAATGTATCATGTTGAAGTGTCATATATTTTTTGTGATTTGATTTGATTTTCTTCTGCATTCATGCAAGTACACAGTTTTTCCATAACAATGATGATATATAGTACAATAAGTATTGTTCTGACAATGAATCATAAATAAGCAAATATGTACCGGTATATAAAAAATTGTTGTTTTCAAAAAACGAAATGTTAAACTGTCATAGATACTAAATTTCCTTAAACTTATAAAACATTATAAAATATTTGCGGAAGAAGGACTGTCATTGTAAGCAGTTTGCTTGATAATATGACAGCCCCAAAAAACTCATGAAATAGATTAACACATTTATTAAGCAGAACGGATAGGTAATTTAAAATACAAACTTTGATCATGGTGATATTGACAATGCAGATGAGGATGATGATGAAGATGATGATGATGATGATGATGATGATGATAATGATGATGTTATATGTTACCCACCATAGTACAAATACATGACCTGAATTCAATTATCAAGCTACAAATGACTCGTCTGAAGCAAAATTGCAGAAATAATATGAGGGGGCTATAGCAATTAAACAGGCTCACAGGCTATATATCAAATGATTCTAAAATATAATACCTACCACCCTCTTTCCGCAGATGCTTGATACATTTATGACAGAACCTGGAAAGGAAATGTTGATAGTATTATCTTAGTACTCAACTTAATAGGAGGAGAGTGAAATTACATTTTCTGGAAGATGTCTAGTGCAGATTTGTATTTCGAGCAAAGTTCATGTTTTTTTTTTTTGGTAATACATTTTAATATAACGGATGGAATGGTGCACTCAATCAGCTTTACAAATTATTATTTTTTTGTTGACACAGTTGGTGACACACTGTCATTTTCAGGAAAGTTCTGTAATGAAACATCAACAACTGGCAATAGCTCCAGCTGTAAATACTTATCAAAATTTAACTAAGACGTGGTAGTCATTCTGGTTTAATTCTGGCTGTAAAATTGTGCTGTACAACATATAACATTTATTTTTTCATTTCATCCAAAAATGATGACAATAACATCAATTATATTGTATTTTATATACCTCACTTTAGAAATCTAGCCATCTGATTGGTCGATAGCGTAAACAAACTTGATTACCATGATTGACCAGTAAGTCACACAAAATTGTATTCTATGACCCTGTTTTCAGTATATAAAAGTTATAATGACTGCTTTAATATTCGAGGCATAATTGTTTTTTTGGCTCTCGGGGAGGTCACGCCTCGGGGTGATAGCACGATGTAACCTCCCCTTGAGCAATAAAAACAACTATGCCTCTCATAGCAGTCATTATTACTATAATATTATATTTTCGTGTCTGTCAGAGAGTAACAGCTCCCTGAAAACTCAAAATCTAAAGCTTTGAAAATTGGAAGTTGTCGACCTAAAAACTAGCTAATGACTTGATGACATCATCTTATTTGGAATACAATTATTCACAATGACTTTGCATTAATTGAGCACATCTCATCGCTTCAGCTATATAGGCAGTAATCTTGACCCCTGTTGACCCATAATTTTGAGGGGTGTGGAAAATGAGGTTTTAATGTGCTTTTGAGAAATACTGAAAGGGGAAATATTTTCATTCCTTTATATTTATATTCTACGTTCATTCAGATATCCATTGATATAAAGTTGTATTTTAATCGGATAAGGTCTTTAATGGTCATGCACGTATCTATAATTTCTCATTCTTAGAGGAAAGAAATGAAAGAAAACAAAAATGCACAGATTTGGCCTAAAATGATAGAGAAACTGAGGATGTAGATATAGCTCTACATAAATCCAGAAAAATCATTATTAGGAAATTTTTAAAATTTCCATTTAGAAAGGGAGCCACCAACCTTTAGATGCAATAAGATGAGGTGTCGCTAGGTTCGTCAGTTGGACGATGGATCTTACATTAACATTGGTCGTGTAGTCAAAATTCTCCAGTAGTGCTTCACTTGTGATGGTATCAAATAAGGACATTCCAGCATTGTTTACCTTTTGAAGATATTTTAAGAAAAGAATTTGAGTTTTAGTAATGATCCAAAATGTCGTCTAACAGAATAATAACGATAATACTAATCTCTTGTTTACACAGGGTAATCTCATCAGTATTAATGCTTCTCTCCGAGGGCCCTGCAATCATATTGGAAATGATTACCATGCAATTGAATGTATGAATCAATAGCATCTTCTAAATAATTCTGAAAGAAAAAGTGATCGCAAACTAATAAGCTAAATAAACAAGCATTCAAATAAATGTCCTGATTTTTAATCTGCTGGGCAGCGTTTCACAAATGATCATCATAAATACAAGTTCGTCGACATCCTATTGAAACGCGTATATTACAATTAACCCACATTTCAAAGGGATGTTGGCGAAGTTGCACTTATGACAGTTTCGTGAAATGATGCCCAGGCCAGGTGAACAACTCACCAAGACATCTAGTCTCCCAAAATGTGTGATAGTTGATTCTATGATCCTCTTCACATCGTCTTCAACACACATGTCTGCCTTGATTGTAAGAACCTGTCAAAATACATGAAGAAATGAAATCTTTTCAGGTTCTTGTGTTTTTTTTGTTTGTTTGTTGTTATAATCACCACCATCATCATTATTATTATCAATATTATCATTTTGCTTCTTCTTCTTCTACTTGTTCTTCTACGTTTCATCTTCTCATCGTCATGCACCATCACAATCATCATCATCATCATCATTTTTATTATTATTATCATTATCATCATTATTATCATTACCGGTATTATTATAATAATAATAATAATAATAGTTCAGTTCTTGTATAGCGCATAATACGTTATGAAATAACATCTCTATGCGCTTCCAAAGAGCTTTGGACATTATTACCCTAGCTTTATGCACTATCATCATTATTATATCATCATCATTATTATTATTATTATCACCATCATCATTATCATTGTTATTAATAGGCTTTATATACCTTGTCATTTGCTAGGCCTTTTGCAAGGCAGTCCTGGGCAGTCTTCTCTAATCTTTCTTCATCACGACCCACTAAAGCAAGACCTGCTCCTTCTGCAGCAAAGTGGAGCGCTGTCTCCGCTCCAATTCCTGAGCTGGCTCCTATTTAAAAAAAAAATAAATAAATATTGCTAGAATCATATATAGTTGTCATGTTTTCGAAATTCCACAGAAATATTGCAAATTCACGGTAATGGGTTTTCATTAAGAATATCTACCCCTACCCCCACAACCAACACCCCTCACCCCTACCCCCCACCAACACCACCACCACCACCCTACCCCACCCCCATCGCCCCATCCCGCCACCGCCGCCACCACTGCACCGCCACCACCACCACCACCACCATGGGCAGGGCTAGACAGAAATAACCGTCTGGTATGGGTCATTCTTTAATAAAACTGACATTTGTTGACATTCCCCATACACATGTATGGAGGTGGTCAGAGGAGCCAGATGCAATCTCAGTGGAACAACCGTCGATATCAGAAACTGAAGCTTTCGGTCTAGGGCAGGGTTTAGTTACTCATAATTCTTGCTATTCTATTCTTGTTCATACATAACAAACAAAATCACATATAAAGACACAGAACAAAATACATTTAGATCGAATGTAAACTATATTGCAGTGAAAGATTAACTGTGCGTAACAATAAAAAACTACAAGTAGTAGTACAAGTGATGATGCCCTTGTTTACACTTCAGCCAGCCACGCCCATCTGCATATTTATTATACACGTACACACACACGGCGCCTCCCAGCTCTGTTCACTCGTTGGAGCCAGCGGTCCCTGGATATCACCCTCACTGGTGCCCGAGCCGGGCCGGTAATCTGCATGAGCCAGTAATACATTTTTTTCAAGTCCTACTCCTAGCCAACAGTTATTCCGCTAGAATTTAAAATTGTTGACTAGTTATTACAATACAATTACATTAACGGCAGTTTGATGACTTACCAGTAATTAAAATCACTCTATCAACAAACTCCCCCATATCGAAAGGGAATCATTGTTTCACTCACGTGCCTGTCTTGCGCTGTACTGTGGATAGGCTGTACGTACATATACAGGGAGGTGGAATTACTCGACACCGATCCGCGGAAAATACATAAGCTAGGTTAATCAAAGATCGTACTATAACAGATATATTACTTTTTGACAACGTACACGTAACGTAACGGACCGGCACCATAATGCGTGTGTGCGCCCTATACTAGGTTACGTAAACTTTAAAAAGAATCAATCTCTTGTAAGCAACCCGTGTCACACATTTTGTATTTTCATCTGAACGGTACCTATACCTAGCCCTCCGAAACTGAGCCGAAAATGGGAGAATTCAATGGAAAAGTGGTTCTAATCACTGGTAAGTTCTTGATCATAACTATTTTGCAATGGCCTATGTGACATTCTCGTGAAATGAGCCACTGCTCATTCACTTTTATCCGTGGCGGTTCATTGCGTGTAATGTCTATGGAGGGGACTAATTGAGTGATTTCAAGTTCGGTGTTGAAAGCTATAGCCTACAGCCCACCTGATAAACGTTCATTCTATTGATTCAGTACCCTATTTTTTTTTTTACTGAAGCCTTAATGGTATAATACACAGTTTGTAAAGATTAATTGTGGTTTGATTGTCATTATGAGGAAATTGATCATTAAAGTTTTGAGAAAATATGCACTTTGTCTGTCAAGGAATAAGTGTCATCAAGGACTTTATGAACAACAGTCTATATCGCATGCTCATTATTATTTACAAAACGGAAATAATAAAATAGAAGCTCAAAGGAAAAGAAAATTAAATAAATACAAAAGGAAATATACCTAGCCCTCCGAAACTGCGCCGAAAATGGGAGAATTCAATGGGAAAGTGGTTCTAATCACTGGTAAGTTCTTGATCATAACTATTTTGCAAATGGCCTATGTCAGTATGTGATATAATCATTCTCGTGAAATAAGCCACTGCTCATTCACTTTTATCTATCGTCCTGGGGGTGTTTCACAAAGACTAAGATCGACTTTAAGTTGGACTTAAGACAGTAGATCTATAACACTAACAGGCGCAGGCCGTTCATGCCATTGGTTGCTATCCCCATTGGTCTCTAAATTATAATCTTTAGAATTAGATAATATTTTTTCCTTCAATAATGAACTATCAAAAAATGTAAACTCTGTAGATTTGAGACCACGATTTGTACGCCCCTTGAAAGACCAATGCCAGTAAATGATGAGAGCAAACAATGGCATGAACGGTCTGTTAGTGTTATACTTAAGTCCAACTTAAAGTCGATCTTAGTCTTTGTGAAACACCCCCTGGTCTATGGTAGTATGGAGGGAGGTGACTTCACACGCAATTGTCCGTGCAGGGAGTAATTCCACCTCCCTGGTCCGTGTGAGGCACGAGCGAGAAGGCCATCGCAGTTTGCACATGTTGCATATGTAGCAAGGCCAAGGCCGTCCAAAGACAAAGTTTAGTATTTACTTTAGGATACCGGTATTCTTTGTTTATACATTTGCTGCAAATGCAAAGGGATTACCTCAGCTAGACTTGAAATTTGTTGATAATTTGTTTTATTACTATTACTTATTACTATTAGTCTATTATTAATATGAATGATCCACACACAAAAAAAATTGGTCTGACCTCGGACACGGTCAGAGTAGCAACACTTTGGCAGGGACAAAATTGCCTTGCTGATGATGATGCTTCTTTTAAGTTTTGTTCTTTTGTAATTACTAATTGAGATGTTAACCATGCTTAGAGTGACAGTTAGACTAAACCTATGTTTGTATTAATTAGAGTAGAGGAGGGAGTTTTCGGCCACTTAAGGCAAAATCCTTTTTTTGGACTCTTTACTTCCTATTTATTATCATTTTTGTTCAAATCATGAAGCCAATACTATTATTATTTAAACAAAAAAAGAATCTCAGAAAAAAAATCATGAACTGCCATGGCAATGTTGATTTTCATTTTCACTGTTTCGGCGGTAGTTTTCGGCCTAGCAAGGCAGTTTTCGGCTTATGTACAAAGTCAATAGGGCGCGCGTGCGTTCGCCCGCTGATCTATAGCGCGTGCGGCCAGAGCACGTAATCCCCCGCATGGCCGAAAACTACACCTGTGGGTGCGGTGATGCAGAAATTGGAATCTAAACTATACAGATATACGGCGCTATAGTATCCGACTGATAGGATAACATACATGCGGTGAGAAACTTTTGAGCTTGCGATGATCAATAAAATCTGACTCTAAATCTGAAAAATACTTGAAATACACCTCATTTTATGGGACCCTTATTCCTTACAGACACGCGTAAGATATTCTATTTTTCAGATTCGGGTAGCGGGACCGCCGATTACATCGCTAAAATGTGATATTTAAGGATACATTTTCCATTGCAAATGTGGTTCTCCAGTGACTCTGGCATGTTATTGTATGTGTGTGATATGTGATATGCTGGTATGCAATGTATTTTAGGAGATTTTACCATGCATCCAATGGACCTGCCGAAAACTGCCTCCTTTACTCTATTATTATTCATTATTTATTACGATACAGGGTAACAGGTCTTAACTTGAAGAGTCCCAATTTAACTCTAATCCCTGTAAATAGTGATTTACACTTACACTTTACAGACAACAGTTTGAACTTCAATAATACCGGTATCTTGTGCGTCTTTTAATCATTTTACCAGAAATAAAGCACTAATGGTATGGTATAGATGCTGTGTATCATCATCACCAATACCATCATCACCAATACCATCATCACCAATACCATCATCACTATCATGTAATTCTTATTTATTTTCTTGACAGGAGCCAGCTCAGGAATTGGAGCTGAGACAGCTCGCCACTTTGCTTCAGAAGGAGCAGGTCTTGCCTTAGTGGGTCGTGATGAAGAGAGACTAGAGAAGACTGCCCAGGAATGCCTGGCAAAAGGCCTTGCAAAGGACAAGGTGAATATTACTATGCATATTCCATCGGGGGTGGGGACAGTGATCCAGAATTTTATAAAGAGAGGGGGTACAATATAAAAAAAAAAAAGCGAAAGAGAAAAGTCATTGCCTGTTAAAGGGGTGAGGGCACATTCTTGGAGCTGTATACTTATTAAAAGATATGCTATTTGGGTTTCAAGAGGTTTACTAACTTATTCAAATGTTATGCATACTGTTTAAAGAAAGGTTGTTCTTGACAACCAGAATGCTTCCTTAAGGCTTACCCGACATAGCAACAAGTAAATAATGCAGACTGGATTCCAAGTATTGTACTTCATTCGGTAATGATAGGTTAATGAAATGCCTTGTCACTAGGTCCCCAGGAAAGAAATATCCACAAATTTGAATGTTAGTTATGTAAGTTTTTACTTTGAGTTTGTACATACAGATTGCAAAAAATTCAATCCCGTACTTTCCAAAAAATGAGTGTGGAGCCCTGATTGCAGTCCCACATATATTGTAGGTTTGGTCCTATAAGTGTCTAGAGCTAAGCAATCATACCGTAGATTGTGTGACTATGGTCCGACTCATAAGAGCATGTATTTTAACTCAAAAGAACTCTTTTCTGTCTTGACAGGTTCTCACAATCAAGGCAGATGTTTGTGTAGAAGACGATGTGAAGAGGATCATGGAATCAACTATCACACACTTTGGAAGACTAGATGTCTTGGTGAGTCACGTTTCATATTCCAACAGTCAAGAGAGCATACAACACTTACTCCTGGGTCAGTTGCTCCGTGTCAATATCCTACACTCACCAAATTCTTAACTTCAACGCTGGACCAAACACTATATCTAGCACTTACCTTAACCCCAAACCTAACCTAAGACCCAGTTGTGCAATGGCTCAGTGGTATAGCAGCGGTCTCGTAACTGGGAGGTCCTGGGTTCAATACCAAGTCAATGTGCAAGTGCCCTTTGGTAAGGCATTTATCCTCATTACCAAGTGTCTTGGAGAAGACTGAAAGCTGTCAGTCCCCTGGTTGCTTACTTACAAGCATACACATGCTTCTTAGCAGTCAGTTAAACAAACCACCTAGCAACCCTAACCTTATACCTTTGATGTAATAAAGCCAAGAGCAACCATTGCCAAAGGAAATTAGGATTGCCAAAATTGAATTTTCGTAAATGTTTTTCTATTCTTTGTGTATGTCTCCTTTGGCCAATCTCATCTCTTGTCTCTCACTATCCCCTCCCACAATTTCTCTTGCATGCTCTGTCTGTCTTTGTCTCATCTCTCATGTTGCTTTACGCCTCTTTAACATCCTTTGGCAAGACATTAACCGACATTTGCCAGTCTCCACCCAGGTGAAGTATATGGGTACCGAGTCAGAAGCAAATTCTTGAATGCTTGAGTAGAGCTTCTTATCATGAAAGCTCAGCTATTAAACCTTAAGAAAAGTCAACTGTGAATATTACTGCACTTGTTGTTGATGCCATTGTTGTTATAATCATTTATTTCATCATCATCATGTTATTATCACTATTGTTCTTCTTATCATTGTAATGATCTATCTACATGTATGTACTATCTATCCATCTATATATGTCCCATAGCTTGGAGGCCATTTGGGCGACCATTGAAATTGACCTGAAGATGCAGGTTCTCCATAAGTTTCTGTCTTGATCTGTCCTGGTTAGCGGATGGAATGACATTCCCATTCACTTCTTGATGTTATCGGTTCATTCCTAGTTGGTCTGCCCCTCTTTCTTCTACATTTTAGTTCCTCCTAGTAAGATGGTATTTGCCAAGCTATTACCATAACATTGTAATCTATCATTTCTCTGTATTTGAATTTCTACCCCCCACACTGTTCTTGTCATTGATATAATCACCATCTATAACATCCTCATTCTCATCATCATTATATTAATGTGATTATTATTTGTGCTGTTCTTATAGTTATCATTATCATGAATTTATGATTTAGTAATTCTCTTTCTTTGTTTGAATTTCTACCCCACCCCCGGTCCTTTCCAAATTTCAAAATACTTGGTGATGTACAAAGGTCAATAATGCAGGAGGAGGGTCTCCAAGTTCCCTCACAAGTGAAGACTTAATGGAGAATTATGATCGCACTGTAATGCTCAATGTCAGGTCGGTCATCCAACTTACCAACCTAGCGACGACTCATTTGATTGCATCCAAAGGTATGTCTTTTTCTATTTGATTGATTTCTGTTTTGAAGTTGCAATCAATCTCTAATTTCAATCTGAATTTGCTCAAACTTACACTGATCTAACATGTAGTGTAAGCTTCTACCAACCATGAAATTTAGTAGGCAAGCTTTTGTCCACTCCTGTGGGCTTTCTCAAGCCAAGTGATTATTCACACAGTTTCTTGCTGTCTGCTGTTTTACTGATCTGTTTCTCTCATTTTCTACTCAAATCATCAAAATTAACTTAAAATCAGGGTGGCCTTCCACCAAGACTAAAAGCACTTTGAAGTTATTTATTAGTTAATTAAATGAATAAATAAATAATAGAAGCAAGGGTTATAATGATTGTATTCATGCAGCTTGTTTTTTAATTACTATTATATACCAGTAAATGATAGTTTTACTGTCATATCAATTTTGTTCTTTTCAGGATCTGTGGTGAATGTTTCCAGTGTTGGTGGATTGAGAGTGGTAGGTAGTAGTAGTGATATATTATACATATAATTATGAGTACCGATATTAAAGTAGAGGTGCATTGATTTTAAATATTAATGTAATTTGTATTGTTGCATAAGGGAAGACTAGATCAAACAAGATTATCAAACTTCCCCGCTTTGAAACATTCAAAGTTAACAATTATCAGCAAGTTTAAAATGGTAAAATATTGCCCCACTTTCAAACTTGAAGAGCTCTCTGAACACTGCAGAGTTTTGTGACGCACTCAGGGGACCGAATTAGTGTAAGCTGATGATGACTTTTAATTCTATGAATTTGTATTTTCTTGATGTGGCCATAAATCAAAGTCGACTTTTATCTGTCATTTTGAAGTATCCTCTATAACGTTTCTTTTGTAATTACAGTATGTAGTGAGATGAACTTAGTTTGAGTTTGAGTTTATTAACAACAAAAATAATAACAAGTAAAACATAATGTATCAAGCATGACTACATAAAATATAACAATATAACACAAGATAAATAACATTACACATGAATAATGTCGTGGGTTGGGGTTGGACCTTGCTAGGGACCGGATAGTTCAATGATGAAACAGGACAGCAGATATAGGGTCATTGAAGTTCATTCTGTGTCATAACAAAAACCCTGTAAAGATACAGAAAAAGCTGGTGATAAATCACTTGTATCACATTACAGATTCAAACAGTTCAATGACATCGTTCACATGCATATTCAATATATTTCTTCATAATTATACATTGTATGGAAACGAAACAGACTTCTAGTCATCGAATAATCGTATTTTGTTGCAAACAATATACGCGTGTCTCGTACTTCTATTAAGTAAGAGATTCCTAATATTCAAATAATGTTTATCTCAATCTTCAAAGCATCTCAATCATCAACAAGATACAAGAAAAAAACATTACACTTAACTCCATATAGTGCATTATCTTCTCAAGCCCTCTAATAAAGGATTAATTCAATCATCCTTTATAACATTATTTGAAATCATTTGTAAAACATGGTAAAGCATTGATCAAATAGCTCATTAGGCATTACTATACTGCATGATAAACATCAAAAGTATCACTGTTTGATCTAGAATATCAAACCAATATCATCAAAAGATGCCTACCCAAGGTCAAACAAATGTCGAGCAACTGCTACCACAGGCTGCAACAACCAGACTGCAAACTCCACAGTCTGCAACCTCACTCACTACCCGCCACTGCTACGAGCAGAAATGCAGACATCAAGGTACCTAGCCTGCACCTCACTATTGGACCAGCTGTAGTCCCAATCTCCCAGCTGTTAATAAAAAGTCAATACACCCGTAAACATAGAATCCTACATTGAAAATACACTACCGGTAAGTATTAGATATACATGTATATAATGTAGCATGTTATCTACGGAAAAACTATATCAAGATTCAATATCTATGATTATACTACAACAACACACTCATACAATAAGTCGGTATCTATCTGGGCACTGCCATCTTTGTTTACAAAATGCTGCCCTCTACGTTCAAAACTAACTGAGTTGAAAATTTTCTTCAACTACTAAAAACAAGCAAGTTTCTGCACTTGTTATTACTAAACATGAAATAATTAACAAAGCAAATACAACAGTGATTTTACTGTCTATTTTCAATCTCAACAAATATCATTTGCAAATTCACTGATAGCTTTGAACTTGTTACATCGCAGGACGATTCATAAACGTTTACAAACGACATCAAAAAATTTGGCATAATTTCATCCATGTACTGGACTTAATAAACAAATGAAAAATACTATATAAACTCTTTTCTGAATCCTAAGTGACTTCTTAATGTCTCAAAATTGCATCTACAAGTATAAATCTACATACCCGAAGGATCTCCAAAACCAAAGTCTTGCCTGCTCTACTACACGTCTGTACACGTGGATGCTCAAATGGTGTCTGTGAACAAACCACACCCAAGATAGGGCTACTCGCCCATGCCGCGTACGTTAACGTACGGACTAATTAATGCATACAAAAGGAATGTCACCGCCACTTGGCCTAGTGTCATTAAGGCAATCTAGCATATAACTGAAATAATCACCTGATTCAGCTATGCAGGTCACTTTATACCATTAAAAAGGAATTTTCCAAGTGAAAGAATATCAAATATAACCTCTATCCTTAACACTAAATTGGAAGCAGAATATAAATTTGCCTTAAATGTAAACATCATAAAAAAGACTTTCACAAATATCCAACTCCCGACAATAATATAAACATTGTTTTACAAAGTACGTTATATACAAATGAAATAAAAGATTATGTGTACACTTTTGTAGTTAAAGGGGGTACCAGAAGTTAGCACAAGTGCTAGTCGAGTCTGGTTCCCCGTCTTTGGCAAGAATTTTAAAACTAGTTTTTACTATACTAAATTACATATATGTACATGTAACTGAGGAAGTTCAAATCGTTTGAATTTCAGATGGCTGGAATGTTACCTTACAACATGGCAAAGGCTGCTCTTGACCAGTTCACTAGATGCGCTGCTTTAGGCAAGTAATTTTATTAAAACTATGAAGAAAAAATCTTGTCTACAAACATTGTATTACTGCAGAACTTGCCTGTGAAGGTGTTGTTGTATCATCATCACCATCATCATCATCATCATCATCATCATCATCGTCATCGTCGTTGTCATACCAGAGCTCTTTTTCAGTTTGTCAGAGCTATTGTTGGACATTTCCAGAGCTAGAAGACTCCAGCTCCTTTGTATCTTTTTTTTTTTGCTGACAAATACCCTTAGCCTCCTAAAACAAATACCTTCTGCAGAGATGCCAACCTTCCCTGATTTGCAGGGAGGCTCCCTGATTTTATTTTTTTTAATACATCACTCCACACCAATTTTAATGCCTCCTTTATTTTTGGAAAGATTATTCCTATTATGCTGTATGCAATTGATAGAAACCTCCCTGATTTCTGAATGAATCCTCCCTGAAAGCTGAATGTAAAGGTTGGCATATCTGCTTCTGAATAGTGGGATATTTTCTGCAATTTTACAGTCGGTAGCCAACAACAACAACAAAATTGAAATGAGAGAAAGTAAAAGGGAGAAATCATGGAATCTCATGTCTCAGAAAATGATCATTGAAACAAGGAATGAATCTGCTTGCCTACTTTCTTTCCCTCTTTCTTTCCCTCTCACTTGCTTATATGGCTTGATCTAAAACTGATGAATAAAGTTTTCTTTTGTTCTTTCTTCTCAGAATTGGCTTCCAAGGGAGTTCGAGTGAATGCAGTAAAGTAAGTATTTGGCATCACCTGTGCCTGGGAGGGAAAAATAAACTTGATCGCTAAAGCTTCTCTGGTTTTCCCTCTTCCCTTAGCAAAATCAAATGACCCTTAAAGGTAAAGACCAGTTTTGGAAACCCCTCTCTCAAAAAATGAAATGGAAGCTCTCATTACCAATCATGTGAAAGAATATGTTTTGACTAATACGTGATGATACAAATTTTGCCGGGAAAGTCGGGAAACTGATTGATATATTTGGTAAATTATTATATCTATTGGGACCAAATAGATATCGCGCACGTGGTCGTGTAGTCCCATATACATCTTTCTGTGTACAGTGCTTGTAACTTTACCAAGACTGGGCCAAATTTCTTATCATTTTGATGCTTCCAGAACCTTGCAGTACACACTAATACTTATATGCTAGATGATGAACCTTTTCTGATCGATTCCACAACGTTTCTTTCACAATGCAATCGCATGACCAGAAAAACATCCAGCAAATCATCATTCATCTTGATTTCATTAAGATTATTCTAAAGCCCCGTTCAAATACGACGCGGTAAACTGCATTAGTTTTTTATGATGTATTTTGTATCTTACAACACTGACCTCGATGAGTATTCATAGCACCTTTGTTGCATATAGTTGCCATTCATTAACACTTCGGTTGCTTTTTTTGCCTCTCTGCACAGTCAATCGTTTGCCACACATGCAGTTTTGCACAAAACAATAGGCACCAATTGACAAAGGATTGCTTTGTGTGATACGATGGCCTTGCAAAATCATCCATTTCCTGTCTTGATTAGCTCCATGACAACCCTTTTAACATTGGTATAGTTTAATCTTGCACTAGAAACAAATAGATAATCTTGAAGCCTTTGGTTTATATATCCCATGATACACACAATATGGCACACCGGGATTATTTGTGTGGCATATAAAGATTTAAAGGGATATGTTGTCAGTTTCCATGTGCAGACAGTCATAATTTGCTGACATCAGAAATGCTATTATTTATTTTATTTATTTGTGTCTTCTTTAAAAAGCAGGGTAGGTCATTCAGTTAAGAAAAACTGCTTTACAATGACGCCCTGCTGCAACATACAAAATACATGAACAACAACAACAAAAAGAGGAAAAAAACGTTGAACATGAGATACTAGAAAATATCAATGTGCAAATAATAAGTGACATATATAAACAATAAATTTGCAAGTGTTACAAAAGTAAAAACACTAAACAGGTAATATAGGATAACAACACACATTTATAACTACTTGACATTTCTTTTAAAGGGATCCGGTAACTTTGTCTCAGATTCTGAAACAAAATCCTGGATTTAGCTCATGCTGCAATGATAAAAATAAACCTTTAGGTCAGTCAGGAACCCCATGACTTTTACAAGCCGATCGCCTGTCTGATTATCAAGATATTTATGATTGGAAATCGGAACCAAATTTAGCGTTTTCCTAACGGTTTTCATAACACTACAGTCTATTGGGGAAAACGAGTATGGTAAAACCGGTCACTCAAAGATTTGTACTTTTTGAGGCACTTCTTGATCATTTTGAAGCGCGATTTTTTTTCAGGGCTTCAATATTACACCATATCACAGACACTGATAACATGTAGGGCCGTGCATCTCAGATTTAACATTGTTAAACGATGCCTTTAAAGATTGAAAGAGAGGAGCTTGTCTTAACATCTTTTGGGAGTTTATTGTACAAAGAGGGAGCTATTTTGATTAATAAAGAATAAACATCAGATATTTTACTAATTTCTTCATCTCCATCTTGATAACTACAGGACTAGCTCCTCATTACTAAATTGTAAATGACAAAATAATACATGTGGGACATTGCCAATTTTCAAACAGTTTGTTTACATTATCATACCTTTGTTTTGAAACGTGACCACATGATATATATGTATACCCACTCTGAACAACTGGTACATAATAGAGGTCTCTGGTTTTTCCTTACAGGTTTATTACAACTGGTACAGGGATATGTTATCATAAAAACAACAACAACACCAACTTAAACAAAAAATGATGTGAATATGAAGAATTAAGAATAAAGTGTCAGAAAAAAGGCACACAAAAGTTTCTGTCCCCTAACACTTTTCTGAGAAGTGTCTAGAGCCCGTGTGTCATAATAGTCCGTGATTCCTCGCGTTATTGTATTTCCTTTGGTTGCACGAAGCAGGGCTGTTACCCGTCCACCTGAAGTCCAAGCTGTGAGCACCTTATCATGTTTCTTGTGTTCTGCAACAGCTGCCTATTTCTCTTATTTCTAATCCCTGATTCCTCGCGTTATTGTCTTTCCTTTGGTTGCGCGAAGCAGGGCTGTTATCTATGGGCGGCCAAAGGGGTCAAAATTAACGTGACTTCAAACAAACAAAGGACAGTCATAAACAGACAAAGGACGTAGCGAAACAAACATAGACTTCGAATGGTGAAAGGTCCATGCCAAACGAACAAAGGACGTTTGGAAACAAACGAAGGACGATTAGAAACAAACGAAGGACGATTAGAAACAAACAAAGGACGATTAGAAACAAACAAAGGACAATTAGAAACAAAGGACGATTAGAAACAAACAAAGGACGATTAGAAACAAACAAAGGATGATTGGAAACAAACAAAGGACGATCGATAAGAAACAAACAAAGGACGATCGATTAGAAACAAACAAAGGAAGGTTAGATACAGACGTCAAACCTTGAATCATGAAAGGTCTATGCCAAACGAACAAAGGACGATCAGAAACGAACTGAACATATGAGGACAACAGAGGGCGTACTCGAGGTTTTTATAATTAATCTACTACCTCATAGGCTCGATCAGTCTATGGCTCAGTCAGTCCGCAGTAGTGTGTGTGAATCTAGACCGTATGCACAATCAGAATGGTTATGAATACGTAATTGAGTTTACGGTGCATGCATCACTCATTTGAAGTCATCGTAATGTAGCGTCCTTAAAATGGTTTTGCCTTATTTTGGTACCAAATGAAAGGAAATAAATAGAACTTTCACTTCTTCATATCCTTTTGATGATATTTCAACGAAATTTGGGTAGCTGACGAAAACTCTTCGTTTAAAATTGAAACCCCATTTGACTTTCAACACTCCTAGAGCTGAGATGTAGCGTTAAGCCTAAAGTAAACACTAGCGCTGTCCAATGTAATCCCCCTCCCCCTCCTGCCGAGACCTTGAAGGGGTGATATAAGAGAGGGAGACCAGCAAGCATCACCTTCTTATCCTGAAACGACACGAACTTTACGATGATGGGCTGGTGCTTTTCTTTCTTCTCTTTCTCTCTTTGCGCTTGATTACAACCACCTTTCTTTTTCAGGTATTGTTCCTTTCCATTGTATCGCTCACCAACTCGATGTGAACAATCAATCTCTGATTGTCGATGCCAAGATTCTCTTGCGCGACTTTACACACAAGCTCAATTGTATTCTCTCCCTGCATTTCAGGAACGCTGAAGACCCGGAGGCAATTCCGCCTCGCGCATTGTTCAAGCTCGTTTCCCGTCCTCTGCAGATTCCCCTCTCTGCTTCACCAGCTCAGAAGACAGTGCTCCAATCTCCTTGGATTTTGTCTCGACTGTCTTTTCAAGGTCAAGAATACGCCCTCTTGTTGTTCAATCGTGTCGTACAAAGAGGCAAGCTCTTTCTGAACAGCTTCCTTTACTATGTCCTGAATAGATCCGAATGTCCTGAATAGATCTTCGGAAGGCTTTGTTGGCTGTAATCTTGCCTGTAACATCACCAATGAAGCTCTCGTCGATGATTGGCGCCATTTTGTCTGGACCAGGCGCCATTTTGAAAGTTACAGTCAAATTTGTAGAATCAAAATTAGTTCAATTGAGGTTGATGAATGGTGAATATACAGTAAGATGATAGTATACATGCACAAAAATAGAAGTCATGAATGGGTGTAGAATGTCATTCATGGGAGTAAAACTCCCAAAAGCCGACAAGTTCAAGTATACTTCACCACTCGTAGATGATAGTATGGGACTGTGATGACGGGAACACATAAGATTACCACCAGACCAGTCACAACAATGCTCCAATTTTCCCACTTTGTTACCTTAGTGAATCCCCACAATAAAAACAGAAGATACTAAGTGTGTTATTGTAGATAATTGTATCGCTGATCTCTGAAGATTTGAACTAAAAATGAAAAATAAAGCACAAAAATTGACATCTGAACCTGAAAAGACTTGCTTTGCGTTGCGTCTCAATTCAGTTACTTGCGAAAGATTGTTTGACTAGATCCTGCTAAATGCGAAATGATTCGTGGAATGAGTCGGCGAGTCCTCTCCTCAGATCCAATTATAGCCGAGCTAAAAGGATTCACACATATTCTTACACAGTTCAAATAAAATTAACTGGCAACAAGTGACATGAGAGGTCTTTTCTGAACATGTTATAAAGGCGTTTACAATGTCTCTTTCGCAAGATAAGAGAAGACTTTGTCTCTGGGTCATGAATCCGATTTGACAAATGCCAAAACATACAGTGTGTCTAAGAAAATAATCTAGAAAAGTAGAAATCAATCTAATGCACAAATGTGCTTCGTTCCATCAGATTTTCATATAGAAGTGACGGATAACCTGTATGAAATGAAAGACATAGGCTGCGTGAGTCTGTTTTTCACTGTCCGGCAAGTCTCGCACACAGTAGATCCGTAGTCCCATCAAGAAATACCCCCTAGTCTCTCAGAGAATCTTCTGGTGAGGGAAATGTTAGATAATGGCTTTACCATAAAGTGGGGATGGAAGGAAAATGTAGAGTTTTACGTAAGGCCTGTTTGTCATAAAACTGAAGGCTGATCCTGGTGATCGAAAAAACCTGTTATTGGGTAAACACTTTAAAAAAATGCCACAGTAGAGAGAGAGAGAGAGAGCAGGGCCCTGTTTCATAAAAATTATCAACAACATTAACTGCCACAGATCTATAACAGTTCTGCTCTCAGCCAATCAAATGCAAGGATTTCAGTAGCTTTTAACAATTATCATAACTTGTTACTGATAACAAGTTTTTATGAAACAGGGCCGGCTATTGAGGAGGCATGCTACATGATGTATGCCACTGATTGCAATAATGACAATGTAAAAGAAATAGAAGATATTAAAGGCATCGTTCAACAATGTTAAATCTGAGATGCATGGCCCTACGTGTTATCAGTGTATGTGATATGGAGTAATATTGAAGCCCTAAAAAAATTGCACTTGAAAATGATCATGAAGTGCCTCAAAAAAGTAAAAACCGTTAGGAAGACGAAAAATTAAATTTCGATTTCCAATCATAAATATCTTGATAATCAGACAGGTGATCGGCTTGTAAAAGTCATGGGATTCCTGACTGACCTAAAGGTTTATAATTATGATTGCAGCATGAGCTAAATCCAGGATTTTGTTTCAGAATCTGAGGCAATGTTACCAAGTCACTTTAATGTGATGAATCTATCTATATCTCTGCTTTAAGAATTCAAAAACAAAAACAAAACCAATTAGACAAGATGAAACTTTACCATCTATTTCTATGATCAAGTCTTTGTAATAATCATGAATGTCATGATTATCATTTTTACTTCTTATAAAATTATGTAGTTTCTTAAATTGTAGTTTTTATTCATGCTTGTATTGATTTATAATTCATTATATTTGATAATTCATTATTTATAGCGGTAATTCATAGAGTGCCTATTTCAGGCAGATTTGTGTGCCATATAAGAACAGAATACTTATTCTTTTTATTACATGTATTACAATTATATCAAATCAATGGTTATGCTTTTTGTATTTGTTTTGTTTTGTTTTGTAATTATAATTTCGTTCATCTTTTACAGCCCTGGTACTGTTATGACACCTCTTCTTTTCAAGTATGGAAAATCAGATGAGGAAATTCGTGAGGTAAGTTTGTAACCTGTTGACTACCTAAATCTCTCTTCCCCATAGACTTAATACAGGAGCCACCCGGTTCCCATTGCTGATGGGTTTAACCATTGATTACTGAATTCTCTCATTCCCATAGACTTAATACAGGAGCCACCCGGTTCCCATTGCTGATGGGTTAAACCATTGATTACTGAATTCTCTCATTCCCATAGACTTAATACAGGAGCTACCCGGTTCCCATTGCTGATGGGTTAAACCATTGATTACTGAATTCTATCATTCCCATAGGCTTAATACAGGAGCTACCCGGTTCCCATTGCTGATGGGTTAAACCATTGATTACTGAATTCTCTCATTCCCATAGACTTAATACAGGAGCCACCCGGTTCCCATTGCTAATGGGTTAAACCATTGATTACTGAATTCTCTCATTCCCATAGACTTAATACAGGAGCTACCCGGTTCCCATTGCTGATGGGTTAAATTTCCATTGATTACTGAATTCTCTCATTCCCATAGACTTAATACAGGAGCCACCCGGTTCCCATTGCTAATGGGTTAAACCATTGATTACTGAATTCTCTCATTCCCATAGACTTAATACAGGAGCTACCGGTTCCCATTGCTGATGGGTTAAATTTCCATTGATTACTGAATTCTCTCATTCCCATAGACTTAATACAGGAGCCACCCGGTTCCCATTGCTGATGGGTTAAACCATTGATTACTGAATTCTCTCATTCCCATAGACTTAATACAGGAGCCACCTGGTTCCCATTGCTAATTGGTTAAAGTGTACCAATCACCAAAACATGTTCTGTTCTTCGTGTTAGGGGTTTCCACGGTGGTGTTCTGAAAGCTTACTTACGGTGACTTTCTTTTAACTTTAAGTCCTCAAGTTAAGTCCTGGGGGCGTTTCATGAAACAATTAGTCGGTGGTTTTCACCGACCAATATAATTTTCACCGACAATTTTATCGTCACCGACTATTTTCCAGGCCTCTGACTGGTAAAATCTAGTCAGCGCTGACAATTGTCGGTGGAAAATGTTGATGAAATGCCCCCCCTGAACTTAATTGAGCGCTATTAGACCTCCAAATCGGTATTCTGTAAGCTCACTTAGCGGTCAATTACCTCCTGCATCATCAAAATATGCCCCTCTTCGTTTTAGCCACTTTCCAGCTATTATCTATTCACCCTCTCACCCAACAAACCAAAAACAACAACTCCAAATGTGAAATTTAACACAAAATCTATGATCCGTTTTCAGGCTTGGTGTACTTGATTTCACTCCAGTTCACCAAATTCTCTGCACGCGTGTACTCATTAACATATTCATGAATATTCATAAACTTTGTGACACTTTCCTCCGTCTTATGTGTTGCAGCGAGCAAGTAAGATTCACCCAATGGGCAGAATAGGAGAAACGACCGAGGTGGCACCTGCCATCAAGTTCCTTGCATCCAATGCAGCATCCTTCATCACTGGAGAAACCCTGTCAATAGATGGCGGCAGACACGTCGCATGTGCACGATAATTTGATTTTCAAAACCATTTTGCATGTGGATTCTTTTAATTCTTTAATACATTGACTTTTTTCATCTTTTTTTTAAAGGATAGAGGTATCATATTTTGAGGTAAATATTCATGTTATTTCAAGTTCAAGTTCAAGTTCAAGTTTTATTTATCTTTCTTTCATAACACACTTTACAAATATGACATGAATATAACAAGTTAACAGAATATGGTGTTACAATAGAAAGATGAGGTGACCTTGGTTGAAAGCAAGGCTTGTGGATTTAAGGTCCTCATGAGTAGCTTATGAGTATGTCCTAAGAGAACAAACTCGTCAGATAAGAATAATGCATACATTTAAATGCTGACCAACTAAACTAACTAAACAACTGAGAAAATATAAACATAAATAAGTATAATAAAATCTACTAACTACTAAATAATGGCTATAAACAAGAGAAACAGGAAAATACTACGAGCAACAGGACTGAAACACAGACAAAAACGAAACAAGACAGACAGATGAATAGATGTGAGAAACGGAGTAGAATTATGCTGACCTATATAGTAAATAATTTTCTTAAATATTGATCACAAGTATAAATCTAGACGATATCGACTCAAATAAAGTAACTTCAGTTTGCGCTTAAATACATAAATACTGACCGATTGCGCTATTCTTGGTTCAAGGGAATTCCAAAACCTAGGTCCAGTGGACCCCAAAGTAGTAAGGGCAAATTGCGTTCTAACAAGAGGTAAGTGATATGCTTGCGCCTGACGTGTGGAATAACTATGAACTTGGTTATTTTTCTTAAATATTCTAGCCAAGGCTACTGGCAGTAGACCTGCATTCAATTCATACATTAGAGCTCCTAGTTGTAAATGATAAATATCTTCAACTTTCAAAACACTACTATTATAGAAATGAACATCTGTATGCGCAAGATAGTGAGTATTATACAATTCAGATTACTCTTTTCTGTACCAGTAGTAATTTATCCATTTGAGATTTGAACGAGTTGCCCCAAGCTAGCACACCATAGTGCAAATATGGCAAAATTAAAGTTGCGTACAACATACGTAAAATATTCAGTGGGAACACAGATTTCAATTTATAAATTACACCAGTATTTCTTGACAATAATTTACAAAGTTTACTAATAATTATGGTACTTCCAATTTAAATGTTCATCAATATGCAAGCCAAGAAATTGAAATGTAGATACTCTTTCAATCTCAACACCATTGAACATTACATTTCCAGGCAATATACTCAGGGAATTACTAAAGAGCATATAATTAGTTTTTTAAGATTTAAAGACAACTTGTTTGCATGAATCCACAAAGTCACATTAGTCAACTCAGAGTTTACAGTCTGCAAAGAGTTTGTGAATTTTTTTACACAAAAATACACTC
>CP137683.1:13125552-13219827 GCA_037976565.1 Mesocentrotus franciscanus
GATGTTATCGGTTCATTCCTAGTTGGTCTGCCCCTCTTTCTTCTACATTTTAGTTCCTCCTAGTAAGATGGTATTTGCCAAGCTATTACCATAACATTGTAATCTATCATTTCTCTGTATTTGAATTTCTACCCCCCACACTGTTCTTGTCATTGATATAATCACCATCTATAACATCCTCATTCTCATCATCATTATATTAATGTGATTATTATTTGTGCTGTTCTTATAGTTATCATTATCATGAATTTATGATTTAGTAATTCTCTTTCTTTGTTTGAATTTCTACCCCACCCCCGGTCCTTTCCAAATTTCAAAATACTTGGTGATGTACAAAGGTCAATAATGCAGGAGGAGGGTCTCAAGTTCCCTCACAAGTGAAGACTTAATGGAGAATTATGATCGCACTGTAATGCTCAATGTCAGGTCGGTCATCAACTTACCAACCTAGCGACGACTCATTTGATTGCATCCAAGAGGTATGTCTTTTCTATTTGATTGATTTCTGTTTTGAAGTTGCAATCAATCTCTAATTTCAATCTAAATTTGCTCAAATTTACACTGATCTAACATGTAGTGTAAGCTTCTACCAACCATGAAATTTAGTAGGCAAGCTTTTGTCCTCTCCTGTGGGCTTTCTCAAGCCAAGTGATTATTCACACAGTTTCTTGCTGTCTGCTGTTTTACTGATCTGTTTCTCTCATTTTCTACTCAAATCATCAAAATTAACTTAAAATCAGGGTGGCCTTCCACCAAGACTAAAAGCACTTTGAAGTTATTTATTAGTTAATTAAATGAATAAATAAATAATAGAAGCAAGGGTTATAATGATTGTATTCATGCAGCTTGTTTTTTAATTACTATTATATACCAGTAAATGATAGTTTTACTGTCATATCAATTTTGTTCTTTTCAGGATCTGTGGTGAATGTTTCCAGTGTTGGTGGATTGAGAGTGGTAGGTAGTAGTAGTGATATATTATACATATAATTAGTACCGGATATTAAAGTAGAGGTGCATTGATTTTAAATATTAATGTAATTTGTATTGTTGCATAAGGAAGACTAGATCAAACAAGATTATCAAACTTCCCGCTTTGAAACATTCAAAGTTAACAATTATCAGCAAGTTTAAAATGGTAAAATATTGCCCCACTTTCAAACTTGAAGAGCTCTCTGAACACTGCAGAGTTTGTGACGCACTCAGGGGACCGAATTAGTGTAAGCTGATGATGACTTTTAATTCTATGAATTTGTATTTTCTTGATGTGGCCATAAATCAAAGTCGACTTTTATCTGTCATTTTGAAGTATCCTCTATAACGTTTCTTTTGTAATTACAGTATGTAGTGAGATGAACTTAGTTTGAGTTTGAGTTTATTAACAACAAAAATAATAACAAGTAAAACATAATGTATCAAGCATGACTACATAAAATATAACAATATAACACAAGATAAATAACATTACACATGAATAATGTCGTGGGTTGGGGTTGGACCTTGCTAGGGACCGGATAGTTCAATGATGAAACAGGACAGCAGATATAGGGTCATTGAAGTTCATTCTGTGTCATAACAAAAAACCCTGTAAAGATACAGAAAAAGCTGGTGATAAATCACTTGTATCACATTACAGATTCAAACAGTTCAATGACATCGTTCACATGCATATTCAATATATTTCTTCATAATTATACATTGTATGGAAACGAAACAGACTTCTAGTCATCGAATAATCGTATTTTGTTGCAAACAATATACGCGTGTCTCGTACTTCTATTAAGTAAGAGATTCCTAATATTCAAATAATGTTTATCTCAATCTTCAAAGCATCTCAATCATCAACAAGATACAAGAAAAAAACATTACACTTAACTCCATATAGTGCATTATCTTCTCAAGCCCTCTAATAAAGGATTAATTCAATCATCCTTTATAACATTATTTGAAATCATTTGTAAAACATGGTAAAGCATTGATCAAATAGCTCATTAGGCATTACTATACTGCATGATAAACATCAAAAGTATCACTGTTTGATCTAGAATATCAAACCAATATCATCAAAGATGCCTACCCAAGGTCAAACAAATGTCGAGCAACTGCTACCACAGGCTGCAACAACCAGACTGCAAACTCCACAGTCTGCAACCTCACTCACTACCCGCCACTGCTACGAGCAGAAATGCAGACATCAAGGTACCTAGCCTGCACCTCACTATTGGACCAGCTGTAGTCCCAATCTCCCAGCTGTTAATAAAAAGTCAATACACCCGTAAACATAGAATCCTACATTGAAAATACACTACGGTAAGTATTAGATATACATGTATATAATGTAGCATGTTATCTCTGGAAAAACTATATCAAGATTCAATATCTATGATTATACTACAACAACACACTCATACAATAAGTCGGTATCTATCTGGGCACTGCCATCTTTGTTTACAAAATGCTGCCCTCTACGTTCAAAACTAACTGAGTTGAAAATTTTCTTCAACTACTAAAAACAAGCAAGTTTCTGCACTTGTTATTACTAAACATGAAATAATTAACAAAGCAAATACAACAGTGATTTTACTGTCTATTTTCAATCTCAACAAATATCATTTGCAAATTCACTGATAGCTTTGAACTTGTTACATCGCAGGACGATTCATAAACGTTTACAAACGACATCAAAAAATTGGCATAATTTCATCCATGTACTGGACTTAATAAACAAATGAAAAATACTATATAAACTCTTTTCTGAATCCTAAGTGACTTCTTAATGTCTCAAAATTGCATCTACAAGTATAAATCTACATACCGAAGGATCTCCAAAACCAAAGTCTTGCCTGCTCTACTACACGTCTGTACACGTGGATGCTCAAATGGTGTCTGTGAACAAACCACACCCAAGATAGGGCTACTCGCCCATGCGTGCGTTAACGTGCGGACTAATTAATGCATACAAAAGGAATGTCACCGCCACTTGGCCTAGTGTCATTAAGGCAATCTAGCATATAACTGAAATAATCACCTGATTCAGCTATGCAGGTCACTTTATACCATTAAAAAGGAATTTTCCAAGTGAAAGAATATCAAATATAACCTCTATCCTTAACACTAAATTGGAAGCAGAATATAAATTTGCCTTAAATGTAAACATCATAAAAAAGACTTTCACAAATATCCAACTCCTGACAATAATATAAACATTGTTTTACAAAGTACGTTATATACAAATGAAATAAAAGATTATGTGTACACTTTTGTAGTTAAAGGGGGTACCAGAAGTTAGCACAAGTGCTAGTCGAGTCTGGTTCCCCGTCTTTGGCAAGAATTTTAAAACTAGTTTTTACTATACTAAATTACATATATGTACATGTAACTGAGGAAGTTCAAATCGTTTGAATTTCAGATGGCTGGAATGTTACCTTACAACATGGCAAAGGCTGCTCTTGACCAGTTCACTAGATGCGCTGCTTTAGGCAAGTAATTTTATTAAAACTATGAAGAAAAAATCTTGTCTACAAACATTGTATTACTGCAGAACTTGCCTGTGAAGGTGTTGTTGTATCATCATCACCATCATCATCATCATCATCATCATCATCATCGTCATCGTCGTTGTCATACCAGAGCTCTTTTTCAGTTTGTCAGAGCTATTGTTGGACATTTCCAGAGCTAGAAGACTCCAGCTCCTTTGTATCTTTTTTTTTTGCTTACAAATACCCTTAGCCTCCTAAAACAAATACCTTCTGCAGAGATGCCAACCTTCCCTGATTTGCAGGAGGCTCCTGATTTTTTTTTTTATACATCACTCCACCAATTTTAATGCCTCCCTTATTTTTGGAAAGATTATTCCTATTATGCTGTATGCAATTGATAGAAACCTCCCTGATTTCTGAATGAATCCTCCCTGAAAGCTGAATGTAAAGGTTGGCATATCTGCTTCTGAATAGTGGGATATTTTCTGCAATTTTACAGTGGGTAGCCAACAACAACAACAAAATTGAAATGAGAGAAAGTAAAGGGAGAAATCATGGAATCTCATGTCTCAGAAAATGATCATTGAAACAAGGAATGAATCTGCTTGCCTACTTTCTTTCCCTCTTTCTTTCCCTCTCACTTGCTTATATGGCTTGATCTAAAACTGATGAATAAAGTTTTCTTTTTGTTCTTTCTTCTCAGAATTGGCTTCCAAGGGAGTTCGAGTGAATGCAGTAAAGTAAGTATTTGGCATCACCTGTGCCTGGGAGGGGAAAAATAAACTTGATCGCTAAAGCTTCTCTGGTTTTCCCCCCTCTTCCCTTAGCAAAATCAAATGACCCTTAAAGGTAAAGACCAGTTTTGGAAACGCCCCTCTCTCAAAAAAATGAAATGGAAGCTCTCATTACCAATCATGTGAAAGAATATGTTTTGACTAATACGTGATGATACAAATTTTGCCGGGAAGTCGGAAACTGATTGATATATTTGGTAAATTATTATATCTATTGGGACCAAATAGATATCGCGCGTGGTCGTGTAGTCCCATATACATCTTTCTGTGTACAGTGCTTGTAACTTTACCAAGACTGGGCCAAATTTCTTATCATTTTGATGCTTCCAGAACCTTGCAGTACACACTAATACTTATATGCTAGATAATGAACCTTTTCTGATCGATTCCACGTTTCTTTCACAATGCAATCGCATGACCAGAAAAACATCCAGCAAATCATCATTCATCTTGATTTCATTAAGATTATTCTAAAGCCCCGTTCAAATACGACGCGTAAACTGCATTAGTTTTTTATGATGTATTTTGTATCTTACAACACTGACCTCGATGAGTATTCATAGCACCTTTGTTGCATATAGTTGCCATTCATTAACACTTCGGTTGCTTTTTTTGCCTCTCTGCACAGTCAATCGTTTGCCACACATGCAGTTTTGCACAAAACAATAGGCACCAATTGACAAAGGATTGCTTTGTGTGATACGATGGCCTTGCAAAATCATCCATTTCCTGTCTTGATTAGCTCCATGACAACCCTTTTAACATTGGTATAGTTTAATCTTGCACTAGAAACAAATAGATAATCTTGAAGCCTTTGGTTTATATATCCCATGATACACACATATGGCACACGGGATTATTTGTGTGGCATATAAAGATTTAAAGGGATATGTTGTCAGTTTCCATGTGCAGACAGTCATAATTTGCTGACATCAGAAATGCTATTATTTATTTTATTTATTTGTGTCTTCTTTAAAAATCAGGGTAGGTCATTCAGTTAGAAAACTGCTTTACAATGACGCCCTGCTGCAACATACAAAATACATGAACAACAACAACAAAAAGAGGAAAGTTGAACATGAGATACTAGAAAATATCAATGTGCAAATAATAAGTGACATATATAAACAATAAATTTGCAAGTGTTACAAAAGTAAGGAAAAACACTAAACAGGTAATATAGGATAACAACACACATTTATAACTACTTGACATTTCTTTTTAAAGGGATCCGGTAACTTTGTCTCAGATTCTGAAACAAAATCCTGGATTTAGCTCATGCTGCAATGATAAAAATAAACCTTTAGGTCAGTCAGGAACCCCATGACTTTTACAAGCCGATCGCCTGTCTGATTATCAAGATATTTATGATTGGAAATCGGACCAAATTTAGCGTTTTCCTAACGGTTTTCATAACACTACAGTCTATTGGGAAACGAGTATGGTAAAACCGGTCACTCAAAGATTTGTACTTTTGAGGCACTTCTTGATCATTTTGAAGCGATTTTTTCAGGGCTTCAATATTACACCATATCACAGACACTGATAACACGTAGGGCCGTGCATCTCAGATTTAACATTGTTAAACGATGCCTTTAAAGATTGAAAGAGAGGAGCTTGTCTTAACATCTTTTGGGAGTTTATTGTACAAAGAGGGAGCTATTTTGATTAATATAGAATAAACATCAGATATTTTACTAATTTCTTCATCTCCATCTTGATAACTACAGGACTAGCTCCTCATTACTAAATTGTAAATGACAAAATAATACATGTGGGACATTGCCAATTTTCAAACAGTTTGTTTACATTATCATACCTTTGTTTTGAAACGTGACCACATGATATATATGTATACCCACTCTGAACAACTGGTACATAATAGAGGTCTCTGGTTTTCCTTACAGGTTTATTACAACTGGTACAGGGATATGTTATCATAAAAACAACAACAACACCAACTTAAACAAAAATGATGTGAATATGAAGAATTAAGAATAAAGTGTCAGAAAAAGGCACACAAAGTTTCTGTCCCTAACACTTTTCTGAGAAGTGTCTAGAGCCCGTGTGTCATAATAGTCTGTGATTCCTCGCGTTATTGTATTTCCTTTGGTTGCGAAGCAGGGCTGTTACCCGTCCACCTGAAGTCCAAGCTGTGAGCACCTTATCATGTTTCTTGTGTTCTGCAACAGCTGCCTATTTCTCTTATTTAATCCCTGATTCCTCGCGTTATTGTCTTTCCTTTGGTTGCGTGAAGCAGGGCTGTTATCTATGGGCGGCCAAAGGGGTCAAAATTAACGTGACTTCAAACAAACAAAGGACAGTCATAAACAGACAAAGGCGTGCGAAACAAACATAGACTTCGAATGGTGAAAGGTCCATGCCAAGCGAACAAAGGCGTTTGGAAACAAACGAAGGGCGATTAGAAACAAGCGAAGGACAATTAGAAACAAACAAGGGCGATTAGAAACAAACAAAGGACAATTAGAAACAAAGGCGATTAGAAACAAACAAGGGCGATTAGAAACAAACAAAGGATGATTGAAACAAACAAAGGCGATCGATAAGAAACAAACAAGGGCGATCGATTAGAAACAAACAAAGGAAGGTTAGATACAGGCGTCAAACCTTGAATCATGAAAGGTCTATGCCAAGCGAACAAGGGCGATCAGAAACGAACTGAACATATGAGGACAACAGAGGGCGTACTCGAGGTTTTATAATTAATCTACTACCTCATAGGCTCGATCAGTCTATGGCTCAGTCAGTCCGCAGTAGTGTGTGTGAATCTAGACCGTATGCACAATCAGAATGGTTATGAATACGTAATGAGTTTACGGTGCATGCATCACTCATTTGAAGTCATCGTAATGTAGCGTCCTTAAAATGGTTTTGCCTTATTTTGGTACCAAATGAAAGGAAATAAATAGAACTTTCACTTCTTCATATCCTTTTGATGATATTTCAACGAAATTTGGGTAGCTGACGAAAACTCTTCGTTTAAAATTGAAACCCCATTTGACTTTCAACACTCCTAGAGCTGAGATGTAGCGTTAAGCCTAAAGTAAACACTAGCGCTGTCCAATGTAATCCCCCTCCCCCTCCTGCCGAGACCTTGAAGGGGTGATATAAGAGAGGGAGACCAGCAAGCATCACCTTCTTATCCTGAAACGACACGAACTTTACGATGATGGGCTGGTGCTTTTCTTTCTTCTCTTTCTCTCTTTGCGCTTGATTACAACCACCTTTCTTTTTCAGGTATTGTTCCTTTCCATTGTATCGCTCACCAACTCGATGTGAACAATCAATCTCTGATTGTCGATGCCAAGATTCTCTTGCGCGACTTTACACACAAGCTCAATTGTATTCTCTCCCTGCATTTCAGGAACGCTGAAGACCCGGAGGCAATTCCGCCTCGCGCATTGTTCAAGCTCGTTTCCCGTCCTCTGCAGATTCCCCTCTCTGCTTCACCAGCTCAGAAGACAGTGCTCCAATCTCCTTGGATTTTGTCTCGACTGTCTTTTCAAGGTCAAGAATACGCCCTCTTGTTGTTCAATCGTGTCGTACAAAGAGGCAAGCTCTTTCTGAACAGCTTCCTTTACTATGTCCTGAATAGATCCGAATGTCCTGAATAGATCTTCGGAAGGCTTTGTTGGCTGTAATCTTGCCTGTAACATCACCAATGAAGCTCTCGTCGATGATTGGCGCCATTTTGTCTGGACCAGGCGCCATTTTGAAAGTTACAGTCAAATTTGTAGAATCAAAATTAGTTCAATTGAGGTTGATGAATGGTGAATATACAGTAAGATGATAGTATACATGCACAAAAATAGAAGTCATGAATGGGTGTAGAATGTCATTCATGGGAGTAAAACTCCCAAAAGCCGACAAGTTCAAGTATACTTCACCACTCGTAGATGATAGTATGGGACTGTGATGACGGGAACACATAAGATTACCACCAGACCAGTCACAACAATGCTCCAATTTTCCCACTTTGTTACCTTAGTGAATCCCCACAATAAAAACAGAAGATACTAAGTGTGTTATTGTAGATAATTGTATCGCTGATCTCTGAAGATTTGAACTAAAAATGAAAAATAAAGCACAAAAATTGACATCTGAACCTGAAAAGACTTGCTTTGCGTTGCGTCTCAATTCAGTTACTTGCGAAAGATTGTTTGACTAGATCCTGCTAAATGCGAAATGATTCGTGGAATGAGTCGGCGAGTCCTCTCCTCAGATCCAATTATAGCCGAGCTAAAAGGATTCACACATATTCTTACACAGTTCAAATAAAATTAACTGGCAACAAGTGACATGAGAGGTCTTTTCTGAACATGTTATAAAGGCGTTTACAATGTCTCTTTCGCAAGATAAGAAGACTTTGTCTCTGGGTCATGAATCCGATTTGACAAATGCCAAAACATACAGTGTGTCTAAGAAAATAATCTAGAAAAGTAGAAATCAATCTAATGCACAAATGTGCTTCGTTCCATCAGATTTTCATATAGAAGTGACGGATAACCTGTATGAAATGAAAGACATAGGCTGCGTGAGTCTGTTTTTCACTGTCCGGCAAGTCTCGCACACAGTAGATCCGTAGTCCCATCAAGAAATACCCCCTAGTCTCTCAGAGAATCTTCTGGTGAGGGAAATGTTAGATAATGGCTTTACCATAAAGTGGGGATGGAAGGAAAATGTAGAGTTTTACGTAAGGCCTGTTTGTCATAAAACTGAAGGCTGATCCTGGTGATCGAAAAAACCTGTTATTGGGTAAACACTTTAAAAAATGCCACAGTAGAGAGAGAGAGAGCAGGGCCCTGTTTCATAAAAATTATCAACAACATTAACTGCCACAGATCTATAACAGTTCTGCTCTCAGCCAATCAAATGCAAGGATTTCAGTAGCTTTTAACAATTATCATAACTTGTTACTGATAACAAGTTTTTATGAAACAGGGCCGGCTATTGAGGAGGCATGCTACATGATGTATGCCACTGATTGCAATAATGACAATGTAAAAGAAATAGAAGATATTAAAGGCATCGTTCAACAATGTTAAATCTGAGATGCATGGCCCTACGTGTTATCAGTGTATGTGATATGGAGTAATATTGAAGCCCTAAAAAAATTGCACTTGAAAATGATCATGAAGTGCCTCAAAAAAGTAAAAACCGTTAGGAAGACGAAAAATTAAATTTCGATTTCCAATCATAAATATCTTGATAATCAGACAGGTGATCGGCTTGTAAAAGTCATGGGATTCCTGACTGACCTAAAGGTTTATAATTATGATTGCAGCATGAGCTAAATCCAGGATTTTGTTTCAGAATCTGAGGCAATGTTACCAAGTCACTTTAATGTGATGAATCTATCTATATCTCTGCTTTAAGAATTCAAAAAACAAAAAACAAAACCAATTAGACAAGATGAAACTTTACCATCTATTTCTATGATCAAGTCTTTGTAATAATCATGAATGTCATGATTATCATTTTTACTTCTTATAAAATTATGTAGTTTCTTAAATTGTAGTTTTTATTCATGCTTGTATTGATTTATAATTCATTATATTTGATAATTCATTATTTATAGCGGTAATTCATAGAGTGCCTATTTCAGGCAGATTTGTGTGCCATATAAGAACAGAATACTTATTCTTTTTATTACATGTATTACAATTATATCAAATCAATGGTTATGCTTTTTGTATTTGTTTTGTTTTGTTTTGTAATTATAATTTCGTTCATCTTTTACAGCCCTGGTACTGTTATGACACCTCTTCTTTTCAAGTATGGAAAATCAGATGAGGAAATTCGTGAGGTAAGTTTGTAACCTGTTGACTACCTAAATCTCTCTTCCCCATAGACTTAATACAGGAGCCACCCGGTTCCCATTGCTGATGGGTTTAACCATTGATTACTGAATTCTCTCATTCCCATAGACTTAATACAGGAGCCACCGGTTCCCATTGCTGATGGGTTAAACCATTGATTACTGAATTCTCTCATTCCCATAGACTTAATACAGGAGCTACCGGTTCCCATTGCTGATGGGTTAAACCATTGATTACTGAATTCTATCATTCCCATAGGCTTAATACAGGAGCTACCCGGTTCCCATTGCTGATGGGTTAAACCATTGATTACTGAATTCTCTCATTCCCATAGACTTAATACAGGAGCCACCCGGTTCCCATTGCTAATGGGTTAAACCATTGATTACTGAATTCTCTCATTCCCATAGACTTAATACAGGAGCTACCCGGTTCCCATTGCTGATGGGTTAAATTTCCATTGATTACTGAATTCTCTCATTCCCATAGACTTAATACAGGAGCCACCGGTTCCCATTGCTAATGGGTTAAACCATTGATTACTGAATTCTCTCATTCCCATAGACTTAATACAGGAGCTACCCGGTTCCCATTGCTGATGGGTTAAATTTCCATTGATTACTGAATTCTCTCATTCCCATAGACTTAATACAGGAGCCACCGGTTCCCATTGCTGATGGGTTAAACCATTGATTACTGAATTCTCTCATTCCCATAGACTTAATACAGGAGCCACCTGGTTCCCATTGCTAATTGGTTAAAGTGTACCAATCACCAAAACATGTTCTGTTCTTCGTGTTAGGGGTTTCCACGGTGGTGTTCTGAAAGCTTACTTACGGTGACTTTCTTTTTAACTTTAAGTCCTCAAGTTAAGTCCTGGGGGCGTTTCATGAAACAATTAGTCGGTGGTTTTCACCGACCAATATAATTTTCACCGACAATTTTATCGTCACCGACTATTTTCCAGGCCTCTGACTGGTAAAATCTAGTCAGCGCTGACAATTGTCGGCGGAAAAATGTTGATGAAATGCCCCCCTGAACTTAATTGAGCGCTATTAGACCTCCAAATCGGTATTCTGTAAGCTCACTTAGCGGTCAATTACCTCCTGCATCATCAAAATATGCCCCTCTTCGTTTTAGCCACTTTCCAGCTATTATCTATTCACCCCTCTCACCCAACAAACCAAAAACAACAACTCCAAATGTGAAATTTAACACAAAATCTATGATCCGTTTTCAGGCTTGGTGTACTTGATTTCACTCCAGTTCACCAAATTCTCTGCACGCGTGTACTCATTAACATATTCATGAATATTCATAAACTTTGTGACACTTTCCTCCGTCTTATGTGTTGCAGCGAGCAAGTAAGATTCACCCAATGGGCAGAATAGGAGAAACGACCGAGGTGGCACCTGCCATCAAGTTCCTTGCATCCAATGCAGCATCCTTCATCACTGGAGAAACCCTGTCAATAGATGGCGGCAGACACGTCGCATGTGCACGATAATTTGATTTTCAAAACCATTTTGCATGTGGATTCTTTTAATTCTTTAATACATTGACTTTTTTCATCTTTTTTTTAAAGGATAGAGGTATCATATTTTGAGGTAAATATTCATGTTATTTCAAGTTCAAGTTCAAGTTCAAGTTTTATTTATCTTTCTTTCATAACACACTTTACAAATATGACATGAATATAACAAGTTAACAGAATATGGTGTTACAATAGAAAGATGAGGTGACCTTGGTTGAAAGCAAGGCTTGTGGATTTAAGGTCCCTCATGAGTAGCTTATGAGTATGTCCTAAGAGAACAAACTCGTCAGATAAGAATAATGCATACATTTAAATGCTGACCAACTAAACTAACTAAACAACTGAGAAAATATAAACATAAATAAGTATAATAAAATCTACTAACTACTAAATAATGGCTATAAACAAGAGAAACAGGAAAATACTACGAGCAACAGGACTGAAACACAGACAAAAACGAAACAAGACAGACAGATGAATAGATGTGAGAAACGGGAGTAGAATTATGCTGACCTATATAGTAAATAATTTTCTTAAATATTGATCACAACTATAAATCTAGACGATATCGACTCAAATAAAGTAACTTCAGTTTGCGCTTAAATACATAAATACTGACCGATTGCGCTATTCTTGGTTCAAGGGAATTCCAAAACCTAGGTCCAGTGGACCCCAAAGTAGTAAGGGCAAATTGCGTTCTAACAAGAGGTAAGTGATATGCTTGCGCCTGACGTGTGGAATAACTATGAACTTGGTTATTTTTCTTAAATATTCTAGCCAAGGCTACTGGCAGTAGACCTGCATTCAATTCATACATTAGAGCTCCTAGTTGTAAATGATAAATATCTTCAACTTTCAAAACACTACTATTATAGAAATGAACATCTGTATGCGCAAGATAGTGAGTATTATACAATTCGTATTACTCTTTTCTGTACCAGTAGTAATTTATCCATTTGAGATTTGAACGAGTTGCCCCAAGCTAGCACACCATAGTGCAAATATGGCAAAATTAAAGTTGCGTACAACATACGTAAAATATTCAGTGGGAACACAGATTTCAATTTATAAATTACACCAGTATTTCTTGACAATAATTTACAAAGTTTACTAATAATTATGGTACTTCCAATTTAAATGTTCATCAATATGCAAGCCAAGAAATTGAAATGTAGATACTCTTTCAATCTCAACACCATTGAACATTACATTTCCAGGCAATATACTCAGGAATTACTAAAGAGCATATAATTAGTTTTTAAAGATTTAAAGACAACTTGTTTGCATGAATCCACAAAGTCACATTAGTCAACTCAGAGTTTACAGTCTGCAAAAGAGTTTGTGAATTTTTTACACAAAAATACACTCGAGTCATCTGCAAATAAAATGAATGATAACATTTTTGCGGAAAGTTGAAAATCGTTAATATACACAATAAACAAAAGCGGGCCTAGAAGGGATCTCTGTGGGACCCCACAAGTGACGTCCCGCAAATCTGAATCAATTCCATTTAAAGTAACAAACTGTTTCCTATTTGTTAAGTAGCTTCTAAACCAATCTAATGCTATTTCCCTTACACCATAATGGCACAGTTTATCTATTAAAATATAATGATTTACAGTATCAAATGCTTTAGAGTAGTCTAAGAAGACACCAACTGTATGCATGCGTGCATCTAAGGCACTGGATATCTTATCCACCAAATGTAGAATAGCATGAGTGGTAGTGTGTTTTTCACGGAAACCAAACTGAAAATTAGACAAAATGTTAGCATTCGTCATAAATGTTATCGTCCGAGTATACATTAGCTTCTCAAGAATTTTAGAAAAGGAATTCAACAAAGAAATAGGACGATAATTATTCAAGATAAGGGCATCACCCTTTTTAAAAATGGGCACAACCTTTGCAATTTTCATTTTCATGGGTACAACACCAGTGGTCATTGATATATTAAATATATGTACGAGGGTTGTACAATACCAACAATTACATTTTTTATCAACTCATTTGTTATAAAGTCTCAACCTGGACTTTTCTTTTTCTTTAAAGAATGTACAATATCAAATAATTCTTCTACAGTCGTTGGCAATAACAATAAACTATTATGATTAGGGTTTTTCTAAAAAAGATTGAAATGTTTTTTGAGACTCTGGGATGACACGCGACAAATTCTGGCCAATATTACAAAAATATTCATTGAATTTATTTACAATAACTTCTGGATCATCAACTACATTCCCATCAATGTTTAATTTACTTACATCAGACGCTTTCTGCTTTGGCTTAAAAACATTCCTAATCACTTTCCATGTCCCTTTTATATCATTATGTGTCGCCTGAAATTGAGCAAAGTAATACTGCTTCTTAGCAGCACGTAGGATTGAAGTAAGAGTATTGCGATAAAGTATATTTCCTATGAGAAGACTGAGATTTACTAATCTTATACTTATAGTACAACTTATTTTCCTATTCATTGACCTCAACATAGAATTAAGTGATCCATGGCAATCGAGGGGTTGTTCTACGATTTCTACTATTACATTTACATAAAGGTAATTTTTTTATCATACAGCAAAAAGAATGTATTTAAGAATTTATCATATGAGCTATCAACATCATAATCACGTAATACTTCTCTCCAATCACTTGCTAACAACTCATCTCTAAATTTAGCAATACTGGTAGGATTACTTTTCGAACATATCTATTACTAGAAATGTTACGGATATCCCTACCAAAAGACATCCTCGCATATACTGGAAAGTGGTCAGACAAATCTGAAATTATAATACCCGCATCTGGTAAAGGTCGTACATTACTAAAAATGTTATCAATGAGAGTAGAAGAAGTGTCTGTAACTCTGGTAGGTTTAGTTATTAAGGGCAATAAAGAGAAAGATATAAACATGTTCAAAAAGTCACAAACATATGCATTTTCATCATGCTGAAGAAGATTAAAATTATAATCACCCATGACAAAGACTGTTTTATGCAAAAATATTGAATTTGACAACACAGTTTGCATTTCATTTATAAACAAATTCACATTACCTTGTGGCGGTCTATAAACCAGCGCCGTAGCCAGAGTTTGATGTTTGGGGCACATACATGTAATTGATCGACGTCCTTGGGAGGGGTCTATGAGGAAGTGTGTATGATCTTGGAAATTTTTTTTGGGGCACGTGCCCACACCCCTCCCCGGCTACGTACCTGCTATAAACGACCCCAACTATAACATTCCGTCTGCCAGGAAAAAACAATTCTACAAAAACACTTTCCATTAAATCATTCATCACATTAACTTCATTTAAAACTCGGTAATTCAACTGCGTGGGGACATACAACGCGACACCTCCTCCCCTCCTATCTTGTCGATTATTCATAATTAAATTACTTCCTGGAAGAGAAAATACATTCCCTTCAGTTTCACTCGATAACCAAGTTTCAAAGATTCCTATAATCGTAGAACTGTAGCACATGTTCCGCAAAGATACATTTAATTTATCAAAGTTTGCTTGCATACTACGAACATTAAAATGTAGAAAAGAAAGCTCGTTATCACCAGAATTACCCATTTTTTGAGAGAATTGGCTTTCTGTACAATACAGTGATTACAGTGACTCGTGACAGCATCATTGCCTTCACCAAGATCATACTCTAACGAGTCTGCGCTAGATTCAAGATAGTTACGTATATCATCATCATTTGTATTCATAATGTAAAGATTCATACATATAGAAAGGCAGCCTACTACGTGCAAAAGAAAAGGACATATATATATATATACAACAACGGTTGAGTATACTAAAAAATATGCATTATAGGCATAGGAGAACAGGATAAAACATGGAAAAGGTGAGAGAAAAATTGGCAAGAAAAAAAAACAGCGGGAGAGGGATAGAGAGTGGAAAAGATAAACAAAAATTAAACAAGCAGTAGAACACTGGAAAAAAGATTAAAAAGTAACAAAAATACATATATATACATGTATAACAACTGACAGTAAAACCCTCTCCTTAAATTATGTACTGTTTACAAAAGAAAAGCTAACACGAATATTACAAAATAATCTATAAAGGTAGAATGGAAAGAAGACATATCGATTAGAACAGAATTAAATTACTGTATACTGGTTACATTCAGTGAGGAGGTATGTGACCATGGATCTACTTCGCATCATAAATCATATAAATAGAGAGCTCTTTGTGTGGTCGATGACAAGAAGATACATGTACCATATTAATACTTAATGAATATAAATGAACTGTTTATAAAACTTAAGAAAGCTAAGCTTTTGCAACGGTGATACAATTTATTTCTATAGAATTGATTCTCAATAACAAACTAGAAGTCTGAATTTCATGTCGTGATGCCGGAATTGACCAGGTAGTATTTTTTAAACTTCTAGACGCATGTGGCACTCCAAAAAAGTATTGATAACAAAAGCCTTTGTGATAGAAATTGCCATATATGCCCTCATAGTGACCATATGGTAGGAATACTTCCCAGGAAGTGGACATGGTGCGCACACTGTGCTTGAATGAATCCGATGATTGGGGTAATGATAATATCTGTATTTCACTTAGAGACAGTAATTTTTACTTTTTACTTTTACTTTATTATTATTGATAACAAATGCTAGTTTCAAGCAAATATTATCGGTGCCATATCATGAACTAATGAATCATGTTTTTGTTGTTGTTGATATTATGTGATCATCAAAATTTAAATTGAATTGTAGCTATTGGTTTTGTAAATGCAATTCCTTTTTTATTCTATAAGGAATCAAATTATGACAATGTAATTCACCTCTAATATTTTTGTTTTGAAATAATGTTCCATTTTTGTCATATAAAGACATGCAGTTTGATTGTTTGATTTTTTTAAAAATTGAAATCTCATTTATCAACTGTCATTACATGTACTTGCTGAAGAGATGATTTTGTAATTTTTTAAACATTTCGCTGTCAGTTTGGATAAGTATCCCAAATTGCTTATTCAATTTATTGTGATTCAATGTAATTGAACATTAATCTTATTTGTGATGTCATAATATTTTATGTGATCAAATTGTTTTTCAGACATTGCCACATCAAATAAACAATATTTTGAAATATATTTGCAAGATTGCCTATTCTTTTGTTATTCTCCCTCCCTCCCTCCTTCCATCCTCCTCTTTGCTTTTATGCTTTAAATTGTGGTTATTACCCTAATGAAGACCACCGTAAGTTTTAACATTAAACCTGCATTGTTTTTGAAGAATAATTGTATCTTTTGCGTTCTGCTGATCTTTGAAATAAGATTTACACGAGTCCAAATAATAACAAGTCAACGCAAAGCGTAGCATCCCCTCGCAGGGTACAAATGGCATATACGTCAGAACAAGTTACCTCCATTAGACTATATTACTAGGCAAAGGAAGTTATAAACCACATTTTCATACATATAATTAGGTTTTTTCATATTTAATGAGCTATGACCTTTCACCTCTGACCTACATACTCCGACATCGAACTTAGGCTGTGTTTTGATACCATGAACATTCATATCAAATTTGATTAAAATCCGTCAAATATTACTAAAGTTATCGAACGGAAACCAGATTCTCATATTTAATGAGCTATGACCTTTGACCTTCATACTCCGAAAACAAACTCAGGCTTTGTCATGATACCATGTACCTTCATATAAAATTTCATTAAAATCCGTCAAACATTACTAAAGTTATTGATCGGAATTAAACCAGATTTGTATTTTTCGCATATTTAATGAGCTATGACCTTTGACCTACATACTCCGAAATCGAACTTAGCCTGTATTTTGATACCATATGTACCTTCATATCAAATTTCATTAAAATCCGTCAAACATTACTGAAGTTATTGATTGGAATTAAACCAGATTTGTATTTTTTCGCATATTTAATGAGCTATGACCTTTGACCTTTGACCTACATACTCCGAAATCGAACTTATCCTGTATTTTGATATCATGTACCTTCATATCAAATTTCTTTAAAATCCGTCGAACATTACTGAAGTTATCGATCGGAAACCAAATTTGTTATGAACGGACGGAAGGAAGGAAGGAAGGAAGGACGGCAGCGTTAATTACTATATCCCCTCCGACTTCGTCGGCGAGGGGATAATAATCCGATAATGATGCAAGCAGCAAATGAGAGAGAGATACTTTTAAACATTTGACCTTGTGAAGTCCACTTAACAAGGTCAAACACATACTTTAATGTGTTTCACCTTCATGATTCACTTCTTATACACAGCTTTTGTAATATTCCTTTTATTATTATGAAGAAATATTTTTGTTTATGTTTTAATTAATTTGTAATTAATTAAGTTCATGCACTTGTTATTGTAAAATCATTTGTTACTCAGCTCTCGAGCTGCGATGCTGATGATTATTGAATAAATACCATTATTATTATTATAAAAATTTCTAACTATGAAGTTCTTCCAAATTTTTGTGCATTCGATTACTTCATATTGAACTGTAAATCCATTAATATTTTTTGTCAGGGGTGATGTTATTAACCCCCCCCCCAAAAAAAAAAAAAAAAAAAATCAAACAGTATGGCACATTTATATGTTCCAGAATTGTAAAATGTAATGTAAAAAAAAATTGGAAATAAAAATGAACAAACAAACTTCGTTCAAAAATTAAGTTGTTCATGTTCACTTGGAATGAGTTACATACGAGTTAAACTCTATAAGATGTTCTGGGAAGTGCCATAGCAGGTAAATATGTCAGAGGTAAAAATCTCTGGTAAAAATGGCAAGAACCGGAATTGACAAGGTAAAAATGCGAGAGGTGAAAATGTCAGAGGTAAAGATTCCAGAGGTAAAACAAACAAAAAAGTAAAAATGTATTATTTGTGTAGGGCATATATTTCGTGAGCATGTATAATTTCGACAAAGAAAATATTTCGAAAACCTCTTCACTGGCCAAATATATCGGCTGCCCCAATACTAGTTATTCCTTGAGGCTATCGGGGTTGTACCCGCCATACACGCCCCCCCCCATATCATGCATCAACCCTTTCGTGCGCCTGATGACAGAACGCTGCATATTGCCCCTCTTGATATGAATCTGTCATGTACATGACTCAATCTTTGTGAAAGCCGTTTTTCATACTATACTTTACACTTCCAGAGCAAGCCTTTTATAGCCCCCCCCAAAAAGGGGGAAGGGAAAAGGAAAGAGGAGAGCTAAAAGGGAACAAAAAAAGAAAAAGAAGAAAAGAAAAGAATGAAAAGAAGGGGAGATCAGTTGCGATTAATTCGACCAACAACGTGTGGATCGGGGAGACCGAAAGGCCCATGCCCCCAGCAAACTTAAAGAGATAGAAGGAAGGGAAGGGAAGGGAAAGGGAAGAGGAGAGAAAGGGAAAGAAAAAAAAAGATGAAAGGTGTGGATCGGGGGGCCGAAAGGCTAGCCCCCTCGGTAAAAAGAGAAAAAGAGAGAAGGAAGGGAAGGGAAAGGGAAGAGGAGAGAAAGGGAAAGGAAGAAAAAGATGAAGAAGAAAAGTAGGGGAGATCAGTTGCGATTTTTCCCGCCAACAATTAGGTGTGGATCGGGGCCGAAAGGCCCTGCCCCCTCGGTAAAAAGAGAAAGAGAGGGAAGGAAGGGAAGGGAAAGGGAAATAGGAGAGAAAGGGAAAGAAAATATAGAGGAAGAAGAAAAGAAAAGGGGGAAAATAAGGAAAGATCAGTTGCGATTTTTATCGCTTCTTCTATCATCATTGTACAACCATCATTGTACAAATGTGTTTATTTATTTATTACTGTTTAATAACAATACTATGAATATAAACTCATAACAGCAACAAAACAAAATGCAGAAGAAAACTATATTGCAGGCAGAAAGATTCGCAAAATGATCATGCATTTGCATGTAAGTGTATCATTAGAACTATTCATATTGTTTTATTACATCTTGCGAAATAGGATGCATTTAAGCTTTCGGAACTTTTGTGTGCATTTGTATGAAAGAAAGCGTTTGGAATTTATAATGCGCATGATGCAATTTCAGGTGCAATTTACTGCAGTTGCCCCCCCAAAAGAATTTAAGCATGGTTTATTTCTAATTGGATACTAGTGATTTACAAATTTTGCTAAAAATGACATAATTTTCCGGGATTCTTCCTCACTTTTTAGTAAATTATAATTTTTATGCGTTTGTTGGGAAATGATAAATTCCCAAATATACAGTCTTGCAAGAAATATGCTTATTTAGAGGCCTACATGTCAGGGCCCGCGGAACGGCGGGGCTCGGGGGCTCGAGCCCCCCTTTTTTGAAAAAGTATATTACAGAGAAATAGAAAGAAAGAGAAAAAAAGAAAGAACAGTGACCTGCCAGTGTCACAAAATAATGAGGTATCAAGATATGCTCATCTGACCGTGATTTAATAACTAAAACCCCTGAGCTTACGGCCGGGGGGCTCTGCCCCCTGGATTCCACCTAGGGCCCAAAGGCGGGCCCTTGGATGCTAATCTGACCGTAATTTAATGCATATATAAAACCCCTGAGCTTCTGGGGGCTCCGCCCCCTGGACCCCACGCCAATTAGTGATCTGCCAGTGTCACTAATAAGGTATCAAAATATGTTCATCTGACCGTAATTAAATGCTTAAAACCCCTGACGTTCCGGGGGCTCTGCCCATTGACCCCTGCCGGCCGGGGCTTTGCCCCTAGACCCCACGACGATTTACGTTACGCTCTATCTGAAATAGTAAATACTTTAGCCTCCCCCCACCCACTTTGAAAAACGTTCAGCAGGGCCTGCCTGTAAGAGTGGTGGTGGTGATGCGGATTTTTTTGCCCCCCCCCAACGATTTTGCTTATTACGCCACTGCTTTAGTGGTCACCATTACGTACCAATATTTGGCTCGAAAAATTTAAATTTGGGCCCCCCCTAAAAAATCCTGGATCCGCGCCTGTCAGCGAGATAGATTTAATCATCCATCCTCATAGGCGGAAATAAGAGAGTGGGCAAGGCTAAAGTATGAATGCAGTATAAAAATGTTTTACAATAGAGAGGGAGGGGCCGGGGGAGTTAAATAATAAGTCAGTGCCAAAATGACAGTATGGTAATTGTGGTGGTGGTTGGGGGAAGAGGGAGGGTAATAGGGCCTATGGAAATGTCAGTATTGGAAGGGGGTCCTGGATTGAAAATGTTACTGTCCGAGGTGGGGGGCAAATGTCAACAAATCTGTGGCGACGAATCGAAAATGAAAATAACGAGGTAAAATTGAAATTTCATTGGGAGGGGGCACAATATGAAAGATCATTGAAGGCGAGACGAGAATGATTAATTATTTGGGCACTAAAAATATGAAAATACTGTAGCACTTGTTAAGTGGGCTAAATGATCGGTGCATTTTGATTGATAATCTTTGATTTAAAAGGTGAAATGGGGTCATTATATTTGCTTTACTGAACTGATTTTTGTTAATGTAGGCCTACTTAATTTCAATCGAGCCAAATGGGTGTCTCATTCATTTTTAATTGCATTATTTAATCATTAATGATTAGCTAAAGATTCTGGCCTGAAGCAGCTTTTTTTGCCATTAGTCTCTTCTCAATGACAATTTGCATTATTGTTTTAAACGCTAGCGTCAATTTACGTGAGCTTTCGTAGATTGCATATAGCAAATCAACAAATTGTTGGGTCACGTAACCCAACACTTTGTAGATTTGGGTGACTTGTTTCACGAAAGGGCGCAAGACGTGAACGTGCATGATACGTGATACGTGACTGTTCGTTGCAAGCCAGTCTTAACATGTTGTACATAATTATTACGCGTGCAGGGACCACAGCGACCAAGTCTGACTTAAAAATAGAAAAGAAAATGCATATGACTGCATGGTGCGCAAAAATTGAAAACGAAAAAAAGAGGAGAAAACTAGGAGAATAACAGATAAAGAATTGGTAATTTTACCTTATAATAAGGAGCACTCGGTCTATATCGAATGAGGGTCATTTGTTAATCTACAATGAAGCAGCACTATATTTTTTCCCCGGGTATTGTCACTGGAGGGAATTTTTTGTTTCAGGAGGAGCATTTTTATTAGTTCTCAGTGCCAGGACATTCATTTTTTTTGTCTAGTCTTGATGAACTGTCCAACATCAACGTCAAAGCAAAACAAATGGGTCTTCAACTTCATCTATTAATTACACGATTGCAAAAGCTTTCGGATAGGGCCTAATCATCTCAAGGGCATTTTCAAAACCCTTTTAATTTGTAGATCCCATAGAACGATTTGCGGATTACATTATAGGCCTAATGTTTGCACATTTCAATAGCTGATAGATAAGACCATTATATAAATTGCCTTTAGTTGATTTTTTAAAAGTCTTTGCGATCGTGTTCTTTGCTCCAGTGCAGAGATGAGATTTTGAAAATATGGAAGGAAATCTGAAATATCGAATCCCCTCTCCATCTCCTCCCCCATCTATCCTACCCACCCTGTCTCTCCTCTCTCCCTCTCGCTCTTTCTTCCACCCCAGTCTCCTCCTTCCCCCACTCCTCTATTTCTCTCCAGGAGTTCCTCCCAATGCGTGTTTCTCTCTCTGTGTCTGTCTCCGTCCCAATCTTTTATTATCTCTCTCCCCCCTCCCTCCTCTCAATTTCTTAATTTCATTATACAGGCTCCCTCCCCCTTCCTCTCTCAATACCTTGTTTACTCCCTTTACATTTATCCATTTCTTTCACAGAGTTCCTTGCTAGCCCTCCTTCCTCCTCTTTGTCTTTTGCTCCGTCTCCTCCATTCGTTTTGAGAAGTTCTTGCTCCCCAACTCTCTCTCCAATCTCTTACTCCCCCCTCTCGATCTCTCTCTTTCTCTCTTGCTCCCTCTTTCCTTTTTTCCTCTCCAGTCCTCTATTTCTTTCCAGAAGTTCTTCTCTTAATTTCCCCCTTTCTTAATATTGTGCTTCCTCTCTCTCTCCCTCCTCCAGATCTCTGAATTTATTTCCATAATTACCTGCCCCCTCTTTATCTGTCCTTCTTGCATTAATAAATTCGGCATTACCTGAAGGGAATCATGGCAAATACAGAGTTATCATTTTTGTATGTAATATCTAGCAGTGTGCGCAAAACACTCTCTCCTATTTAGAAAATAAACAAAGACTGCATCTGATCAGTACAGCACTTGGTCAGAATAATAATTTGATCTGATTATAAAAGTTTACAAGAAACACCTTGATTGCAAAACTGGTAATTATACAGTTCTTAATTTGCTTCCCTATGGTGTAATATTTGGTGCCCTGAGGAAATTGGAAAAGTGAGTACTTCAAAACAGACAACATTAATTGGAGACTATGTATTAGAAGTACAAAATACATTTATATATTTCATAGGGATTGTCATATTTTATTAACAGATGTATGATTTATTTCAATAACATATAATATTTCCAGTTTAAAAAATACAAATATCTTATTATATTAGTCATTGTATTCAGGCTTGCCACATTACAATGTATGCAAATTCTCCACTCCCTGGGGAGCATTCTGTCCACGTGCATTTTACAAAACGCGGAACAAACCACATTAACTTTCGCATCCACCAGGTACTCACCTGGGTGGAGAGAAGCAGTGTAGATTAATGTCTTCTTAAAACTGGTTATACACCACATATCAAGATTCTAGGCCTGTGATTGGTCAAAACTTCAGGAATGAAATTCATTACTGACCAACATGATCAAAAACCTGTCAGAAAACAATCTAAACTGCACACAGATGTATATCTTTGTACTGCCATGCAGCTGGATATTTAATACATGCAAAATATGTATAGTGCCCCCAAATCGATGTTTTCAGATAATAAGAGAATGTAAAACAGGTTACAAAATACAAATTCAACAGTTATATACCACACATTTGATATTTTGTGCTTAAAGATGTTGCAATTGGAAATTCACTATTATATTGATAGTTAGCACTCATGGCAAGATAAAATTGAATAATGATCATGTGATTATATATTGAAAGAAACCGTGAAAGAAATTGGGAATGCTGATTATGTAGAACATAAGAATTGATGTAGTGAGGTTTTAGAATGATCGTATGAAAATATATTGATGTACAAAATTTCAACCTTCCAAATTTAATCTTGCAGATAGACACATATACTGCACACAGAAATGGGTATATAGGACTAGACATATATGTGGCATGAAATTTTGGTCCAAAATTTGCAGCTACTTCACATCATATTTATAATTTGAGGGCTTCTTTTCAGGAGACACTTGTTCTATGATAATCTTCCAAACTGACATAAAAAGAATGAGGAGCTCACAAATTACATGTTCATCTTTACCTGAACTCAAACTCCACCTTTTAAACATAATCATACAGGCAAAACAAATCACCAACTATCGAGCACAGGCAAGGTTGGCAATTTCCCAGGAAATACTGGGAAATACAGGAAAATACTGGCAATACTCGAGGCACAATTGACCCATGCCCCCCTCCCCCCAATTGAAATCCAAAGTGTGCCCCCCCCCCCTCCCCTGAAATTTTACATCCAAAATGTACCTAAATAATGTGATAACTTTTGGTTTCTTTTTTGTTGTTGCTTCTTTCCATATAATTCCATATCTCACATTTTACAGTGCTGTGCCCTAATTGGTCCTCATTTATACGCATGTATAACATTCATTTTTTGAAAGCCAACCCTTTTGCACACGAATTGGGGATTGAAATTATCATGTCCCATTGTTCTAAACATTTGAAGGTTTCTATTGTTAAAAATATTGTTTTTGGAGTGTTTCCCGCTTTTTTCTTAATTTGCTTGGCGGTATTTACTGCCCGGTAGAAACCGGCCAACCCTGAGCACAGGAACATTGTCTGCCGCCATCTACTGACAGTGTTTCTCCAGTGACGAAAGATGCCGCGTTGGACGCAAGAAACTTGATGACCGATGCCACTTCGGACGGTTCTCCTACCCTACCAAGCGGATGAAGCTTACCTCGTTGCTGAATGAAAAGGAAAAAAAGATAGTCCCGACTCGTTTGAGCTATAAAAGTCTAGCTATTCTGAGATTTGTGTCCCTTTTTAAAAATTTCATTTAGAGCCCTAAAATATAGCAGAAGCATGAGCAGAAAATTTAAACTCAGCGCAGCTTAGGCTTTTGTTCAAAATTGGGTTTAACAAGAAAAAGGAAGTTAGTCCGAGGTCTAAATTTTCCTTTGTTAAACATGATTTTAGATCAGCAGTCAGGTTTATAGCCGAATTAGTAAAGACAGACCTACAGGTGTGTTTTAAGATTTAGGTCACCTATTTCTGTGTAATTTTTGCATGTGAGTATTCTCACTGCAGCACGGAAAGTAAAAGCACATCAGGAAAATCCTTAAATTTTTGGTAGCATGTTTAAAGCTCACAAGCATTGTTTTTCAGTATAAACTGTTATTTTATCCACTCTTCGATAAAGTTGTCATCCATATACTGTATATTGTATACAGACACATGACATTTTATTTTATTTTAATATTATTTTAATCACTGCCAAAATCATGGATGTGCTTCATGAATACCCTTTGTTTGCCCTCTTGTAAAGAATACTTCCAGCCATGTTCCATATAGAATGGGTTCATAAATGAATAATGATTACATAACTTTTGTGAGCATGTATCCAGTATTCTTCTGGGTAGGTTTTACAATTTAGGCACAATTAATGACCTTTATCTAACCATGCTTAGATTGTCACTCTATGAACTGGCTTATTCTATAACACAAGTTTCAACGGTATATCCAAGATGTTGGAATCATGGTAGTTTCGAGAAAGGGCCCCTTGGTTACCTCTCTAACTTGGTCTTCAGAAAGTCCATGTTTGGCAAAAATTGGGGTTGTGATGGCCCCTGGGCTGCAATAGGATGAAAAAAGAAACATTAGAGGTCATCGCATTTGCAATCAATTTAAGCATGTTTTGAAAGGTACTACAACCCATAGCTGTTCAGAGTTTTCTTACTGTCTAAATCAATCAGTTTCCCTCCTCAAATTGGCAACAATTAATCTCATTGTCCATTCCTCCATGGTTTGAAATGAATACAAATCTTTATTAAATGAACCGATGTGAAAGAAAATTGCAAAATTTAACCCCCCAAAATGAGAAGATTGTGAAAAGATGGAAGGAAATCTGAAATATCAAGGAAAATTTTTTTTTTTTGACACACAATCAAATCCCCTCTCTATCTCCTCCCCATCTACCCCACTCTCCCTGTCTCCCCATATACCCTATCTCCCTCTTGCTCGATCTTCCTTCCACCCCCAGTCTCCCTCCCGCCCCCAGCAAAACACTCAACACTGGATATCAACTATTCTAAAAATGTTGCAAACATGAAATATTGCCAAGAGCATGACTCACTTTACTGCATTCACTCTAACACCTTTGGAAGCCAGATCTAAGTAGAAAGAAAAGAGAAAGAAAACATATATCCTCCCACTGTATACCAAAAAAAAAATCTGATTTTCAACAATACTGAGTAGTGAAAATAGATCTGTTCATGATCTCTACAATTTGACTAAAACATCAAAGGTTATTCTTGAAAATACAATCAGCAAATAAAGAAAGTTGATACTCTTTATTGCTCAAAATTTGCATATAAACTGACAATAAAATATAATACAATATATATCAAATATATATCAAATTCAAGGAAAATTAATACTCTACCAATATCAATTAAGATCAAGTTTTGAACTTTCACACTTGGATGGGGAAATTCACTTAACTGTTAGAAGTCTGATTAAGAAAATTGCAAAAATAGAGCAAGTAGCCATTCAAATGTTAATAAGCATGTACATCTTCAATCGACCACATATTGTTCTTCAAATTGGCAAAAATTATCTTTTTTTTTATTGCTATATATTAAAATACAAATGCTATATTATTCTCTTTTACATAATTACTGGCATCAAATGCAATATAGTTATGAATAAAAAATGGATGCAGTGTGTGTACAAATTTTTGCCCTTTCTACTCGTGCATCTAATGTATTTTTTTCAGGCTCAGAATCAAACCACAAAATTTGGAATGATTTTTATTCATTTTATTTATTTATTTATTTTCTGATATTTATTCAGGGTGGCACATATCACCAATTTGGTGGTCTTCCATGAGGCCCTGTTTGGTAAGAATAAAACAAATAACAGCATGAAAAACAAAATAGATAAATACATAAGCATATAAACTGGTATAATACAAATTAATTGGTAATTTAATGAAATAACTGATCATTCAAGAATTATCCTTGATCATTTAAAAGAAAGATTGTCACATGTAGCCAAACAATACCTACCCAAAGCAGTACATCTTGTAAACTGGTCAATGACAGCCTTTGTAATGTTGTAGGACAAGTAGCTCGGCAGCTGCAAATTAAACCACATTTTGTGATGTTTCTGCGTTATTTTCTTACCCAGAATGCTAGGAATTACAAATAATACATTAGCAGAAAGAGCAAAATCCCCCAAATTGTTACCGGTAGTCTATTTCCAATGCAGTATGTTGTGCCGTTCTTAACTAAGAGCAGTAACTAATCATTAGGGTCTCTAAATTGGCAAGTAGTGTAAAATATAAAATCACTATTTTGGTGTACAAATTGGCAATTTTTCGGTCAAATCTTCTTTCATATTGGTTCATTTGTTCATGGTTCATTTTTTTTAAACTATGGAGAATAAGATTGATTGTTGCCAATTTGAGGAGGATACTGATTAATTTAGATGAATTAATGGCTATGCAAGCAAGTTTGTACAAAAATTAAATGTATCATGTTGAAGTGTCATATATTTTTTTTGATTTGATTTGATTTTCTTCTGCATTCATGTAAGTACACAGTTTTTCCATAACAATAATGATATAAAGTACAATAAGTATTTTTCTGACAATGAATCATAAATAAGCAAATATGTATATAAAAAATTGTTATTTTCAAAAAACGAAATGTTAAACTGTCATAGATACTAAATTTCCTTAAACTTATAAAACATTATAAAATATTTGCGGAAGAAGGACTGTCATTGTAAGCAGTTTGCTTGATAATATGACAGCCCCAGAAAAAACTCATGAAATAGATTAACACATTTATTAAGCAGAACGGATAGGTAATTTAAAATACAAACTTTGATCATGGTGATATTGACAATGCAGATGAGGATGATGATGAAGATGATGATGATGATGATGATGATGATGATGATGATGATGATGATAATGATGATGTTATATGTTACCAACCATAGTACAAATACATGACCTGAATTCAATTATCAAGCTACAAATGACTCGTCTGAAGCAAAATTGCAGAAATAATATGAGGGGGCTATAGCAATTAAACAGGCTCACAGGCTATATATCAAATGATTCTAAAAATATAATACCTACCACCCTCTTTCCGCAGATGCTTGATACATTTATGACAGAACCTGGAAAGGAAATGTTGATAGTATTATCTTAGTACTCAATTTAATAGGAGGAGAGTGAAATTACATTTTCTGGAAGATGTCGAGTGCAGATTTGTATTTCGAGCAAAGTTCACGTTTTTTTTTTTTGTAATACATTTTAATATAAGGGATTGAATGGTGCACTCAATCAGCTTTACAAATTATTATTTTTTTGTTGACACAGTTGGTGACACACTGTCATTTTCAGGAAAGTTCTGTAATGAAACATCAACAACTGGCAATAGCTCCAGCTGTAAATACTTATCAAAATTTAACTAAGACGTGGTAGTCATTCTGGTTTAATTCTGGCTGTAAAATTGTGCTGTACAACATATAACATTATTTTTTCATTTCATCCAAAAATGATGACAATATAATAACATCAATTATATTGTATTTTATATACCTCACTTTAGAAATCTAGCCATCTGATTGGTCGAAATTGGAGTCGTGATTTCAAGCCATGCCCCACTCACAGGGAATAGCCATAGCCCACAGGGAATAGCTATTAATTTGTACCCTCATTCTCAACCTCCTGCGATCCCCATTGGTTTACGTGTTAAAATTGCATAGCGCAGCGCAGACGACCGGCTATCTCGATTGTAGCTAGGCCTAGATCTACATGTAATGACGAGATGACGCTCCTTTGGAAATATAGAGATAAACCTGCTCTTTCATATGACACGTCATTTTTTGAGTATCACCTTCAGGATCACAAGCAATGAAGGTTTGAATCTTGATTTTGAATTTATTACTTTGACCAATTTGGCATGATCGCGCAATGCACGTAGACTCCATAGGGATATATGCGTGCAATCTCAATGGCCATAGCCAACTAAGCTACCCAGTGCAAGTTTATCAACATAGAACCTCGATAGCGTAAACAAACTTGATTACCATGATTGACCAGTAAGTCACACAAAATTGTATTCTATGACCCTGTTTTCAGTATATAAAAGTTATAATGACTGCTTTAATATTCGAGGCATAATTGTTTTTTTGGCTCGGGAGGTCACGCCTCGGGGTGATAGCACGATGTAACCTCCCCTTGAGCAATAAAAACAACTATGCCTCTCATAGCAGTCATTATTACTATAATATCATATTTTCGTGTCTGTCAGAGGAGTAACAGCTCCCTGAAAACTCAAAATCTAAAGCTTTGAAAATTGGAAGTTGTCGACCTAAAAACTAGCTAATGACTTGATGACATCATCTTATTTGGAATACAATTATTCACAATGACTTTGCATTAATTGAGCACATCTCATCGCTTCAGCTATATAGGCGGTAATCTTGACCCCTGTTGACCCATAATTTTGAGGGGTGTGGAAAATGAGGTTTTAATTTGCTTTTGAGGAATACTGAAGGGAAATATTTTCATTCCTTTATATTTATATTCTACGTTCATTCAGATATCCATTGATATAAAGTTGTATTTTAATCGGATAAGGTCTTTAATGGTCATGCACGTATCTATAATTTCTCATTCTTAGAGGAAAGAAATGAAAGAAAACAAAAATGCACAGATTTGGCCTAAAATGTTAGAGAAACTGAGGATGTAGATATAGCTCTACATAAATCCAGAAAAATCATTATTAGGAAATTTTTAAAATTTCCATTTAGAAAGGGAGCCACGAACCTTTAGATGCAATAAGATGAGGTGTCGCTAGGTTCGTCAGTTGGACGGACGATGGATCTTACATTAACATTGGTCGTGTAGTCAAAATTCTCCAGTAGTGCTTCACTTGTGATGGTATCAAATAAGGACATTCCAGCATTGTTTACCTTTTGAAGATATTATAAGAAAAGAATTTGAGTTTTAGTAATGATCCAAAATGTCGTCTAACAGAATAATAACGATAATACTAATCTCTTGTTTACACAGGGTAATCTCATCAGTATTAATGCTTCTCTACCGAGGGCCCTGCAATCATATTGGAAATGATTACCATGTAATTGAATGTATGAATCAATAGCATCTTCTAAATAATTCTGAAAGAAAAAGTGATCGCAAACTAATAAGCTAAATAAACAAGCATTCAAATAAATGTCCTGATTTTTAATCTGCTGGGCAGCGTTCACAAATGATCATCATAAATACAAGTTCGTCGACATCCTATTGAAACGCGTATATTACAATTAACCCACATTTCAAAGGGATGTTGGCGAAGTTGTACTTATGACAGTTTCGTGAAATGATGCCCAGGCCAGGTGAACAACTCACCAAGACATCTAGTCTCCCAAAATGTGTGATAGTTGATTCTATGATCCTCTTCACATCGTCTTCAACACACATGTCTGCCTTGATTGTAAGAACCTGTCAAAATACATGAAGAAATGAAATCTTTTCAGGTTCTTGTGTTTTTTTTGTTTGTTTGTTGTTATAATCACCACCATCATCATTATTAATATCAATATTATCATTTTGTTTCTTCTTCTTCTTCTTCTACTTCTTCTTCTACGTTTCACCTTCTCATCGTCATGCACCATCACAATCATCATCATCATCATCATTTTTATTATTATTATCATTATCATCATTATTATCATTACCGGTATTATTATAATAATAATAATAATAATAGTTCAGTTCTTGTATAGCGCATAATACTTAATGAAATAACATCTCTCTGCGCTTCCAAAGAGCTTTGGACATTATTACCCTAGCTTTATGTACTATCATCATTATTATATCATCATCATTATTATTATTATTATCACCATCATCATTATCATTGTTATTAATAGGCTTATTATTATTTTTAAAAGTAGTAGTAGCAGAAGTAATCATAAAACTCCATAATGGTCATGGGGTTTAATGATCAGACAATAATTGTAAGTTATAAAACAAAGATATCCTATATATACCTTGTCATTTGCTAGGCCTTTTGCAAGGCAGTCCTGGGCAGTCTTCTCTAATCTTTCTTCATCACGACCCACTAAAGCAAGACCTGCTCCTTCTGCAGCAAAGTGGAGCGCTGTCTCCGCTCCAATTCCTGAGCTGGCTCCTATTTAAAAAAAAATAAATAAATATTGCTAGAATCATATAGTTGTCATGTTTTCGAAATTCCACAGAAATATTGCAAATTCACGGTAATGGGTTTTCATTAAGAATATCTACCCCTCCCCCACAACCAACACCCCTCACCCCTACCCCCACCACCACCACCCTACCCCACCCCCATCGCCCCACCCGCCACTGCCGCCACCACCACCACCACCACCACCACCACCACCATGGGCAGGGCTAGACAGAAATAACCGTCTGGTATGGGTCATTCTTTAATAAAACTGACATTTGTTGACATTCCCCATACACATGTATAGAGGCGGTCAGAGGAGCCAGATGCAATCTCAGTGGAACAACCGTCGATATCAGAAACTGAAGCTTTCGGTCTAGGGCAGGGCTTAATTACTCATAATTCTTGCTATTCTATTCTTGCTATTCTATTCTTGTTCATACATAACAAACAAAATCACATATAAAGACACAGAACAAAATACATTTAGATCGAATGTAAACTATATTGCAGTGAAAGATTAACTGTGCGTAACAAAAAAAAACTACAAGTAGTAGTACAAGTGATGATGCCCTTGTTTACACTTCAGCCAGCCACGCCCATCTGCATATTTATTATACACGTACACACACACGGCGCCTCCCAGCTCTGTTCACTCGTTGGAGCCAGCGGTCCCTGGATATCACCCTCACTGGTCCCCGAGCCGGGCCGGTAATCTGCATGAGCCAGTAATACATTTTTAATACATCCTACTCCTAGCCAACAGTTATTCCGCTAGAATTTAAAATTGTTGACTATTTATTACAATACAATTACATTAACGGCAGTTTGATGACTTACCAGTAATTGAAATCACTCTATCAACAAACTCCCCCATATCGAAAGGGAATTTATTTCATGCACTCACGGGCCTGTCTTGCGCTGTACTGTGGATAGGCTGTACGTACATATACAGGGAGGTGGAATTACTCGACACCGATCCGCGGAAAATAAATAAGCTAGGTTAATCAAAGATCGTACTATAACAGATATATTACTTTTTGACAACGTACACGTAACGACGTAACGCACCGGCACCATAATGCGTGGTGCGCCCTATAATAGGTTACGTAAACTTTAAAAAGAATCAATCTCTTGTAAGCAACCCGTGTCACACATTTTGTCTTTTCATCTGAACGGTACCTAGCCCTCCGAAACTGCGCCGAAAATGGGAGAATTCAATGGGAAAGTGGTTCTAATCACTGGTAAGTTCTTGATCATAACTATTTTGCAAATGGCCTATGTGATATGGCATAATCGTGATATACCGGTAGTCCCCACTGCGCCAAATGGGGATTACTAGAATCACACCTACCAGAAAACACTGTCTTCCTCCAGAATACACTCCCCAACTTCCTCTCGCGATTCCTATGAATATGATGATCGCATATGAGTGACACACACAAACACACGTACGTTGGCATACACCCGAGCTCCTATTAATATTATACTAGCAGGACCCGTGGAGAATCCACGGGATTCTAGGGAGGGTGGGGGGTTGAAAATAGATATGTGCTATCGATCATTATTATTAATATTATTATTATTTTTATTTTTTATTTTTTTTAATAATATTTTTTAAAGATAATTTCTTTTTATCATTTTTTAATTTTTCTTCTTCTTTTCATTAATATTGTACTCGTTAGAATATCAACCTTTTGTTTGCTGTCCCATGTATCATTTTGAATTGGTTTTTTTATAAATATGTATCATGTAATTAAACTTGAAAATTGGAAGAAAACAGTGAAATCAATAATTTGTCATTAAAATTGATGCATATATTTTAGACTAATACTTTCTTTTTACTTTCATTAATTACGATTATTGTCGTCACTTAAATTCGTTCCTACTTTTTTCACTATCCCTTTCCGGATCCTCACTCTCGTGGAGCTCAAGCCCCCCGAGCCCTGCCGTTCCGCGGACCCTGACATGTAGGCCTCTAAATAAGTATATTTCTTGCCTGACTGTAAATTTGGGAATTTGTCATTTTCCAACAAACGCATACAAAAGTATAATGTACTAAAAATCTCGGAAAATTATGTCATTTCAGCAACATTTGTAAATCACCGGTATCGAATTAGAAATAAACCACGTTTGAATTTTATTTGGGGCAGGCCCCCAAGCACCCAAGCCCCATCAGTGCAAGCGCCCCGATCTACACCTTGTTGGCGGGAAAAATCGCAACTGATCTCCCTACCTTTCTTCTTTCTCTTTTTTCTTCTTTCCCTTCCCTTCTTTCTCTCTCTTTTAGGTGTGCTGGGGAAGGGAGGCAAGGGCGATTCACACGTTTTGGCGGGATTAATCGCAACTGATCTCCCTTCTTTTCACCCTTTTCTTTTCTTCTTACTCTTTTTTGTTCCATTTTAGCTCTCTTTTGTTGGCGGGGGTGGGGGAGGCAAGGTTTTTGGCCCTCGATTCACAACTTGTTGGCGAGAAAATTGCAACTGATATCCCCTTCTTTTCCTTTCTTCCTCTTTTTTCTTTCCCTTTATCTCCTCTTTTCCTTTTTCTTTCCCTTTCCTTCCAAGTTTTCTCTCTTATTTTGTTGATGAGGGGAGGCAACAGCCCGGGAGGCAAGGCCCTTTCGCCCCCCGCCATCTCCTTCTTTTACACCTTTTCTTTTCTTCTTCCTCTTCTTTCTTTCCCTTTCTCTCCTCTTTCCCTTCTTTTCCTTCTCTCTCTCTCTTTTTTTCTTTGCTGGGAGGGGGACCAAGGCCCACTGCCCCCTGGATCCGCGCCTGCTTCCACCTGTAGGCCTATCATTCCTTGCACACTTCTGTAATAGCATGTACGTACCGTACTCACATTCACATCACATTCAAAAAGAAATAAAAGAAAACAACAATTGCACGGCTCAAACATGAAACATTGAATGATCTAAATACACGCTATATACAGGTACTACAGTATAGCTAGAGTGCTGCAGTTACCGCATAGGTTAAAATGCATTGTGTGAGCGCCGTGACTGGCCTGACACCGCGGGAGTTGCGTGCGGAGGCATGTGATATTACCTAAGCTCGCTGAATTTTTCTTCTCTTCAGTTATATGGTCTCGACAATTACAATCTATTTGCGTTATTATTGTTGTGATTTCAATGTAGTTTTCATGAAAAGACCAATAAAGCAGAAGCTTGGACTATGATTATGTTGGCATGGTCCACAGAATTTGTACAAATATATTCAAAGTAAAGATTTTATGCGAAAAATCGGACTGCTTGTGCCAATATATTGTAACCGTCGCACGAATTAACTCGACTGTGTATGTACGTGTACGTGTGTGAGCGTAGAACCACGTATTACGTTGACGTCAGTTTGGCTGCCGCGTATATATAGCAAGATGCCTCACACGGGATAGGCCCTACCCTTTGCGACGTGCATATTTGCTACAACACATCATGGACTGGACTGTCTCTTGATAGTGTGATCTCTTTGATTAGACGTGCAGAGGGCGGGTGCACGCCTCGCCGACTCACTCTCGGGTTCGTCGCCTCCTTGCACGGACGACGCCGGCCGTGCTCTCGTCCGCCCGTCCTCCCCGAGACCCCGAAAGCCACCTTTAACGACATGGACGGCGACCGCGGGGTCGACGTGGCACGCGACATGTCCGATCCCATCCGCTCGGAATTGTGTCGCCGTTCCCGCGCAACGGCAGAGGCGGGCACGGTCGAGGAAAGACGGGTTCGATGTCAAAAAATTCACATTGGCAGACCGTTACGTACCCCCCGCGGCGATTTTGCGTATTAATATATAGATGGTCGTGATATAGTCCCCACGCTATGGGAAATCAAGTTTGTTTTTCACGGCAGTGGGGACTGTTCCAACAGTATATCATGATTCATACTCGTGATACTGTCCCCACGCTATGGGAAAGCGAGTTTGTTTTCCACACAGTGGGGACAATTCCAACAGTATATTATACTTGTGATACTGTCCCCTCACAACATAGCGTGTGGACAGTATCACGAGTATGATATACTGTTGGAACAGTCCCCACTGCCGTGAAAAACAAACTTGATTTCCCATAGCGTGGGGACTATATCACGACCATATAATAGGAGCTCGGGTGTATGCCAACGTACGTGTGTTTGTGTGTGTGTCACTCATTTTGCGATCATCATATTCATAGGAATCGCGAGAGGAAGTTGGGGTGTGTTTTCTGGTAGGGGGACTATATCACGATTATGCCTGTGATATAATGATTCTCGTGAAATAAGCCACTGCTCATTCACTTTTATCTGTGACGGTTCACCGGGCGGTTCATTGCGTGTAATGTCTATGCAAGAAGATCTTCTTCTTCTTCTGTTTTGACTCTTGGGGGGTGTTTCACAAAGACTAAGATCGACTTTATAGCAGGCCGTTCATGCCATTGTTTGCTATCATTATTTACTGGCATTGGTCTCTCAAGGGACGTACAAATCATGGTAAAAAATCTACAAATCTTACATTTTTTGATAATTCATTATTGAAGGAAAAAATATTATCTATAGATCATAATTGAGAGACCAATGGTGAGACTGAGAGCAAACAATGGCACGAATGGCCTGTTATACTTAAGTCCAACTTAAAGTCGATCTTAGTCTTTGTGAAACACCCCCTGGTCTTCCTGGTCTATGGTAGTATGGAGGGAGGTGACTTCACACGCAATTGTCCGTGCAGGGAGTAATTCCAATTCCACCTCCCTGGTCCGTGTGAGGCACGAGCGAGAAGGCCATCGCAGTTTGCACATGTTGCATATGTAGCAAGGCCAAGGCCGTCCAAAGACAAAGTTTAGTATTTACTTTAGGATACCGGTATTCTTTGTTTACATTTGCTGCCAATGCAAAGGGATTACCTCAGCTAGACTTGAAATTGTGATGAACAGATTCTTTATGAAATATTACCCATTAGCGTTATGGACTTTTAAAATTTACCATATTCTTTAGTTTGTTGATAATTTGTTTTATTACTATTACTTATTACTATTAGTCTATTATTAATATGAATGATACACACACAAAAAAAATTGGTCTGACCTCGGATACGGTCAGAGTAGCAACAATTTGGCAGGGACAAAATTGCCTTGCTGATGATGATGCTTCTTTTAAGTTTTATTCTTTTGTAATTACTAATTGAGATGTTAACCATGCATGCAGTTAGGGTGACAGTTAGACTAAACCTACGTTTGTATTAATTAGAGTAGAGGAGGGAGTTTTCGGCCACTTAAGGCAAAATCCTATTTTTGGACTCTTTACTTCCTATTTATTATCATTTTTTGTTCAAATCATGAAGCCAATACTATTATTATTTAAACAAAAAAAGAATTCCAGAAAAAAAATCATGAACTGCCATGGCGATATTGATGTTCATTTTCACTGTTTCGGCGGTAGTTTTTGGCCTAGCGAGGCAGTTTTCGGCTTATGTACAAAGTCAATAGGGCACGCCGTGCGTTCGCCCGCTGATCTATAGCGCGTGCGGCCAGAGCACGTAATCCCCCGCATGGCCGAAAACTACACCTGAGGGTGTGGTGATGCAGAAATTGGAATCTAAACTATACAGATATACGGCGCTATAGTATCCGACTGATAGGATAACATACTGTACATGCGGTGAGAAACTTTTGAGCTTGCGATGATCAAAAAATCTGACTCTAAATCTGAAAAATACTTGAAATACACCTCATTTTATGGGACCCATATTTCTTACAGACACGTGTAAGATATTCTATTTTTCAGATTCGGGTAGCGGGACCGCCGATTACATAGCTAAAATGTGATATTTAAGGATACATTTTCCATTGCAAATGTGGTTCTCCAGTGACTCTGGCATGTTATTGTATGTGTGTGATATGTGATATGCTCTTATGCAATGTATTTTAGGAGATTTTACCATGCATCCAACGGACCAGCCGAAAACTGCCTCCTTTACTCTATTATTATTCATTATTTATTACAATACAGGGTAACAGGTCTGAACTTGAAGAGTCCCAATTTAACTCTAATCCCCGAAAATAGTGATTTACACTTACACTTTACAGACAACAGTTTGAACTTCAATAATATCTTGTGCGTCTTTTAATCATTTTACCAGAAATAAAGCACTAATGGTATGGTATAGATGCTGTGTATCATCATCACCAATACCATCATCACCAATACCATCATCACTATCATGTAATTCTTATTTATTTTCTTGACAGGAGCCAGCTCAGGAATTGGAGCTGAGACAGCTCGCCACTTTGCTTCAGAAGGAGCAGGTCTTGCCTTAGTGGGTCGTGATGAAGAGAGACTAGAGAAGACTGCCCAGGAATGCCTGGCAAAAGGCCTTGCAAAGGACAAGGTGAATATTACTATGCATATTCCACCGGGGGTGGGGACAGTGATCCAGGATTTTATAAAGAGAGGGGGTACAATATTTAAAAAAAAAAGTTGTGACAAGCGAAAGAGAAAAGTCATTGCCTGTTAAAGGGGTGAGGGCACATTCTTGGAGCTGTATACTTATTAAAAGATATGCTATTTGGGTTTCAAGAGGTTTACTAACTTATTCAAATGTTATGCATACTGTTTAAAGAAAGGTTGTTCTTGACAACCAGAATGCTTCCTTAAGGCTTACCCGACATAGCAACAAGTAAATAATGCAGACTGGATTCCAAGTATTGTACTTCATTCGGTAATGACAGGTTAATGAAATGCCTTGTCACTAGGTCCCCAGGAAAGAAATATCCACAAATTTGAATGTTAGTTATGTAAGTTTTTACTTTGAGTTTGTACATACAGATTGCAAAAAATTCAATCCTGTACTTCCCAAAAAATGAGTGTGGAGCCCTGATTGCAGTCCCACATATATTGTAGGTTTGGACCTTTAAGTGTCTAGAGCTAAGCAATCATACCGTAGATTGTGTGACTATGGTCCGACTCATAAGAGCCTGTATTTTAACTCAAAAGAACTCTTTTCTGTCTTGACAGGTTCTCACAATCAAGGCAGATGTTTGTGTAGAAGACGATGTGAAGAGGATCATGGAATCAACTATCACACACTTTGGAAAACTAGATGTCTTGGTGAGTCACGTTTCATATTCCAACAGTCAAGAGAGCATACAACACTTGCTCCTGGGTCAGTTGCTCCGTGTCAATATCCTACACTCACCAAATTCTTAACTTCAACGCTGGACCAAACACTATATCTAGCACTTACCTTAACCCCAAACCTAACCTAAGACCCAGTTGTGCAATGGCTCAGTGGTATAGCAGTAGTCTCGTAACTGGGAGGTCCTGGGTTCAAAGCCAAGTCAATGTGCAAGTGCCCTTTGGTAAGGCATTTATCCTCATTACCAAGTGTCTTGGAGAAGACTGAAAGCTGTCAGTCCCCTGGTTGCTTACTTACAAGCATACACATGCTTCTTAGCAGTCAGTTAAACAAACCACCTAGCAACCCTAACCTTATACCTTTGATGTAATAAAGCCAAGAGCAACCATTGCCAAAGGAAATTAGGATTGCCAAAATTGAATTTTCGTAGATGTTTTTCTCTTCTTTGTGTATGTCTCCTTTGGCCAATCTCATCTCTTGTCTCTCACTATCCCCTCCCACAATTTCTCTTGCATGCTCTGTCTCTCTTTGTATCATCTCTCATGTTGCTTTACGCCTCTTTAACATCCTTTAGCAAGACATTAACCGACATTTGCCAGTCTCCACCCAGGTGAAGTATATGGGTACCGAGTCAGAAGCAAATTCTTGAATGCTTGAGTAGAGCTTCTTATCATGAAAGCTCAGCTATTAAACCTTAAGAAAAGTCAACTGTGAATATTACTGCACTTGTTGTTGTTGCCATTGTTGTTATAATCATTTATTTCATCATCATCATGTTATTATCACTATTGTTCTTCTTATCATTGTAATGATCTATCTATGTACTATCTATCCATCTATATATGTCCCATAGCTTGGAGGCCATTTGGGCGACCATTGAAATTGACCTGAAGATGCAGGTTCTCCATAAGTTTCTGTCTTGATCTGTCCTGGTTAGCGGATGGAATGACATTCCCATTCACTTCTTGATGTTATCGGTTCATTCCTAGTTGGTCTGCCCCTCTTTCTTCTACATTTTAGTTCCTCCTAGTAAGATGGTATTTGCCAAGCTATTACCATAACATTGTAATCTATCATTTCTCTGTATTTGAATTTCTACCCCCCACACTGTTCTTGTCATTGATATAATCACCATCTATAACATCCTCATTCTCATCATCATTATATTAATGTGATTATTATTTGTGCTGTTCTTATAGTTATCATTATCATGAATTTATGATTTAGTAATTCTCTTTCTTTGTTTGAATTTCTACCCCACCCCCGGTCCTTTTCCAAATCTCAAAATACTTGGTGATGTACAAAGGTCAATAATGCAGGAGGAGGGTCACCAAGTTCGCTCACAAGTGAAGACTTAATGGAGAATTATGATCGCACTGTAATGCTCAATGTCAGGTCGGTCATCCAACTTACCAACCTAGCGACGACTCATTTGATTGCATCCAAAGGTATGTCTTTTTCTATTTGATTGATTTCTTTTTTGAAGTTGCAATCAATCTCTAATTTCAATCTGAATTTGCTCAAACTTACACTGATCTAACATGTAGTGTAAGCTTCTACCAACCATGAAATTTAGTAGGCAAGCTTTTGTCCACTCCTGTGGGCTTTCTCAAGCCAAGTGATTATTCACACAGTTTCTTGCTGTCTGCTGTTTTACTGATCTGTTTCTCTCATCTTCTACTCAAATCATCAAAATTAACTCAAAATCAGGGTGGCCTTCCCCCAAGACTAAAAGCACTTTGAAGTTATTTATTAGTTAATTAAATGAATAAATAAATAATAGAAGCAAGGGTTATAATGATTGTATTCATGCAGCTCGTTTTCTAATTACTATTATATACCAGTAAATGATAGTTTTACTGTCATATCAATTTTGTTCTTTTCAGGATCTGTGGTGAATGTTTCCAGTGTTTGTGGATTGAGAGTGGTAGGTAGTAGTAGTGATATATTATACATATAATTATAAGTACCGGTATTAAAGTAGAGGTGCATTGATTTTAAATATTAATGTAATTTGTATTGTTGCATAAGGGAAGACTAGATCAAACAAGATTATCAAACTTCCCCGCTTTGAAACATTCAAAGTTAACAAGTATCAGCAAGTTTAAAATGGTAAAATATTGCCCCACTTTCAAACTTGAAGAGCTCTCTGAACACTGCAGAGTTTTGTGACGCACTCAGGGGACCGAATTAGTGTAAGCTGATGATGACCTTTAATTATATGAATTTATATTTTCTTGATGTGGCCATAATTCAAAGTCGACTTTTATCTGTCATTTTGAAGTATCCTCTATAACGTTTCTTTTGTAATTACAGTATGTAGTGAGATGAACTTAGTTTGAGTTTGAGTTTATTAACAACAAAAATAATAACAAGTAAAACATAATATATCAAGCATGACTACATAAAATATAACAATATAACACAAGATAAATAACATTACACATGAATAATATAAACATTGTTTACAAAGTATGTTATATACAAATGAAATAAAAGATTATGTGTACACTTTTGTTCTTAAAGGGGGTACCAGAAGTTAGCACAAGTGCTAGTCGAGTCGGGTTCCCTGTCTTTGGCAAGAATTTTAAAACTAGTTTTTACTATACTAAATTACATATATGTACATGTAACTGAGGATGTTCAAATCGTTTTCAGATGGCCGGAATGTTAGCTTACAACATGTCAAAGGCTGCTCTTGACCAGTTCACTAGATGCGCTGCTTTAGGCAAGTAATTTTATTAAAACTATGAAGAAAAATATTGTCTACAAACATTGTATTACTGCAGAACTTGCCTGTAAAGGTGTTGTTGTTGTTATTGTTGTATCATCATCATCATCATCATCATCATCATCATCATCGTCGTCGTCGTCGTCGTCATCATACCAGAGCTCTTTTTCAGTTTGTCAGAGCTATTGTTGGACATTTCCAGAGCTAGAAGACTCCCGCTCGTTTGTATTTTTTTTTTCCGCTAACAAATACCCTTAGCCTCCTAAAACAAATACCTTCTGCAGAGATGCCAACCCTATCTAATTTTCAGGGAGTCTCCCTGAAATTTTTGTTGTTGATACATCACTCCTTACCAATTTTAATGCCTCCCTTATTTTTTGAAAGATTATTCCTACTATGCTGTATGCAATTGATAGAAACCTCCCTGATTTCTGAATGAATCCTCCCTGAAAGCTGAATGTAAAGGTTGGCATATCTGCTTCTGAATAGTGGGATATTTTCTGCAATTTTACAGTGGGTAGCCAACAACAACAACAAAATTGAAATGAGAGAAAGTAAAAGGGAGAAATCGTGGAATCTCTTGTCTCAGAAAATGATCATTGAAACAAGGAATGAATCTGCTTGCCTACTTTCTTTCCCTCTCACTTGCTTATATGGCTTGATCTAAAACTGATGAATAAAGTTTTCTTTTTGTTCTTTCTTCTCAGAATTGGCTTCCAAGGGAGTTCGAGTGAATGCAGTAAAGTAAGTATTTGGCATCACCTGTGCCTGGGAGGGGAATAATAAACTTGATCGCTAAAGCTTCTCTGGTTTTCCCCCCTCTTCCCTTAGCAAAATCAAATGACTCTTAAAGGTAAAGACCAGTTTTGGAAACGCCCCTCTCTCAAAAAAATGAAATGGAAGCTCTCATTACCAATCATGTGAAAGAATATGTTTTGACTAATACGTGATGATACAAATTGTGCCGGGAAAGTCGGGAAACTGATTGATATATTTGGTAAATTATTATATCTATTGGGACCAAATAGATATCGCGCACATGGTCGTGTAGTCCCATATACATCTTTCTGTGTACAGTGCTTGTAACTTTACCAAGACTGGGCCAAATTTCTTATCATTTTGATGCTTCCAGAACCCTGCAGTACACACTAATACTTATATGCTAGATGATGAACCTTTTCTGATCGATTCCACAATGTTTCTTTCACAATGCAATCGCATGACCAGAAAAACATCCAGCAAATCATCATTCATCTTGATTTTATTAAGATTATTCTAAAGCCCCGTTCAAATACGACGCGGTAAACTGCATTAGTTTTTTATGATGATGTAAGTGCAATACACTTCACTTATTTTGTATCTTACAACACTGACCTCGATGAGTATTCATAGCACCTTTGTTGCATATAGTTGCCATTCATTAACACTTCGGTTGCTTTTTTTTGCCTCTCTGCAAAGTCGATCGTTTGCCACACATGCAGTTTTGCACAAAACAATAGGCACTAATTGACAAAGGATTGCTTTGTGTGATACAATGGCCTTGCAAAATTATCCATTTCCTGTCTTGATTAGCTCCATGACAACCCTTTTAACATTGGTATAGATTAATCTTGCACTAGAAACAAATAGATAATCTTGAAGCATTTGGTATATCTATCCCATGATACACACAATATGGCACACATATAAAGATTTAAAGGGACATGTTGTCAGTTTCTGTGTGCAGACAGTCATAATTTGCTGACACCAAAAATGCTATTATTTACTTTATTTATTCATGTCTTCTTTAAAAAGCAGGGTAGGTCATTCAGTTAAAAAACTGCTTTACAATGACGCCCTGCTGCACTATACATACTACATGAACAACAACAAAAAAAAAGAAAAAAAGAAGAAAAACGTTTAACATGAAATACCAGAAAACATCAATGTACAAAATAAGTGACATATATAAACACTAAAATTGCGAGACTTACAAAAGTAAGGAAAAAAACTAAACAGGTAATATAGGATAACAACCATGTGATTACAACATATTTATAACTACTTGACATTTCTTTTTGAAGGTTGAAGGAGAGGAGCTTGTCTTAACATCTTTTGGGAGTTTATTGTACAAAGAGGGAGCTATTTTGATCAATATAGAATAAACATCAGATATTTTACTAATTTCTTCATCTCCATCTTGATAACTACAGGACTCCTCATCCCAAAATTGTAAATGACCAAATAAACATCTGGGACACTGCCAATTTTCAAACAGTTCGTTTACATTATCATACCTTTGTTTTAAAACGTGACCACATGATATATGTACCCACTCTGAACAACTGGTACATACTGTATTTGCCGGCGTAAAGGCCGCAGTATTTTCGGAAGAGAAAATATAAAAAAAGTCTGGGTGTGGCCGATGCGCAACTACAGTAAAAAAACAGAGGTCAAAACAGCACGTATTCGTACATATGGGACTACAATGACTATACCAGTTAATGTACAAACTACAGTCAATGGTACAGGACATTTCTAGAATACCTCTACACATCTTACCAACAATTTGTGTTATATTGTTGACATGAAGTTTTGTCAATCACGTGAATAAAATTCATAACTTACCAAAAATAACAAAAACTACCGGTAGATCTAGATCTAAGTTCGTGCCATCTCTAAAGCAACCTCAATCCTCAAATTTTTAATTTTTTGTCTACGAAATGTCAAAATCGGGGGTGCGGCCTTAACGCCGGCAAATACGGTAATAGAGCTTTCTGTTTTTTTCCTTACAGGTTCCTTATGACTGGTACAGGGATATGTTATCATATAAACAACAACGACACCAACTTAAACAAAAAATGATGTGAATATGAAGAACAAAAAGGCACACAAAAGTTACTGTCCCCTAACACTTTTCTGAGAAGTGTCTAGAGCCCCTATGTCATAATTGTCCCTGATTCCTCGCATTACTGTCTTTCCGTTGGTTGCACGAAGCAGGGCTATTACCCGTTCATCTTAAGTCCAAGCTGCGAGCACCTTATCATGTTTCCTTGTGTCCTGCAACAGCTGCCAATTTCTCTTCCTGAGATCCTTGAATATCGACATGTCGGTGTCTTCCACCGTCGACCAGCAAGCATCGCCTTCTTTTCTGAAAAGACACTAACTCTATGATGATGGGCCAGTGCTTTTCTTTCTTCTCTTTCTCTCCTTGCCCTTGATTACGACCACCTTTCTTTTTCGGGTATTGTTCCTTTCCATTGTTACCGCTCACCGACTCGATGTGAACGATCAATCTCTGATTGTCGTGATTGTCGTAGGTCAATGCCAAAATTCTCTTGTGCGATTTTACACACAAGCTCATTTGTATTCTCTCCCTGCATTTCAGGAACGCTGAAGACCCGGATGCAATTCGGCCTCGCGTATTGTTCAAGCTCGTTTCCCGTCCTCTGCAGATTCATTATTTCCCCTCTCTGCTTCACCAGCTCAGAAGACAGTGCTCCAATCTCCTTGGATTTTGTATCGACTGTCTTTTCAAAGTCAAGAATACGCCCCTTTTGTTGTTCAATTGTGTCATACAAAGAGGCAAGCTCTTTCTGAACAGCTTCCTTTACTATGTCGGGATTAGATCTTCGAAAGGCTTTGTTGGTTGTAAGCTTGCCTGTAACATCACCAATGAAGCTCTCGTCGATAATTGGCGCCATTTTGTCTAGACCAGGCGCCATTTTGAAAGTTACAGTCAAATTTGTAGAATCAAAATCAGTTCAATTGAGGTTGATGAATGGTGAATATACAGTAAGATGATAGTTGATGACCTGAACACATAAGATTGCCACCAGACCAGTCACAACAATGTTCCAATTTTCCCACTTTGTTCCGTTAGTGAATCCCCACAATAAAAACAGAAGATACTAAAGTGTGTTATTGTAGATAATTGTATTGCTGATCTCAGAAGATTTGAACTAAAAATTGACATCTGACCCTGAAAAGACTTACTTGGCGTTGCGTCTCAATTCAATTATTGCGAAAGATTGTTTGCCTAGATCCTGCTAAATGCGAAATGAATCATGGACTGAGTCGTCGAGTCCTCTCCTCAGAAATATTTATCCAATTATAGCCAAGCTAAAAGAATTCACACATAATCTTACACAGTTCGAATAAAATTAACTAGCAACAAGTGACATGAGAGGTCTCTTCTAGAACGTGTTATAAAGGCGTTTACAATGTCTCTTTTGCAAGATAAGAGGAGAGTTTGTCTCTGGGTCATGGATCCGGTTTGACAGTTGCCAAAACATGCAGTGTGTCGAAGAAAATGATCTAGAAATCAATCTAATGCAGATTCCCTTTGCACAAATGTGCTTCGTTCCATCAGATTTTCATGTAGAAGTGACGGATAACCTGTATGAAATGAAAGACATAAGCTGCGTGAGTCTGTATTTCACCTTCTGGCAAGTCTCGCACACAGCAGGTCCGTAGTCCCATCAAGAAATACCCCCTAGTCTCTCAGAGAGTCTTCGGGTGAGGGAAATGTTAGATAATGACTTTACCATAAGGGGGATGGATGGAAAATGTAGAGTTTTATGTAAGGCCTGTTTGTCATAAAACTGAAGGCTGATCCTGGTGATCGACAACGCCTGTTATTGGGAAAACACCCGAATGGTGTCGGAAACCCCCATGAGAGCCCACTACTTTGCATCTTTATCACTTTAAAAAATACCGGGTCACTTTCGCGGTGGTTTACATGGCATATCTGAACAAACTTTAACCAAAGCATAAAGGGAGAGGAGAAACGGAATGTGGCAAGAAGATGAAAATACCCCCTCCAACGCCTGCCCCCTGATCAGAGGCATTTTAATGCACACTCCATTCCCCCTTAAAGACTGGTGTCCCCCCTCCCCCTTGATGCTAGTCCCCTCCCCCCCTCAATAAATGTACCCGTGCTATGCCACAGTAGAGAGCAGGGCCCTGTTACACAAAACTTGTTAAAAACTGCCACAGATCTATGACAGTTCTGCTCTCAGCCAATCAAATGCAAGGATTTCAGTAGCTTGTAACAATTATCATAACTTGTTACTGATAACAAGTTTCATGAACTAACAGGGCTAGGATCATGGGTCCAGCTATTGAGGGAGCATGCTACATGATGTATGCCACTGATTGCAATAATGACAATGTAAAAGAATTGGAAGATATTAATGTGATGAATCTATATCTCTGCTTTAAGAATAAAAACAAATGAGACAAGATGAAACTTTACCCTCTATTTCTATGATCAAGTCTTTTTAATAATCATGAATGTCAAGATTATCATTTTTGTCTCGCCTGCGTAGCAAAAAGCGAGACATAGGCGCCGCTTTTCCGATGGCGGCAGCGGCGGCGGCGGCGTCAACATCAAAACTTAACCTAAGGTTAAGTTTTTGAATACCGGTAGTTAATATAATTTTGAAAGTATAAAGTCCTATTAAATGAAACTTAGACTAAAGGGTTATCAAGTATCCCCAATCATGTGAGGAAAATTTCAGGTCACAAAGTCAAGGTCAAAGGTCATTTCAGGTCAACAAACTTAGACTATGTTGTGGCATCATCATCAAAAACTTAACCTGAGGTTAAGTTTTGAATTTGTAATATAATTTTGAAAGTATAAGTTCTTATTCAATGAAACTTAGACTAAAGGGTTATCAAGTATCCCCAATCATGTGAGTAGAATTTCAGCCCACTAGGTCAAGGTCAAAGGTCATTTCAGGTCAACAAACTTAACTATGTTGTGGCATCAGGCTAAGATTTTTTAATTGTTATCATAATTTTGAAAGTATACATTCCTATTCCATGAAACTTGAACATAAGGGTTATCAAGTATCACCAATCATGTTATTAGTCTTTTAGGTGACAAAGTAAAGGTCAAATGTCATTTCAGGTCTGGAAACTTAGACTTTGTTGTGGCATCAACATCAAGATTTTGAAATTTTAGCATAATTTCAAAAGTGTTTGTTCAAATTCCATGAAACTTGTACCCAAGGGCTATCAAGTATCACAAATCATGTGACACAAATTCCAGGTCACAAAGTCAAGGTCAAAGGTCATTTTAGGTCAGTAGACTTGGATTATGTTCTCAAAATTTAATATGAGAATTAATAAATAAATTGTTGTTATTTGTTCATATTTCATGAAAGTAAATATTCTAATCATTCGAGTACTTTCCCATGAATATTTTAATAGTAATTTTAGTATTTGATCCCAGGCCTAGTATGTACATGATCAGTTACAGCTAGGTGACAATATTGATGTTTCGATAATATATATTGGAGTATATCTCATAATAATTATGGCTGCATGCATTAGGAATAGAGGTAACAAAACAGAGATTGAGACAGATAGTAAGTGAGAGAGAGAGTTAGATCCTGTTTACATCTTAATGAATAGATTAAATTAGTATATTGGACATATATAGGGGAGAAGAAAACTAACATTTTCCCCCTGTAAAATGAGAAATGAATGGTTTCATAAAATCTCTGTTGTAAATACAAAAATCACTTCCCTGCTCATTCCTGGCAATTGGAAACAACAAAAATCAAAGAAAACCAAATCTGTCTACCACAGCTGTTTAAAGGACAATGAAACCCCAAACTTGTATGCACTTTAACAGAAGCAGACAAATCTTAGATGCATATAAATGAAGGTTTCAGGAAAAAGGAACAAGTAATACAAGTTAAGAATATTTGACATCCCCAAATCACTAATTGTATGGGGATCTGAAATTCGCAATGTTCTCATTATGCTAATGAGACGTGATGTGATGTAGATGGGCTCTACCTTCCAATTGTTTTTACACAAAATGCTGAAAAATCCTCTTTTCTTAAAAAGTTTATTAAATAACTTTATTTGTAAATTACTGACAAGCATTGAAACATTTATAGTCTTACCCATACACTAAATCTCATTTTATTGTATTCTTATGATACAGTAAATAATTATTCTGATGATTCATAATCAATATTCACTTCAAAATGTTTATTATATTCAGAGGATTTCATTTTCGGGGGTCTGCAAATGGGCCACCCTGCCTATAAAAATAATGTCCCAACCTCAATTTTTCATCATATCGAATTGCGTAATGCCGAATTGCGTAATGCAGGCGAGATCGCCGAGAGCGTTTCACTTGTTACTTTTTATATGTAGTTTCTTAAATTGTAGTTTTTATTCATGCTTGTATTGGTGTATAATTCATTATATTTCATAATTCATTATTTGTACCGGTAATTCATAGAGTGCCTATTTCAGGCAGATTTGTGTGCCATATAAGAACAGAATTATTATTCTATTAAATCAATGATTATGCTTTTTGTATTGTTTTGTTTTGTTTTGTAATTGTAATTTCGTTCATCTTTTACAGCCCTGGTACTATTATGACCCCTATTCAGCTGTTGTATGGAATATCAGATGAGGAAATTCGTGAGGTAAGTTTGTAACCCGTTGACTACCGTTGACAAATTGTCTCATTCCCATAGGCTTAATACAGGAGCCACCAGGTTCCCATTGCTAATGGGTTAAACCATTGACTACTGAATTCTCTCATTCCCATAGACTTAATACAGGAGCCACCTGGTTCCCATTGCTAATGGGTTAAACCATTGATTACTGAATTCCTTCATTCCTTCATTCCCATAGACTTAATACAGGAGCCACCTGGTTCCCACCAAGCGCGTAGCCAGGATTTTATTTTAGGGGGGGGGGCGGTAGTGAGCACGCAAAGCGTGCAAATCACTTACAGAGCGCTAGGGGGGTGGGTGCAGGGACGGGGGAGTTTCCCCCCCTCCCGTGCGAAGCGCAGAAGCTTTGACGTTTCATTAAATTATTAGAGAAAGAAGCCGATTCGTTGTACTGTTCTCGGCTCTTAATCCTTGTCTGAATTCAGTTTCCCCCCTCCCGGCGCGGAAGCTTTGACGTTTCAATAAATTATTAGAGAAAGAAGACGATTCGTTGTTCAGTTCTCGACCCTTAATCCTTGTCTGAATTAAGTTCCCCCCCCTCCTCCTGCGCAAAGCGCGGAGGCTATGATGTTTCATCAAATTATTAGAGAAAGAAGATGATTTTACCGTTCTCGACTCTTAATCCTGACGTTTCATTAAATTATTAGAGAAGATGACGATTCGTTGTACCATGCTCCTTTTTCTTCCTATCCTACGTCCTCTTCCTTTTTCTCTTCTCTTTCTTTTCTTTTTTTTGGCGGCGGTTTTTTGGGGCGACTGCCCCACCCCCTGGCTACGCGCCTGGTTCCCATTGCTAATGGGTTAAAGTGTACCGATCACCAAAACATGCTCTTTTCTTCATGTAAGGGGTTTCCACGGGTGATGTTCTGAAAGGTCACTTACAGTAGTTTCCTTTTAACTTTCCTATTAAGTTCTCAAGTTAATCAAAATATGCCCCTCCTCTTTTTAGCCCCTTTCCAGCTATTATCTATATTCCCCCTCTCGCCCAACAAACCGGAAACAACAACTCCAAATGTGAAATTTAACACATAATCTGTGATCCGTTTTCATGCTTGGTGTACTTGATTTTACTCCCATTCACCAAATTCTCGGCACGTATGTACTCATTAAAATATTCATGAAATTCATAAGATTTGTGACACTTTCCTCCGTCTTTTGTTTTGCAGCGAGCAAGTAAGGTTCACCCAATGGGCAGATTAGGAGAAACAAATGAGGTGGCACCTGCCATCAAGTTCCTTGCATCCAATGCAGCATCCTTCATCACTGGAGAAACCCTGTCAATAGATGGTGGCAGACACGTCGCATGTGCACGATAATTTGCTTTTCAAAACCATTTGTCATGTTGATTCTTTTTATTTTTTTAATACATTGATGTTTTTTTAAAGGATAGAGGTATCCTATTTTGAGGTAAATTTTCATGTTATTTGATATTCAAGGTGAAGATACATGTACCATATTAATACTTAATGAATGTATATAGACTGTTTAAAACTTGTGAAATCTAAGCTTTTGCAATGCTCATAACAATTTATTTCTATAGAAACTGGCTAGAATTGATTCTCAATAACAAGATAGAAGTCTGAATTTCATGTGCATGATGCCGGAATTGACCAGGTAGTATTTTTTAAATGTGGCACTCCAAAAAAGTATTGATAACAAAAGCCTTTGTGATAGAAATTGCCATATATGCCCTCACAGTGACCATATGGTAGGAATACTTCCCAGGAAGTGGACATGGTGCGCACACTGTGCTTGAATGAATCCGATGATTGGGGTAATGATAATATCTGTATTTCACTTAGAGACAATATTTTATACTAAGCACTATATAAATCAAGATTTATTATGAATATTTTTATTATTATTATTGATAACAAATGCTAGTTTCAAGCAAATATTATCGGTAGCCATATCATGAACTAATGAATCATGTTTTTGTTGTTGTTGATATTATGTGATCATCAAAATTTAAATTGATTGTAGCTATATTGGTTTTGTAAATGCAATTCCTTTTTTATTCTACAAGGAATCAAGTTATGACAATGAAATTCACCTCTCATATTTTTGTTTTGAAATAATGTTCCATTTTTGTCATATGAAGACTTGCAGTTTGATTTTTTATATTAAAACAAATTTGAAATCTCATTTATCAACTGTCATTACATGTACTTGCTGGAATATAGGAATGTTTGAGTTTACCGGTAAGTTAAAAGAGATGATTTGGTAATTTTTTAAACATTTCGCTGTCAGTTTAGATAAGTATCCCAAATTGCTTATTCAATTTATTGTGATTCAATGTAATTAAACTTTAATCTTATTTGTGATGTCATAATAGTTTATGTGATCAATTTGTTTTCCAGACATTGCCACATCAAATAAACAATATTTTGAAATATATTTGCAAGATCCCCTATTCTTTTGTTATTCTCCCTCCCTCCCTCCTTCCATCCTCTTTGCTTTCAAGCTTTAAATTGCTGTTATTACCCTAATGAAGACCACCGTAAGTTTTAACATTAAACCTGCATTGTTTTTGTAGAATAATTATAATTCTTTTGCGTTCTGCTGATCTTTGAGATAAGATTTACATGAGTCCAAATAATAATAATCCGATAATGATGCAAATGACAGAGAGATACTATTAAACATTTGACCTTGTTAAGTTGACTTAACAAGGTCAAACACATACTTTAATGTGTTTCACCTTCATGATTTCACTTCTTATATACACGGCTTTAAAAAAAATTTAACTATGAATTAAGTTCTTCCAAATTTGTGTGAATTCAATAACTTCATATTGCACTGTAATCCATTAAAAAAAATCAGGGATGATGTTATAACAAAAAATAAAAATAATCAAGCAAAATGGTACATTTATATGTTCCAGAATTTTAAAATGTAATCTAAAAAATTTAGAAATAGAAATGAACAAACAAACAAACTTCATTCAAAAATTAACTTGTTCATGTTCACTTGGAATGATTTACATTTGAGTTAAACTCTTAAAATGTTCTGGGAAGTGCCAGGTAAATATATCAGAGGTAAATATGTCGGAGGTAAAAATGTCAGAGGTAAATATATCAGAGGTAGGCCTAAATATGTCAGAGGTAAAGATTCCAGAGGTAAAAAAAAACAAGTAAAAATTTATTATTTGTGTAGGGCATATTACTTTGATTTTTTTATATAGTGAGCATGTATAATTTTGACAAAGAAAATATCACAAAAACCTCCCGATCACTGGCTAAATATATCAGCTGCCCCAATACTAATTATTTCTCAGAGCGATCGTGGGGGGTGGGGTTGTACCCGCTATATACACCCCCACCCCCCCTCCCATATCATGCATTAGCCCTCTCCTGCGCCTGGTGACAGAATGCTGCATATTGCCCATCTTGATATGAATCTGTCATGTACAGTAGTAGCCTCTGAGACTGTGAAAGCCGTTTTTCATACTAACATTAACAGTTCCAGAGCAAGCCTTTATAGCCCCCTCTGAATACGTCGCGTCGGAACGTGTACGTGACGCAACAAAGTGCTACAATGATAACGCAAGCCGATGACGTAGTGGAACCTACGGCTCGTGAAAAGTGCGTGACCTTTATTACGTGACCTAGTTGCGTGCACTTACATCATTTACCAATTTAACGCTCAAATAATGACAACTAAATTTATTCCTGGCCATTTTTGTGTTTTTATTTTAATGATTTTAAATTTTGTAACGTTTTTTATTTTTTGAAAATTTGAATTGATACTGAATATTTTTCTTTTTGCTTATCAAAACTTAAAAATCACTAAACTCATGTAAATCTCTAGTATGAGGTTAATCGGCAATCGAGCTGAGCGATCGACGTCGACCCTGACCCACCGGCCGCTGTCGGTGTACATATGTACGTACTGCACTGCACTGCACCGACCGTACCGTACCGGCGCGGATCGCTCGCGCTAGCGCTCGACCCTCATAGATATTGCGTAGGTAATACACTTCGCAGGATGGCTTAACTGTAACTTTTTGAAATGTGGTAAATTTGCTCTGATTGATCGTCGATGCATCAGATTTTGCTAAATTGTTATTTCTGCTCATAGAGTGCACCAGAAAATGGCATTAAGAACTGTTTCCAGATTATTATCACAGTCGCAGAAGACTTCACTCCGAATATGGATGACAGAAACGAAGAGATTGTCAACAAGGTTTGTCTCATATTTGATTTGTTTTGTGTAAAATTTATGAAAATCCTAGTCTAGTCACAATAATTAGAGTAATGGAGATTTGGTTGTCATTTGAGTGTCAGTATGATGGGAGCCCTAGACTAGAGTGTAGACTAAACTCGAGAGAGTCGTGAACAAAAATTCGCAATGTCTGAAAGTGAAACTGAGTGAAAGTTGAAGTTGAAAACTTAAATCGTCACTGCAGAAAAGCCAAAAGCCAGGCCCAGGATAGACTTTCTTTTGTTTTGTAAAATATAAATTGTTGTCTAACACTATCAATGTATCATGTGACTGTGTGGTTGATCAACATGTATATCTAGATCTAAGTTGGATGTTAATCATACCTATTTGTATTCTTCAGATTAAGTAAGTGATTAAGTCACTGTTATAATGTTACAACTTACAAGTGTTAGTGTTAACTGTTATATTAATAGTATTAGTGTACCAAACATTTGAGCAAGAACAAACATTATTTTCACAAGAAAGTTGGCCATGACTGTCAGTGTCAGTGTCATTGCAAAACAAACAAAGGTCCTAATGATAATCCCTGTCTGCACACACCCATTCAGTTTACAATACATCCAAGTCAAGAATTTCGCGACATTTTTAAGCTTGTTGATCTAGATAAAACTGCTGAAACAAGACCTTTTGGCATTTCCCAATATTGTATGAATATCGACATGATCGACTCTAATGTTATTAATTTAAAGACGATGGAAACTGATATTGTATGTTTTGTTCTTTCACTCAGAATCACGCAGTTAGCTCTTGCGTGATGTAGATCTAGTCCCTATTAGTATGACCTTTCTTGGCATTATCATGAAATAGGAAACCAACATTCACTCCACGGAGTAGCGCTTCATTTTGTCACACGCATTGTTCTCTACACACAAGCGTGTGTATGTGAATGAACAAGTGGATTCCAAAACTACGATATAGCCCTTTCTATTTGCAAAATGTTGAATATTTCAATTCAGAAAGTGAGTAGATCTGCTACTGAATTAGTCCAGCAGGTCAACTTAGGTTACATGTTTATTATTTATCTTGTACCTAGGACTGTGACGGTCAAGACTCTGCTGTTTTGACTCGTAAATTACTCATTTGATTTTCTTCCTTCAAAATTTCAGGCATATATGTTGCTGTTCATGCGCTGTGAACCCCACATGGGACATTCAAACTTCTCATCATCCTAGTAAAACGTCATCTTTGCAAGTGCCAACAAGGACATTTATCTCCATTCAGTCTCCACTCAACTTTGGTGGAAAAAAGAAGGAGTATTCAGAGAGGAAAATCATAGGGTAAGCAACGAAGCATTATGAACAAGAGTAGCCATGTTCATATTTGCCAGTCTTCCACCTGTCCGCAAAAAAAGCCACAAATGTTACTCTACAGCCTTTAGTACAATGTGGTGGTATCTACGGATATGAACAGAGCTTAGAAAGAGGGAGTGGATGACCCTGGCCACCATTTAACGAGGAATTTAATGGACGATCCGGGCAACATTATGGGATATAAAAGTTGAGTTTCAGGGGAATGAAAATGGTTTGTCAGGTAACTAAAGACAGCCAAATTAGAATATTTGCGTTTAATGTCTGATTTTGGGTGGCTAAATTTGAATTTCTCAGATAGTGATGAGGACTGGTAAAAGTCAGTACTCTGTATATGGGTAGATGTTGATATGGAAATATAACTTCTGATAGGCCAACCAAATCATATCTCCTTGTGCCAAGTTGATGGTTTGCATTCCAGCAGCATATACATTGTACATGTAATCTAACTTTGATTTAGCATGGAGGTGAACTAATGAATTTGTTTATCCCCATTAGATTTAGGTTTAGGGTTAGGTACATTGTTTGGTTTTTGGTTGAGGGTACCAAGTAGTAATATTCAAAAAAATTGCAGTTCAGTATTCAAACACTGACAATTTCTCCCACCACTCGTATCTCTCTCCAAACAGATATTCTATGACAGACATGTACGAGGTAGTGGCAAATGTTGAAGACTACAAGAAGTTTGTCCCCTGGTGCACCAAGTCTACCATCGTAGCCAGGAAGGCGGGCCACTTCAGGGCACAGCTAGAGATCGGCTTCCCACCCTTGGTAGAGAGATACATGTCCACTGTCACTGTCGCTAAACCTCATCTAGTCAGGGTATGTATGCTGTTTGCCCTGCGATATCAGTAGGCCTGTTTTCATTAGCCCAATTTTTCATGAATATCCTGCTGATTCTAATCAGGAAAATTAGCGTGATTACAACTAGATAAGCAAATGTATAGCAGGTTATTTCACGCTTGGGATAGGAGCTCAAGCTACTGCCCTTAGCAAACTGGGGCTTGTTCATGAAAAGCCTGCTACATGTTTGTGCAAATCAGTGGGCTAATTTGCTGGTGATGATGCACTCTGAGACTATAATGCTCTTGAAGCTTGAACTAAATTCTGAAGTGAGCGGGTGTAAAAATTAGGAACTTCAAACTTTGCTTTTATCATGAGAAGCGCTGATCGGTCTAATATCTTGAGCTCGAGGCTCGAGCTTGTTTTGGCGAATCTTAAAACATATCTGTTTGATTTGGCATACAAATTGTTCTCTATTATTTTGGTATGTTCTGTCTTACTCCTGTTTTTGTTGTTGTTTATAATGTAGATGCTTCCTAATGGTTTCATTTTTAGCATATGTGCGCCATGAGCATTTGATTTCATTTGGATTTGGCGCCTTATAAATCTTGAATATTATTATCATTATTAATGTAAATGCACCTCGTGACCTCTTCAGCTAGAAGATAAGACAGATTCCTCCGTATGATAGGCTAGCACACATAACAGGCTGGACACTTCATACATCTTGATCATTGATGTTTAATATGTAATGTAGCAGCAAAAGTCTGGTGTCATTTAGGGGGCAGGAACTATACGTTTCATACGGTGTGTTCATGAAATGCGTTCATATAAATTACTCCATCTACCATTGAGTAAACTGCAGTCATATGCGTAGTCTGTAAGTTGTTATGGATCGAAACATCCGTTTAAACAATGGAATATTAAACATGTCTTGAATTATGTATTTTTGGTGGTACTTCAATGATCAATTAAGTTGACCAAATGCAGTTCCATTGCAAGAATCAAAGATGAAAAGACTTTATTGTAGAGTATCTTTTTTGTTGTCGTTTAGTTCATCCTCCTTAATAACCTGTGATAATGACTGGGAGTGCAGTGCTATCAAGGCTCTAGCTTAGTTTTCATATTTGGGTTGCCAGCTTGGTAGTGTAGACAATTTACATGTCTACTGAATATTTAAAATGTGGTTGTTGTATCCTAGAGGAGAATGTGAATGTTTTATCTCAGACCCAGAGCCCCTTTGTGACAAATTACGCAATAATGTGTACTTCTACTCTGGGGTTTCCCCTACTCTCGAAGAGAGCAGTTGATTTTTAATGTGCGTCTGTTGTAATGCTGCTTTAGACAGGGCCTCAATTTAATGTCCTATCATTTACAAAGGATTCAGATTATGCCAATTTACATTAAACAATCATATGAGATTGTGTGACAGGATTTTAGTCTGTCAATAGAATCCTGGCAACCATTAATTTTGAGATGTGTTTAAATAAATGCAGTTTTTATATATAGATGTTTGCCTTTTCTCTTGATCCAGGCTGTATGTACTGATGGAAGATTATTTAATCATCTGATAACAACGTGGAGATTTGGTCCAGGACCGAAAGGAAAACCAGACACGTGTATGGTAGACTTCTCGGTAAGTATGCCTCTAGAGGACAAGGAGAGGATATATTTGCAAAGATGAAGAGTGATATGTAGAGGTGTTGTGGTCTAATGGATATGTTGTTGTGGGACTAACAATCACATGGTTCGTGGTTCGAGTACTGCGGCGGCACTAATGTCCTTTGGTAAGACATTAATCTACATTTGCCACTCTCCACCCAGGTGTTAAATTGGTACCGGTAGGAAGGAATTGCTTGAATGCTATGAGCACTGATACAGTAGCCTAGCAGAGCTGGGATAATATTGGAGCATCTTGAGCACCTTACGTGGTGGATAGGTGCGCTAGAAATATCCAATATTATTATTATTATATAAAAGAAAATTGATTGAAGGCAGTAAGGAGTTAGAAAACTGTTATCATCGGCCTGCCCTTATTTGTTACACTTTGAATTGGGAACTTGTATTCAAACATCCTCATAATGAAGATACACTTATAATCTTCATTTAAAAAAAAAAAAGTGGAGGGGGCAAGTCTCTTCTGCGAATCACCCGTGATAGTCTTGCATGTCTCTTGATACCATGTTCTTTTAAGCCAGATTTATGAATTCCTATGATTGAATGACCATGATTTTGTAAATTCTCTAATCTGTATGTCATTTGCATGTTTTTAGTTCCCTTTTGTTTTAATTAAGGTTTTATAATGATTTGTCAAGTTTCATTATTTCTCATCGCTCATATAAAGCTAAATTCTAGTGGAATCGACCCCTCCCCCACGTCACCCTGTGAGATAATAAGAAAAAGACATCGTTTGATAGAATAATGTCTAAACATGATTTAATAGCAATATCGTTGGCAGTGCAAACATTGACTAACTGTTAAAATGAGACCATGTTCGTAATGTTAACTTTCCTATGCTCTTTATTTTCCTCTTGTACATCACAGGTCTCGTTTGAGTTCGATCGGTGCTCCACTCGCATCTATCCCACATCTTCTTTGATGAGGTCGTAAAGAAAAATGTGAAGGCATTTGAGATGAGAGCAGAAAAGATCTACGGCCCACAGACAAATGTATCGCGGTCCGCTCTCTTCCACAATACCCCCTCTTGACGAAAACCCAAACCTAGTTAGATGTTTTTTTAGTAATCTTGTCATGTATTATGTAGTAGACCGTTTAAATATGAGCCGCTGTTGTCACTATCTCTGTTGAAGGAGTATGGAACACCATACATGTAGCCACAAAAGTTTCCTTTATTTCTAATTTTAACATTTTTTTTAATTAATTTTTTTAAAATAAGGACCCTTTGTGATGGAGATGTTTGGTCTTTTGGTGTGCTATAAGTTTCCAAGCATTATGGGATTATGGAAATAAATGAACTTCAAAAGTATAATTTTATTTGATAATTGGCCTGATTCGGGCTATATTATCATCAGATACATGTATACTAATATATTAGATATGGTTTGTAACGCATTGGACAAAATAGTATGGACTTACGTTCACTTACCTCGATATTAAGATATTTTCATCATTATTTTTCTTCCTCAAAGAGTTTGTGACAATGACATGTCTCACCGTTATATTTTGTACATTTTTAATGGATTATTTCCAAAATATTTTTTAAAAATGCATGATACTCTTCAATAAATTTGTATTATCAGGAATAATTAAGTATATATGATGTTCATGTTTTAGTGAACCTCAATTCTCGCTACTGCATATAGCAATATACATTCCCATAATGCACTGCACCTCTAATACCTCTGCAATTTTACAGACACACATTCTGCTATACTAGGATATGCTAATAATTCATTAATCTGCCATTCTTAATCTTGCTCGATAGTTACAAATTTTAAAAATACACAAGCAGTAAGCATATTTATTAATTTAAAGTAATATACCAGCATTGGCAAACGCCAGCCCTTGGAGAAAATCTCTCAGAAAAACTTGGCACGCTGCAACACAAGTGGCTTCTTTTCCCAAGCCATGATTGTGCGCTATTGGGTCAGTAATTTTTTAGAATTTCCCGTAATATACAGCAGAGTCACATATTTGTAGATACCAAAGGTCTACATTCTGAATGTATTTACATCATTAGAGATTTAGGCAAAACTACATTTTCTCATTCTTAGTCCTATTGACAGTGAAGTGTGAGTTCAATGCTGTGTGGCCCGTTTTGACCTGAAGCTCACAGGACTGCAAAATCCGGAAAATTTGCCAGTAAAATAGAGCGCCACATATGTGGGCTTGTTTTCAGCTATATGCGGTAGGGAGAATTCTCCATCATTCTGTACTCTCTTATTGTGTGTGAACAAAGTCTTAAGGCTCCATTTAGACACGAGGCATAAAACAGCTTACTTAAAAAAACGTAAATAAATGTACTCACGAAACACCTCCATCCCTTTGGCAGTGATTATTCTGAAATGCACAAAGTGGGACGTCTATGTGTAAAAGATCTGTGGATATTTGGGGATCATTTGTACCAAAGCTATTAATACGAACTGGTCTATACATACACTGTATACGGTACATGCATGTAGGCCAACCTGCAGCCTCTCAGTATTTCAATATTTTATTGGTGAGAATACACACCTGTTGCATCAGACATGTTTACTAATAATTTATTTTAATTTATGCATGTTTCCCTCTAAATCCCTTGGTTACCAACTATTTCATTCACCTGCTATGGATAATGGCATATCTATAACATAGATAAACTTTGCATACATTAGTTGTTGCTTTATCTGGTATTAGCCTCTGGCAAGCTTTTGTCAAGAGAAACTATTGTTCAAAAATGAGTAAGCAGGTGTATAGACAGTCGTTTTATTTTATGCCTTAGAAAATGTTTAGTCTTGACAACCTCAAAACATTTTCTGAGCTTTTCCCAATGTAGCAACACCATGCAAAATATGTAATTGACGAATGGAGAGATGGAAAACAATTATTTTTTGCAACAGCTGTTTGGTATTATTGGCATATGTTAGGAAGCAGCCAACTATTATGCAATATAAGAATAAGTGTGATTTGTTGACTTGAACTTGTTCAACTCAACAAGGGAAATGACGTGTTATTGTCTTTTGCAGCTGTTCTAGTGCTATGCTTTTTAAAGGATCGTTCAATGCTTTTCAGTGGTAACTTGAGCAATAGACCTGTTTACTAGAGTATATTCAATTTATACTGTATTCATGTTTCTCTCCAACCCTTGGTCACAAACTATTTGATTCACCTGCTTTGCAAAATGGCATCTACTTTGCAAACTTTGGTTGTTTCTATGTAAGGTAAGCCTCTGGGAAGAATCTGTGAGTCATGAAGAGAAACCATTTTTTTTTTTCAAAAAGCATGCATAATATTAGCCATCAGGTCTCTTTGTGTATTGCATTTGGCCTAATTTGAGTGTTATTTTCACTCTATTTGAAAGAAAATCATGTGGTACGAATAAACAAGTTGACAATTTGATTCATACTTTCATACCTGTTAAACAACTCTGGACAAGCAAATGCCTGCCAGACTTTTCATGGCCTTGAGCTCTATTTATTTGCTGATATCTATCCAATGAATTTAAACAGATTTTATGCAAGCTTCCAAAATAGACCAGTTATTCTACCAGCTCTTTATGGATGGTTGCCAATTTGATGAACAACATCTCTACAAGTAGTTGATTTCACTTGTAGATTTTTATTTCTTTTAATGCTGCTGTTAGTGTATCACTTTGCACGACATGAGCTGGATATTTTTCATCCTGTTTTAGCTGCTTATATTGGAACATGTTATGTATATAAGAGACCTTATAGAAGTATATTCTTTAATATTACATAGATCAATATTAAATCATGTGTGGTATTTATGAATATGAAAAGCTTGTGTATTTCTTATTTTTTTCATTTTGTTGTTTACTTTGATAGGACACAAGCACATTGACTTGGTTTCGTACCCGCATTCTCCTGATTTTGAGACCACTGCCATACCACTGAGCCCATCACTTTTCAAATAATAATCATCACTACTACCACCGTCATCGCCATCATTACAATTAACTACCAACCTCACTATCACCACCTGATTATCAACATTATCAACACCATCATTGTCACCCTCACCTTCATCATTATCATCACTACCCCCACTATCACCACCATCATCTTCATCAAACCTACTATCATTTCTATCATCAACATCACCGTCATACCATTCACCAACAAAATTACCACTAAACAAGAACAAAAACAAGAATCAACTCAAATATTTCCATTCTTAGTGATTCAATTTTTAATTCAGACTTTGACCATGGCACACAAATCTCCATTCAACCATGGTCTATATCACCCTACAAACTCTCTCTTTTACTTATTAATTTCTCTACTTTTTTTTTTCTTCATTTTTATTCTTTTTTTTAATTCACAGAAGAAATATCTTAAAAGTCTTGAAAAAAGCAAACGTAAGAAAAAAGAAAACCTTCCCCCTCATCACCGACAATTACAAAACGAATCTACAACATAAACATACCTCAATGAAATCTAATACTCTCTCTCTTTTTAAAACTACATATTCTACCTTAACTGTTTTTTCATCCACCAGCTTTTAAGCCAATGCAATATATTAATGAGATTTCTCAGTTGTGGAATTGAACAGGTTAAGGAGAATTCATTTGGTCAGAGCACCCTTATGAGAGTCAGCCTCACATCAAGTCTCCTTTTCTCATTTTTTTAAAATAACATTTTCTCGCCTGACGCACATTGGCATTCTCTGAGTGTAAGCAACGGTGCTTAATGAACCCGTATCAATTTTCTTGTGTTTTTGTTTCCTTCTTCATAACACTCCTGATGTTGTCAACTGATTCAATATTGATTTGACTATAGGTGCGCACACCAAATACGTTAATGAAACAAATTTTGATGCAATACGCATTTTAATAAAAAAACATTTTTTCATAGAATTTCAGAAGCAATTTTTTTTTTTTCTCACTCGGATGGAAGTACAGAGCAATATCGATTTCAACAATACACAATATACAATTGTACAGAAGTAATTCAAAACGAGTACGGAAAGAGTTTTAATTGCCGTATCTGTGCATATAAGCAGAAACCTCACGATGAATCATTTCAGATTCAGAGTCGGAGTTATTAATTTGCAATGAATCATTTGTACAATACTTAAGACATATTCGTCTAAAATTCACTGTTTGCTCTATTTTTTTATATTCAGTTTTGGTTGGGGGAAGAATCGATGAGTTCCCAGTATGTAAAGGGAAGAAAAGTGTAATGTAAACCACATTCATTAAAAACAAAGAGACTCCTATCTCGTATGCTACCCATCATTGAACACTGGCAGATCACATCATTTACATTCCAATCTAAAATGTCACCTATCATAGCAAAAGCAAGCACAAAGAACAGTCCTGGTAAAAAAAGAAATCATACAATCTTCCCTCAAATACTGACCCCTTCATCTTCTTCTGTACAACTTGACTGCATTTCTCTCTCAAAACCTTTCAACATTTTTATCATTTTTTTTGCTTTTAAAACAAAGAAGTAAAATCACACATTTCGGATTCTCACAGTCACTATGACTAAACATCTAATCTGCTACTCATAAAAAAATCTTATATAATTTACAGACGTCATCCCTTAAAAGGCATGTTTCCTCACTACCATTTCATCATAAAATTCATTAAAATCTATTTTCACAATTGTGTCTAAAGCGTACCTAAGTGTATCTCATTATCTCTAATAACACTAAAATGGATTTGTCCTCCACAAAATCCATCAATCTTACAATATTTTCTTAGAAAAAAAGCATGAAACGGAACATGTTGGAGAGAGGACAAAAGAAATAAAATGACAATCAAATCTTCTAGATAACTACCAAAACAAAAAAACGAAATATTCTTAAAGCCTAGGCTATATATATACAGCAGCACTTTACATACAACTCCTAGTGTTGGATCAATCACTTTCTCAGCTTTCAAATCTACATTGTCAGAAATGTTGTCTTCTCATAGCATGACAACATGTGAAAACAAATGAGAGAAAGAACAAAAATGAGACAAATTAAAAATAAACTGTACACAGACAAATCAAAATGCTTCAAAGTCATCATAAAGAGAAGGAAAAAAATCACACTCGTTTCAGCGCAACCTCTGAGCTAAATCGAATCGAACTTGATCACGTGGAAAACTTCGTTCACTGTCATATGTACAACATGGTCCTTAGAATCTGAGTGATTTTCTCACGAATAATGAACATTTCATTCCACAACTCAAGACGCCGACAAGAGGAACGATCTCGTGCAACGGAGAGATTCAACTTTTACGCAAAGCAGCAGTAAAGCATGCTTTCTTTACATTACTCGACAGATTTACCATTAGAAAATGACAAAGAAAACCACACAGGCACAACACAAAACAAAAACAAATTCATGAATACAGAATACAGTTTCATCATGTGCTTCCATGACCTACCCAAACACAATTTTCGAAGGAAGACAGGAAAAAAATAAAACAAATTATATATCACATCTCCATTTACAAGAAAAAACACAAACAAAGACAAAGTAAAGCATACTGCCAATTTGCAGGGTATGAAAAAAAATATATCACAAAATAAATCAACGAGTCACAAGTTTTTAACACAAGTCCCGAAAGTCAGTAGGTGGGATAATTTTGACGTACGAAATACCACGCTCCAACATCACTCCATCAACTGCAGTTTCATATCTTGAAATATCTAGACAATGTTTCTCTAAGGTACTTATAAAGAGACAAACTAAGAGGAAATATGTCTGCAAGTATTTTTTATATTCACTGATCGAGTCTTCACATATTTAAAAAAAAGTCTTGTAGATATATGAGCTCACACACACAGTTCTTCTATTTTGTCAGCTTCAGTGAAAAATATAACCATCACGTACGATAACAGACAACTATCACGACAATAAAACAACTACTTTCCTCTCTGACAGACAAGACTTAAATATGAAGGTATATTAAAGACAAAGTAGAAGCATAGGGGTGGGGGCACTATCATCCATGTTATTTTTACAATATGGGGATAATACAAACTATTTGTTTTAAATCTTGGGTACACGTAGCATACATGCATGTGAAGATACAGGGAGGGACAGAGTACCTCATTTTTACGTAAAATACTTGAATTCACTTAATTATTATGCCTTTGTATTTTAATCTACCAAGAATAGAGGAGAGGGGGAGAGGACATAACACAGTTTTCACAGTTTATCAAACCCTCTTAGCCCTTCGATTAAGATTATGCATTGTCAAACTGAGGTAAACTCTTAATTCATCAACTGTGAAAAACCATTATGTTTATATTACTGTGGACACGGAATGATAAATTGGTTACACAATCGTCAGGTTTCACTAGGTATATATGTATATAATTAATAATGTAAGGAAAATATAAACCTAAGTTTGAGAGCTTCTTATCATGGTAAAAACAGAAATGTTTGGATAATGGCAAGGTACATGGATTAGAAGCGTTCTCCTTGTCATTATATGTATCCCCCCACAAGTCCATTACACTGTTCACTGACTGAGGTAAACGTTTACGATCAACCAGTCTGAACCTGCTCTACATGTACACCTCATTTTCTCGCTCTGTCATTTTGTTAAACTCTTCTTGTAAAACATGTATCATGCCTGGTTTAATCAAACTAACTTGATTAAAACATCACTGTAACAAATATCCAATAGCAGTTATTATTCCATCGAGCTTGCATCTTGCTCTTAAAGCATGCAAAGCTGACGGTAGATTATTACAGGTCTTAGCAACGCAACATGAATCTCATTCAACGATGAAAAGAATGTTTTCTCTGCATAGGTGTTCTACACATAAAGATTCAACAGTTGTTATATGAGTTGTGATTACTAACAATTCTGTTTCTTTTCTTCTTATGCTATTCAATAAATAGAACTTTATTTTGGAAGGCACATAGACACTGGCATAGCCTGAAGATAATAAATTTGAATTTTTTTAAAACTTTGAAAAGACACGAGTGCTATTTATCTTTTTCCTCTTCTTCAAATAACAAATTAACCAAAGAAAAAAAAAAAAAGACACAAACAACAAACAAACATACATGTAAGTGCTGGAATTCATGAGTGCTTAGAAGTCATACCGAAGAAAAAATAAGGACAAAAGATGAACCAAAAAAAAAGGTCAACATAAAGATGTCTGTGGAACGAATTAGATCTTAAATCTCGCAGAAAGTACAACCCAATTTCACATCAACATACATACACAATCATTTAAAGTCATCGCCATTCTATTTTTATTTCCTTTTCTTTCAATTTCCGATCCCTCTTTAACGTTCACACATCTCCATGTTTACACGGCGTATAATGCCATCTTCTCTCATACTCTTCATTAAGTCCCTGAGCTACCTATCGAATCACATCTTACCAAAGCATTGCAGCTCTCTTCAAATTGGCAACCATTTTGCCACTCCACTTCCTACTTTATTGCTACTACACATTGCAGCAAAAACAATTTGCCTTCTGTCAAGTGAATTTCAATCACCGCCTATACATTTGTCAATATTCATTGATATATTAAGCTGCAATGTAATGAACATTACACATATAACATGTTACATGCTCATACGTTCTATCTTGCATAATCTAGACTTTCATCTATATTCTTCACAAATTCATTCTCCATTATCGAATCATTGACTCCTATATCAAGTATCATACTCTTTCTGTCATCAAACCCTGAATCCCACACCTCAAATTTCAAATTCGTCCCTGTACAGAAACACATGTACAAAAAATTTCACCGGGATTCCCCCATTGTGGAAACATCTACCATATATACAACAACAACAAAAATTCTTATGAAATCTATGAGGAAAAAAAAAAGAATGCCAAAATAGAAACATACATGTACTTCACATTTACAAATTTTCATCCAAACACAATTGATCTTATCTACATACCTACTCGAACTACACAATGAAACTTACATACGCTACAACATTTCACATAAATTTCGGCAGCTTGAAGATTTCTCGACAACAATAGCTAGTATAACGTCTGCTCAACTAGAAAAAACGTTCAACACATTTAGTTTGAGCATACTCCCTTCTCCGCATAAGAGGTATATTTTGGTATGCATTATCTTACTACAATGCAAAATCGTCTTCCTGTCGCATCACGACAGCAAAGAATAACTCATCTCAAACAAATGCAAACATTTCATTTGCAAAAAGAAAAAGGAGATGATTATTTTAAACTCACGAGTTGCTACCTCATCTTATAATCATCGTCATGAGATATTCAAATTTCATTGTTTATAAATACATTCAGATAAACCTCAATATTCATTTCATCTTTTTTATTTTTGTTTCTACATGATGTTTAAAATTCATTGACAATCATCAGAAATCCATAATAGCTATATTTATTGCCTCTCAGAATAAACTCCCCAAACACGTACAAAACAAAGGTAGATACTAAAATGGGGCATGGTTTCGAAACAAGATTCTCATCCTACACAGAATCTAGCACCCTACTTTAAAATGTTCATTATAGAGGGGTAATATGACAGCGAATTTCTAAAAACGTTAGCAGCCATCCTCTCACGCATGAATAAAAACAGGAATTAGACTCTTTTCTTCTTTACAAATTCAAGGATAATTCCATAAGCCCTCAATTCATATAGCCACTTTATTCCACCACTCATAAAAAATAAGCGGAGCTAAAGAGGGTAAGAAAGATTAAAATGCACAAATTTATTTTCAAGAATTTCCATTCCAGGAAGATACCGGTATTGACTTCAGAATATTGACCTCAATTTCATATTTCACAAAATTACCGGATGGTTTGCACGTTTTCTCTTTCATGATCAAAAGCGATTATTTAAGTTCAAAGGAAAATGAATCCAAAAGATTTTAGCAGGAATTTGTCAGTCAAATGGCTTTGACATTTCAAATTCTTCATTTCACTACTGTTTTCTGCATCTTCAATTGCAGAAATAGTAAGAGATTCTTTCATGAATTGTAATTTCATAAATATCTCATTTATACTGAGTTGATCAATGTTGCATTCATCTAGCATTAAAAGATGATAAAATATAAAATTAGTCAAAAATGCTTTTGGCATGATTTAAAAAGTTCAGTATCTAATGGAGGACTTATGGAGAGTAACGGGATAGGGCAAGATAAGAGTTCCCACACAAAACTCACAACTGGAATAAAATTCTTCGCTTCCACTGCAGAACTCTATTTACAGCATCTCATACGCACCACAGATATTTCCAAAATCACTTTGAAAAGATTTGTACATCTTCCTTTAAAATAGCTCCATCTTGCTTCTAACAATGCCTTTGAATGTCATCACAATTTAAAAGCGCATTTCTCAAGTGACAAGAGCTCTCTGCTTGACTGTGCTTTCGTTTTGGTGTCGTATTGGTTACGAGTTGCAATATCGAGAATGTAATCCGTTGACTACTGAATTCTCATAGTTCTCATAGGTTAAGGTAGATCAATACACATTGTAGAAAAATACGCTCCGAGGACTCCACTTTTTCATGTTCAATCTCGCATCACATGGCATGTCTACTTATTTTCAGGGAGGGATGCTGAAATCTACACGTTTCCATGGCGATGAGAGGTGCTAGATGAAGGTCTTTGACTTGCCGGGCTGCTTGTCGTTTTTGTATTTCTTTTTCTATTTTTCCCCTACGAGGTAATCTTGTTAATATGCCACACCTAGGTTCCATTGAGGACTATCTACCAATCACTGTCAAATGGAATAGAGAAAGAGAAAGAAACGTGAATTTACTGCACAGAGGTAATACAGTCAAACCTGTCTATAAAGACCACCCAGGGGAGACAAGAAAAGTGGTCTTTATAGGCAGGTGGTCTATATGTAGAGGTTCCTTTAGTACATGATTCAATGAGAAACCGTTTTGAAGGGAAACAAAAAATGTGGTCTTTGTAAACAGGTGGTCACTAAAGCAGGTTTGACTGTATATGTATTGTACAGCTGAAAAAACATACATGACCAACATAAAAACCCCAAACAATATTTTTTTTTAAAAAACATTATGTATAGGCTAATTTACATTGCAAAAAAACAATTTGAAAAAACACAATTTAAACAAAACCTATCATTTATACTCCTGGAAAAACCCATAAAAAACTTCAGCATTTGATAATTCTGTTTTTTTTTCTTCTTCTTAGAAGGAGGTTACAGACAATCCAACTTGGTGATGGGAGGGGAAGGGGGACGAGCATAAATAAAAACTTACCAATGACAGTGTTGAGGCTGAAGGGGTGGGGTAACACTCATCACTTGGCTCCGGCTGAGGCATAATACTGCTGGGCGGCGCTCATCGTCTGCTGCTCTTCTACTTGGTCCTGTCAAATTGGCAACAGAAAAAATACATTCAAATTGACGAAAATGTAAAAGACTACCATTGAAAAGGCAAAAAGCCGAATTGTAAAATACAGTTTCTTTCGAAGAGCTGAGACCTACAAACTCAAACAAGCTTTAGACAGATGATTCCTTTTCCTTCATTTCAATTTCATATTTTACTTTAATTCAATTTACCTTATGCTGTTCTTTTTATATTGAAATGTCTGTACCGTATTCATGTTTATATGAGAGTCACAGAAGAAAAATGATAGATTTTTGATTGGAAGAAATATCCCATCAAAACCACTGCTTATTATTCACGCCTGGGATAGCCAATTTACATCTCTATTTCATGTTTCCCAGTGTGACATTTGAATAAAGAATAATACATGTATTACTACTATAGGGGAACAATAGTTTGCATTATCCTACTGTCTCCAAGTATATTAAAAACACATTTTTTAAGCTTGCGCATACTTCCCAAACTTTCAGGATTATTAACCTTATTAACAATCATAAGGGAATCACAAAATCTAAGTCGACCTAGCATTTCTTTTTTTTTTAGTTTGATAACTCTTCAAATGTAATACTGCTAGCTCTCATACTGTTTGGTTTAATAACTGATTACGATGCGACATGAACACGTTCATACTAAAACAAAAAAATGATATATCACAGAGAGATGGAACGACAAGGGTTACAAACATGTTTCGCAAAATGGGAGAAGAAAAAAAAAGGAGACTAATCATAAGACATATACATTAGTGCAAATAAAGGCCACCAAAAAATGCTAAAAATGGATGAGAGAGAGAGAAAGAGAGAGGGGGAGAAAATAAAGAGAGAGAGAGAGAGAGAGAGAGAGAGAGAGAGAGAGAGAGAGGGGGAGATTGGGAGGGGGTAGCAGAAAGACAAAGAGGTAACAAGGAAAAGAAACAAGGAAGAGCAAAAGAGAGGCTCAGAGACAAACGGGCATGCAATAGCACGCTGGAAAAAGAAAATGACAAAATGAAACCCAATGTCTAAGCTATTTACATGCAAACCCCCGAGGCAAGCTCATAAAATACACACTTGACTATTAGTTGAGACCGGTACACAAGAACATTGGCACAGAAATATATAATAATACAATACATGCACTTGACAAGACAAGAACATGACTAACCCAAATATGCCCATTGTGGCAAACATAATGCCAAATGTCAACAGTTGTGATCATTATCTTACAAAGGAATATGATTTTTTTTTCTTTCTTTTGGTACGCAGAAACAGGTAGCTTACAAAGCAACTTTACAGGAAATTGTTATATTTTTTCATAGGATTGAAACTTTAACAGAGCAAACCTGCAATTTTGGTGAAATAATGCGAAGCTTTCGAGTGAAAACGCTTTAAAATATTTCTAAATTTCATACTATGGTCTGTATGAATTTGTTTTATCATAGTTTTTGGTCTACAGAACTTTTTTGAGTGAAAATGCTTCATATTCAGAAATACAATTCAGTCTGTTTCATAGCTGGAAGAGCATTGACTCTGTATTACACGAGTCAATATCCTTCTATCTTCAAACAGATGAAAAGTTTGGGGGCATGATTGAGTTAGTCACGACAGGGTAAACACATACATCGACTGTTACCGGATGTAATAGTTGAGTCTGATATGCATGTCCTAGGTGTGCGTATGGGTTGGCTTGGACATACTGCTGTAGGGTTAAACAAACAAATTTAAAAATAAAATCAGTACTGACAAAAGAAGAGAAGGAAAACAAGTCTGAAAACCTGGAAAAGAAAAGTGGCGCTCATTATTATTATCAGCTGATATTGGGAAGAGGTGAACAAAAATCAATGATTACATTATAGAGATACATATGGTTCGCATCACAGAGATATATTACGTACCGGTACTCCTGCAAGCAATATTGTTTACGCTAAAGAAATGTATTGCATAAGACATCAGTAATTTTGTCAGTTTACACCATAGATATATGGGTCAACGCTATCACTTTATATGGTTTATGGCATGGCGATGTAAGATCAATGCCATAGAGATGAATAGTTAACACCTCAGAGATATAGAGTTAACGCCAAAGTTTACCATAAAAGAGCAGGGCATAATTTGTGCAAAACTAAACGAAATATAAAAGATATTCAATTTAAATATACCGATGTGAAGATAAAAATTGCTTGAAACCTTTGGATGCAAATGATCATACTGAACCTGAAAGACATATATTTCCCTGACAATGTCAAGCGTTAGAACTCCCAAGGAGCCGTAATGAATATTTATAGCGAAAGCATGGGAAATTGCAAACTGCGATCATAATAAAGCCCAAACTTGCATTTACATTAGTAATAAACTTGACATAGCACATTCCTCAAATATGATAGAATATGTACAGTGTACATCAGTTAAAATTACATATCCCTGCAGCTATCTTAAATGAAAAAAACAAGAAGATGTTGTACAACATACGCTCCAGTGACAAATGCTTCACATTCAATACCTTCACTATCAGAATTCCACAATTTAACCCTGGATCAAAAAACTACACCAAACCCTAACTCTTGCCTTCACCTAACAAGCAACCCAGTTGCAGCTCTAACCCAAACTGTAACGCTATGTCCTTCATTTGATAAAGCCAAGACCAGGTGCTGCTGGAGAAATTGTCGACAGAGCAATGTCTGATCATCAAAGAAAAATTGAAAGTGTGGGGTCGACTTACTGAGGATGCTAGTTGTAGTTGACCGAGTTGTGTTGAGAGACCAGTAGGGACCATAGGATGACCGCTAGCCATTCCGGCCATACTGGGTTCTCCATATACAGACTGCTGCTGCTGTGTGAAAGAGAGAGCAAAAAAGGTTGAAGAAATTAGGCGACTAGCGTACTGTATTTAAAGGTATAGACTAGTTCTGGTCATGTGATTGCATTGTGAAAGAAACGTTGTGGAATCGATCAGAAAAGGTTGATCATCTAGCATATAAGTATTGGTGTGTACTGCTAGGTTCTGGAATCATCGAAATGATAAGAAATCTGGCCCAGTCTTGGTAAATTTATAAGCACTGTACACAGAAAGATGTATATGGGACTATGCTATATCTATCCAGTCTGGATAGATATAATAATTTACCAAATATATCAATTAGTAGGCCGTTTCTTGGCAAAATTTGTATCATCACGTATTAGTCAAAACATACTCTTTTCAATTTTGGAGAGGGGGCATTTCCTAAACTGGTCTTTACCTCATAGGTTTTGTTATCATTATACCTTGACAAAGATCATTTTCGTGTTCTACTGTAGTCGACAGTCGTTCTTAATCACCCAAATGACATGCATGGGGGGTCAGTCATAACCCCCTCTCCCCCCCCCTTATTATCTAAATGACCTATAGCATCAAATTCGGTCAATGTGGCTTTTTAATTCAGACAACAACAAGGGACCTCAGTCAAACAAGAAGACTTTACACATTCAAATTGTTAAATCTATGATATTGCAGTTTCAGAACTGATCGAGTATTGTATCGAGTATGGGGCTTAAAAATATTGTTCAAGTATCAACCACAAAATGGCGGATCTATAAGGGCTTGAATGAAAGTCCGTGAACATACCTGGGCAGACGTGATTTGTGGCTGAACAATGTAAGGTGACGTTTGCTGTATCCATTGTGGAGTGCTGGCAGCCGGTAGACTTGCATACGTGACACCGCCTCCTAGGTTGTACGCTGCTGCGCTCAGCTGGTGAGGCATCATGGGTACCCTGCGGAGGACAAGAAAGAAGGAAACAATTAGGAACATTTTCATTATACAGTGAAACCTGTATATAAAGACCGCTCAAGGGAAACATGAAACATGGTCTTTATAGGCAGGATGTCTTTATGTACTGGTTCCTTTACTACAGGTTTCAATGAGAAATCATTTTCAAGGGGAACGAAAAATGTGGTCTCTACAGACAGGTGGTTTTTTATACAGGTTGGTTGCTAAAGCAGGTTTGACTGTACAACGTTAGCTCAAAATAATATGGTTCTTCTGGCTCTCTGCCATTAAACAAATTAGTTTAGAGTTCAACTTTGAATTCTAGCATTCAATTCAACAACATTCCTTTTTTGTCTGGTCTTACATATCCAGTGTCAAGTACATTTGATTCTGTACATCCTTCTTTCTATCAATACCACAACTAGTCAACTACCTTTAAACTTTGTTTAGTTGAAAAGCAGAAAAAACATATTCAAAATTCCATTTTAAAGATTGAGAATGGGGGGTTAAAAATATAAAAGATAAGTTTATAAGTTTGTGAATTTGATGGATGTGTGTATGCCATTTACTGTAATGCCACAGGGAATTTTGAATACCTGTGAATTTCATACATGTAAACGAGCACACTTTCTGAATCTAGTATCATCTGCTGAAAGCTTGAAGAGTGTTAACTTTACAAAAATTGCTATTACTCGATAACCTTCTTACTCTCAAGAGATGACATCTTACGAGAAATGTTAGTCCATGAACTAGATGCCCGGCACCTACGTGTAGTTTCTCAAGTTGGCAATTTTTTTTCAAGATACTGATGAAAATGGTACATTTCTATCCACTTATGTGCAAAGAAAAAACACAAACACTGAGACTAGAAATTCATTTGAATTTCAGATCAACAGTATAAAGACCACAATAGATTTAGTGGATATGGGACTAAGTATTCATTAAATTCGTATTCCATCCCTCCGTTCTCATGCCAAATTATAACAAAGTCAAGCTCTATTTCCTCTGGTATAGTGTCTCTGTTTAAACATTTATATACCGCCCTCTGAGGTCTCACAAATCAGACTTGTGGGCCACGCCGTAACATGCTCTAACGCTTTCCTGACCTAAATTACTTTCTGAAAACCTATGTCTCGAAAATAACCACTTGGAATAGAAATAATATATTGTGCTGCACTAGCTACGGCTCATGTTGACTTAATGTATTGACATGGTTTTTTACTTTAAAAAACTATTCTATGCAAACATCCCAGGGCTTTGGAAAAGAAAAGAAATTATATTATCTGTAAATATGTTGTTCATTTTTTCAGATACAAAATCCACGAAAAGAATATCAGGGTCTAACTTGGCTCAAAAGAAGCTCTCAAAAATGGAATTTAATCTTCCACCCTCCAACCTTTAATACTTTGATAGATTAGCAAAGAAAGAAAGAGTCGGACATGTCAAGGTTGTTCACATATGCCACGATAAACCCAGCAGGTTTTTGTGTGTGTGTGTGTAATAAATGAATAGCAAGAGGAGATAATAAAGGAACCTGTAGGTGCCCGGACCAAATTTCTTACCCATACTCATTTATCGGAGGATATGAAAGTATGAATATAAATGGAAATGAGGCAGTTAAATATCTCCTATAGGTTATATTCAGATTTATTTATTTCATCTACTGAAAAAAGAAAAAGATTTTTTTCTCCCCCAAACATGACCACTGATTGACATGGCAGTCTGAAATTCCATCAAAATCTATTTTTTTTTGGTGGTGGGGGGAGGGGAGAAATATGGAATCACCCGATTGCCATGGATATGTTTTCTTACCCATTGCGAGCGTATAAGCTCTCGTACGTGAGTGCGCCAGCTTCGGTCGGCCGCCCCATCCAGTTCGTGGCCGACTGTGGCCCGCGGCCCTGCTTATTAATCTGGTTTCGCTTTTTGACGCCACCGTCAGCGAATTTGCATAGTAGAGGTTCTTGTTGGCTGGCTGTATGGGAGAACAGAACACAAATGGACATAAAGATTAAAAGTTGAAAATCAAGATTTACATTATGGAAATGAATCACACATCGACATGATCATATAAATGGAATATATACAAATTAACAAGCTAATGCTGAGTCTTTGTGCATTCAAATTTGGGATTACTGGTACTTGTACCATGAAAAACATTATTGTGTGCTCGGCAGAGGGCTTATATATGTTGATAAAACTTTTTACGTTTTTAGTTTTGTTATGAAAGGCTAAACATAAAATAAAAGGAGTTAAACCTATCAATGTTAACAATTTTTGCAACGTATGGACAGCGATGTGTGTGAAACTGCCAGAGACCTTCTTAACTTTGAATTATGTGATTCTAGAAATGTACTGCGTGGACTCCCTGCCTTCCGTCAAGCACACATACGTGACTATCGATTTGAAGAAATTTTAGGCAAGCGAAATACAACCAGTGAGGATTTAGCAGTCATACTTACGATCTAATGTGACCCCGTTAAATCGCCGAATGACTTCTTCACACTTCTCTTTTGATTCCATCCTGGGGTTAAATAAGAGAAGAAAGAGATCCATGTTAAGAAAAATTGGAACATAAGGATACTATTTATAATTCAAATGAAATGAATTAGAAATGACTAAATTAGACATCAATTATTTAAATGGGATTTGGTAATTTTTGTAAAGCATCAAACTACTCGATGTGAATTTCAAATCACTTTTTGACTTGTCCTCTTTGCATGAGAGCAAGCGGTTACACAATAATTATTTCTGTGTTCATTAACAAATTTTAAATATTCTTTTTTAATATTTGTATTACATGTTAATTTACATGTAAATACCCTTGCTTCATGCCTATTATTTTTCATTATGAATGTGATGATAATGATCTTTGGACTCTTGGCATTTTAAAAAGTTGTGAATAAGTCCAAAATCTAATCAAACTGAAATAAATTTGATTTGATTGATACCACACATACTAATCAATATCTTGTTTATAGTAAGTATCTATTACATGCCTGTAAGTACAGGTCTGTAAATTCCATGAAAAAAGATGTGTAATTAAACCAAATAGCTAAAAAACATCCTGGAACGTAAGAAATTTAGAGCAAAAGCTTCCAGATACATCTCCATGCCCCCACTTTTCCTCCTAAGACTTAATCCCTGGATGTGTAAGATGATCATTGTGCCAAAATGGGTTAGGATTTGAATAAATAAAGAAAACAACAATTTTTCTCAGGAATTTCACTTCAGCGGGCCACTGGCAACCCCTTCTACTGCTGGAACTCAACCCGGCCGTCCAATAAAAACCATTTGACGCTAATCTACGCCGCTATCGAATGACGGCCGAGAATCCTCCTACTTTGATGGTATACCAAGTTAAGTTATAAACTCCGGAGAGAATTTCATCGAGATTGATTTCTCGATGTGTAACTTCCCTTTAGATGTGGGCACCAAATTTACAAATGAAATGTTCCTGCGAGGCGATGCGATCTTAGGGGGCAGGTGGTTTAGAAAGAGAAACTTTGGTTTACCCACGAAGGGCGCTACGCTGCATCTGGGATGCCACTGCTAATGAACCTGTCTGAGTAACGCGAGTGGCGCTGCAATCGTTAGCGATATTTGCACATCAAAGGTCCGGGCTGCAGAATGTGACAATGAAAGTAAATACCAGAGGAATGTAGACTTTGTATCCTCTTCGGAGCAATCTTCTTTTGCCTTTCAGGTATGCCTCTCACTCTACCTCGATATCTATTCCTTCTCTATCGCCGTCATTTTTCTCCTCAGCTCTATACCACTCATGGTAACAGCTTACTTGTACAATTTAGGTTCCCTCTTTATAATTTTTCCTTGTTCCCAACTTGGTGTGTTTTCATTTGGAAATGGCTTATTTGTACAGATATTCCTGTTCCCCTCCTTTCCCACTTTGTGTCGTCTTTGAGCAGTTTTTTAAAATTTTGTCTCTAAGTTCTACCTCCTTTCAAAGTTAATGTGCTTTCATGAAAGAACACTAAATAATTGTTTAATTTTTCTCAGTTTGACTGCCTCCCTTCCATTTATCAAACTTGTTTCTCTCCTTGTCTTATCTCTGTCTGTCTCTGTCTCTCTCATCTTATTTTACTTAATTTCTTTCTTTCTTTCCCTGTTCCTCCTTCTTGTCTCTACTGTCTGTCTCTGTCTGTCTGTCTGTCTCTCTATCTATCTCTCTCATCTTATTTTACTAAATTTCTTTCTTTCTTTCCCTGTTCCTCCTTCTTGTCTCTACTGTCTGTCTCTGTCTGTCTGTCTCTCTATCTATCTCTCTCATCTTATTTTACTACATTTCTTTCTTTCTTTCCCTGTTCCTCCTTTTTGTATCTTCTGTCTGTCTCTCCCTCTGTCTGTTTCTCTCTCTATCTATCTATCTCTTTGTCTCTCTCTCTCCCTCCCCTCTCTCTCCTTCCCTTCTTCTTCCCCTCTCCTTCCCCATTCTCCCCATCCCCTAGGTCCTCAGCCCAGCCATTTCTCTGCTTTTTTCTTCTCGAGATATCTTCTCCCATCAATATTGTAACTGTAAAGTCTCTGGTAACCCAAGGCAAGAGCTTGTCACGATTCGGTTTCTGCCATTCAGAGCATGTCTGCCCACCATGACATGACTTCTAAATTAAACTGTCCCATTTGAAAGAGGGTAAAGGGGGAGAAGAGAGAAGGGACGAGGGTACATGCGGTCACAAAAGTATAATTCTAGGGGAGGGGGAGGGGCTTTGGGGGATATTGAGGGGGTGTGAATCTTGCATTCATTTTCTACATGAGCCTCACTTGAATCCCTATATCATAAAGATTTTGAGGGGGGTGCTTAAAGAATTTGTTATCATTTATTCATGTTTATATATAAATATTTTTGTTGTGGAGGGAGGAGGGGGGTGTTTGAACCCTTGAAACCCCCTTCTAGAACCACCACTGGGGGTGTCAAGGGTGTGTATAGAAAGCAGGACAAACACATCAATTGGAGCAGAGTCTGATAATTCAACGAATTAAAGCGTGCAAAGTCATCCCCGACTTGATCACAGTTGAAAGCTTCCAATAGAAGGAGCTGGGGTGAATTCATCAAGCATTTAAGACGCGCATGGACATTTCTTGACTTTTTTGCTTGGTCAATCAACTTTTCTGCCCACTGAAATGCTCTGCTGAATATATTTCCTTTCTGTTTACTTTCCTTTTACCTTCTCATGATTATTTATGTTGTGCTCTAGCTCTTTTTGAACCAGCATTTATCCAAAAATGCAAAATTAACAAACATGTTCATCAAATTCAGACTCAAAATAGGGATGACCTTTTGAAAGAGACTTAAAAGAAAGAGAAAGTAGGAAAAGAAATAGGTAAAGATGGAGAGCAAGAGATAAAGAAAAAGAGGAGGAGAGGGACATAGAGAAAAAGATACATTCTTTCAGATAGAGAGACAAGGCAGAGAGATAGAGAGAAAGAAAGAGAGAGGAAGAAAGCATGACAGAGAGAGAGAGAGAAGGATTTTCGGAGGTAGGGATAGTAAAAAATAAAATGTTCAGGGGACAGTGAGGAAGCGGCACTAGGGCCTCAGCCGCTACCGGTGCTGTTTGCATGCTTCTTGCATACTTATAGGGGTATTACTCTAGAATGCAACACAATGCTGATTACTAGGGTTGCGATTGGGGATAATCGGGGGACGGGCTGGAGGGGCAAAGAAGAGGAAATTGAATGTATTGGGATTTATTGGGGTGAGACGGTTGGAGAAAAGAGATGGGAGTTATGTAATTGATCAGGTTGGAGATTTGAGATGAAAAATAGTTTGATTTGCCATCCACAGATGAAGATAAAAGAAGGGAGAACTCAATTGTTCCTTGGAAAGAGGTACATAAAAACAAAGAAGGGAGAGGGAAGAATAGGGGAAAGAAAAGAGATTTAGAACAGAAAGAACAGGAGGAGTTAAGCAATAAAGGAAAGAGAGAAGGAGGACAAGAAAAGAACTTACCAGGTACCTTGCAAAGCCTACGCCCCCGCTATCACGCGTAATGGGTATACCTCAATATCTTTAAAGCCCCACTGCACTACTTATAGCTACTTGTGCCTTCTATATAACAAACAATGCCTTAGCGGTGACCGTTGGTCCCCCATGGTCCCCTTTTTCTTATGATAATTGAGAGCTGATTTGATGAGATAACCACCTGTCAGTGACCATGCAGGAAGGTCTAATCCCTCCTGGCCAAACTAGTGCAGACGGGCTTTAATTAGTTCTGAAAAAATGAGCCCCAATGAAATTTGATCACTGGGGGGTGACAGGCAATGACTTTACGAGAGGGACAAAATGGGCGTGACTACAAGAAAGGGCGATCATAACTTACCTTGCAAAGCCTACGCCTCGGCTGTCATGCGTGGTGGTATCCCTCAATATCCTAGTACTGATTACATGCCCGATGGGTGAGAGCATACTCTCCAAAGCTTTCTCATCGATATTGTGAGGCAGATTAGATATATACAGATTGGTTGGATCCTGCTCTTGTTGCTGTAGCTCCAGAAGAATGAAAGAAAAAGAGAGAGGGAAAAATTAAAAAGAGGGACAAATTAAAAACATGTTGAATATTCATCACTTTATTGCATGCATTGTGAAAATAAAGGAAAGATTAATTTTGTAAATATGAACATCTGTATGCTATCATGAGGATTTAACATGGCAAAACTAGAACCAAATTGCACTCAACTTCGCAGAAAATTATGATCTACAAATAGTACCAGTCACAGATGTCATTAAAAACTTTAGCAGACATTCCAACTATCAATTTACCCATGCAATATAAAGGTCTGCTGCCATCTATGGCCACTCATTACCAGTGTAAAAACTTTGTTCAACAACTTTTTGAAGTTTGTATTATATGGCAATTTTAAAAGTTTAGGGTAATATTGAGAAGGAGGTGTCATTTCGCATCCTCAGAGTATACTATGAAACTTGGATTTTTAAGGAGTGGACAAAATCGTATCAAGTCTGATAAAATGTGGTATTCTGAATACTGAATATGAAACCATCTTGCAATTTGATGCCAAATTGTGCAATCTAACCCAGGCGTATCTTGCAACAAATTTGGCCATCTTTTATCTCTGACATCTCTATCGGCTTGTCATCAAAATGAAGTGTCCACCCTCATAACGCTCCCAATCTATCAGGCCTAAATCCATTAGCCCACATTTCTTTTTTTCTTATCTCGGTCAAGAAAGATGACCCGATCTGGATTCCATTAAAAAACAAACTTTGTTTCTTCTGGCACTGGCTGTGAGAAATGTGTGCGCAAGTTAGTCTGATCTCAAGCCCGAGGGTTATTTTATACACTCATCATTCAACAATACTACCACTGACATCTCATCGACATCTGCATCTAAGCTGGGATTATTCTGGGACAAATATCTTTCCAAAACTGTTATTGCTATGAAATTGGATCGTAGATTCAAAGTTTAAAAATACTACATGGGAGACTAACTTTGGTTGGGACTATTGGTCGATTAAACATTCAAATAGTTGAACTGTTATAAATCTAGTACAAACACTGGAAGAAAAACATACTAACAATTTTAAGAGAACATTCTCGTGAGAAACAGTTGATGAAATGAAATGATGAAATGGAAAAGTCAACTACAGAACTCTTGTGTTTTAGTCAAAACTAGCCTTTACAATCGCCAAATTATGATAAAAGAAACAGAGAGAGAGAGAGAGAGAGAGAAAGGGACGGGGCTTAATAGCCTTTTTATGTTAGACCTGAGAGAAAAAGCAAAAACGCAAAAAATAGCAAAAGTTCCAAGACGGGAAGCCATAATTTAAATACCCAAAGGTCTGAAGTCAGACTATTGGGCAAAAACACAAAACAAAGAAACAGTTGCAAAAGTCCTGGTTTCATCCCAAAGTAGCCAGTGGCACGATCATTGATCAACTCCCTTTCTAATGCCCGATTCTCTTGAACAATCCCTATCGCAGAGCTCATGCTCTGACCTACTTCGTGTCTTTTTTCGTTTTTTCCCTCTCAAAAGTTTGGAAAAGAGGGGAAGCTTTGACAGAGACAGAGAGAGAGAGAGAGAGAGAGGGAAAGAACTAGTTTCTGTTTTCATAGGGGTCAATTGTCTTCTTTCAAGTTCAAATTGGTTTGTTCCCAATAGACTTCTGACAAGACAATGATCTTTTCTTTAAAGTTGTTTCGACTGCTAAATTTTGGCCTACCAAGTTTAGGAGGGAGATAAAATTGCATTTCGATTTCCAAAATGTAAGACATGTGCTGCCCCACCTTGGAATATAGATATTTATGAATGGAGAAAATTATATTTCATAGATTTGTTTGTTGTTGTTGGTGTGTTGGCTGGACTTGTATCTGCTCCACAGAAAACAGGAAAGTGACTGGTAAAGGAGACTAATATCCCTTGAACTGTCTTCCAACCACTGAATTTTAATGTTACTGCCATGTAATGTTATTACAATGACTAAAATATTCAAAACAAAATTGATCTTGAGCAAGAAGGGGTTTCCCTAATTTTTATTTGAGAGTAAGCATCTTTCAGACCATCAACAGGTCTTCATCATCATCCTCGTTTCATTGTTTCCCCCTCACCCTCTTTACCAACCAACCAACCCTTGCAGCAAGTGAAATGTGGAATTACAATTGAACATGAAGCTTAAAATAACTCCAATTACCAAGTTTGGATAAGACAACAACCCCCCTGGTCCTGAGCCTTGGGGGTCTTGAAGCTAATTTACGGTGAAGACAGCCCATCTTGGAGAAAGACAGGCTCACTTTATACCCTCTTCGGGTTCAAAGGTGAGAGAATGAGAGAAACACGGGGTAAGAGATCAATGGGAGTCTGAGAATTAAAGGTATTATCTGTAATTATGATTTTATGTTAAAAGGTGTCCAATTCAACAGCAAATGTTTGGGGTTCCTCGACAGTATATGCCTACTATGGTATATCAAAGTATCAGCTTCAAATAGTTCTCATGCGTGTTGCAAGTTTTTGGTCTAAATTATAAAAACAAATCTAAATGAAGTAACAACAACTTGTGTGAGTAGACTTCTTCTGTGCATGTGACTTTTATGTTGTCCTTTATTTTAAATGCAATAGCTGACACTGTGATCTTTGGCCTATTAATTTATATTAAAATTGCAGAATGTTACAAGCAATTTTGTTATAAACAAACAAACAAAACCATGCTTGAGACATCTCTGTCTGGGATGGTCGCATTTGTGTATAGCAAAGACACTTTGTATTTAAGTATGACAATTAATCACAGCATCTCTCTTTAATAAAGTGTACCAATAACCTAAAAAAACTTTACCCAGCATTCTATAGGCTAATGGATAAGGAGTATGACAAAAAGAGAGATTAACACAAAACCCTGTGCACGGAACCTTAATCGGACTCCGGATTCCAGCGGGCCCAATTTCTTTGCGAGCATGTTGTTGCACGAATGCATCAAATAGTCTACTCACAAGTCATTTACTTGCAATATCTTTTTTTTAAAGTAATAGTTGAAGTTCATATTTTGAATGCAGTATAGTGATGTGGGACCCCTAACATACAAAGCAAAATATTTTTGTGGTGATTGGTACACTTGAGGCTAATATCGAGTGATACTGCATCACTTGGCAATAGAGATATTGATTAGACCTAAACTATCCATTTCGATCTATTAATTTATCACAAAGGCACTGCCCTTATCAACAAGTGCCTGCTCAGATGATACAGGAAGGTGAACGACCCACTTCCATCCTGGCACACCGATCTGATGACGGAGGCATCTTTGGAGTACCGTTAAACAAACAGATGACATAAAGAAGACCGAAATGAACGGATCTTCCTTAGCGCATCACAAAATAAAAAGAGAAGGAAATCAATACCAGGAGGAAGAATTTCATGATAATCAAATAGTTTTGAGTCAGCGACCCCTGGTGGAGAACAGCACTTCCTTTCCAAGCAGGAAGTTTTCTCTTACGTGCGTAACCATGGCAACCCCGAGGCATCTTCTGCGCCGCTTCCAGCGGGTGGCAAGCCAGATTGTCTTTGAGGGTCTTTGTCAGACCAGCAATGCTCGGGTGCAGGTGCCCAGCAGGGATTGTTTTTTCCATGGGGAGATCCTGGCAGAAGAATCCCATCTTTTTGATAGTTTTCAAAAAGAATTGTCCGACAGGTGTTGGCCAGTTGTGTTGAGTTTGTTTTTGAATGGCTCTGCAATAACTTATTGGGTGAGTCACTCATAGAGCTACAAGTTTGGAGCTTCGTGCTGAATGCACAGAGATAGAGATGTGCGTCCAGTAAGCAGTGAATGTGTTTGACAGTCTCGCCAAATGATTGAAACGTCAAAAGGTGAAACCATGAAGAAGAAAAAGTTGTTTGATGTATAGAGAGAGATAAGGGGGAGGTAGATAGATATATAGATAGATGCATAAAGAAAGAGAGAGAGAGAGAGAGAGAGAGAGAGAGAGAGAGAGCAGGAAACAAAGACAGACAGAAAGGGGGAAGGGGATTAAGAGAACAAGAAACAGTAAGATGAGAGTGAAAGACGTGTGGAGACAGAAACAGAAAGCCTAGGCAAGAAGGGCAGAGAGGCCGACCAAATAAAAGAGAATTAAGAGGTAGTGAAAGTGAAAGAAAGTGAAAATGACAGAAAGAGAAAGAGACAGTGGAAGTGATAGGAAGAGAGAAGGAAAGAGAGAGAGAGAGAGACAGAGACAAACAGAGAGACAGAGGGAGGCAGAGAGAGACAGAGAGAGAGAGAGAGACAGACAGAGACCCGAAGCCAATGAAAGACATCTTCTCCAAAGACCACAGACCTTCCATGAGAGTTACCTTCATAACAAAGCAACAAAAATGAAACCTGTCCACCCAAACTAATCCTGATGAACAACCCGTAATAAGAACATAATTGGATAAGACCCCCTTCCCTGTCTATTGACTCTACTCACATATGCTTAACATGGCAGCTTATGTTGACCAGTATTAATACGCCTGACTTGCTTTATCCTCCCAGTCCCCCTAAATAATAACCAGTTGCAGGTATCGAGCAAAACTAACTTCTGTATTTCTGAAGCATCTAAACTGAATGATCATTACTTCCTTTACAAAAGTATTTTAGTCCTCATAAGAATATCCATGACTTCTTCTTGCCCCGATGATAAAAATGAGAGACGTTTATAAAGAAAACAATACTTTTTATGTCTTAAGCACATTAACAGAAACCAGTTGCAGGTATCGAACAAAACTAACTTCTGTATTTCCAAAGCACCTAAACTGAATGATCATTACTTCCTTTACAAAAGTATTTTAGTCCTCATAAGAATGTCCATGACTTATTCTTGCCCCAATGATATAAATGAGAAACATTTGATTTATATAGAAAACAATACTTTTTATGTCTTAAGCACATTAACAGATTAATCATTAATACTACCTACTGTATTTTCCCCCACAAGAATATCTAAATCCTTTTCTCCTTCCAGAGGTGGTACTGTGTGTACTGACAGACTATAATATTTCATGTACAAGCATTCATTTATTTATATATATATATTTAATTTTTTTTGTTTTTTTGTTGTTGAAATGACAAAGTATTTTATTACTATGATTGTTTTAAACGAAAAGGGAAATGTATGAATGAGTGGTTTTGTTTAGCAATTGATGTTATGAATTATACTTTTGAATTGTATTTTAATTATTCTGAGTTGTATTTTAATTATTCTGAGTATGATGTAAATTGCATGATTTCGATTATATTATATGTACTGTCTCTGGTATTGAGAAAATAAAACACCTTATAAATATAAAAAAAAAGATGGAAAACATTCATTCATATTGCTTAAGATGCCCCTTTTACCAGGAAGAAACTTCATAGAAGATATCTGTTTGAAGCCTGAAGGGTGTTAATTCATACTCTGTAACACAGATTTAAGACCCTTCTGTATCTAAATAGATGATATGTGCTGAGAGCTAGAAGGGCATTAAAGATTAAGTTGAGTTCTGGTCATGCGATTGCATTGTGAAAGAAACGGTGTGGAATCGATCAGAAAAGGTTGATCATCTAGCATATAAGTATTGGTGTGTACTGCAAGGTTCTGTTATCATCAAAATGATAAGAAATTTGGCCCAGTCTTGGTGAAGTTACAAGCACTCTACACAGAAAGATGTATATGGGACTACATGAACATGTTGCATAAAAATCTGTCCCGATTTTTATGATGTTACATGCCATATTCAAAATATTAAGGCAATTGAAGAGCCATGCTTTTCAGGGAACATTTTTTCTATGATGTTCTTCCACACTTGCATAATACAATGATAACGCTCGCATATTATTTTCCACCTCTTCCCAGAACTCAACCTTCTCTTTAACTAATAATGTAAGAGAGGATTCCAGATCACTTCCAGATCACTCCTAGTCCGGAATCTGGCCGGTTCTTTAAATTCCCTACAATTAATTCAAACTGCCGAAGATGGCGTTATCAACAAACTCATACGCTCACCAGCCCTTTATGGCCCAGCTTTTGCTGGGCGTCCTAATTTAAGGATCATGCCATCTTCGGCTAGCAGCAAGTATTAAAGTAGAGGGAGGTCGCATTGCGTTGGTGTGGTGGAGATCAAAATTAGCTCGGCCAGATTCCGGACTAGATCACTCCATGCTCTGTAGAGGTATCAGATTTCATTGATACATCACATATGGAGAGGTCCCGATAATTGTAACAAGACAGTTCCACCAAGGCATGAAACTTTGAAAATATATGAAAAAACTTTTAAATTACAAATGAGTGCCACCAGGATGACACAAGTGACTGAAATTCACTCTTTGATATTTCAAAGTTTTGGTTGACTTGTTCAAGATGAATAATGTTCAGGGTATTGAATCAGAAAATTTAATTTCTCCATTTCTATGTCCATGCATCAAAGGCGTAGGAAAGGTAGTCACAATCTCACAATTTTCATGGGATAGAGGGAGAAATGCTTCACTTTCTGTACATTTTCTTGTCACCTTTGCTGCAAAAAGCATTTCCAATTGATTTTGTGTCAGAGCTAAATATATTTTGATAGTAGAGTCAAATCTGTCTATAGTGACCGCCCAAGGGAAACACAAAAAGTGGTCTATGTAGACAGGTGGTCACTAAAGCAGGTCTGACTGTACCTTTAATACACCTTATCAGTATTCAACAAATGAACCTACTTTCTATTATATATAAGTCATATTGATCTTGTGCAATTAATAAAGTTAACATTGAACAATTCAAATGCCCCCAAATCATAAAATCCTTTGACTCCATGACTCCATGACTCCATGATCAAGGTACTCAGTTCCAGCAAACTTACACTACCAACAATTTACAGAAAATAAAACTCTTTTAAACGAAAGAAGATTAAAACGCGCAAATCTTTTTTAACTTTCACCCTGTGCTTAAAGTTGTAAATATACTGTATACCCTATGGGTCTTTTTCTTTATGGGAAATAATGATAGTGGTCAGTGAAAGGAACTATTACAAAGTTGGAGCGGTTGAAAGTACTTGAGAACTTTTGTCCTGCTTGTTGCGACAAAAGGAGACGGGAATTGGAACAAGGGCCTGCAAAAATACCTGCCAGCTAGCGCAAACAATATTTTGATAGGAATTGATATCGTGTCGAACAAGAAACTTTTGCTGCACTGAAATATGTCTGTAAGCTTGGAAATCTGACTGGTTTTCCCACTTTCTATCAGCATCAGACAGAATACAAGTATGTACTAAATGCAAATCTTTGACTTGGTTTGGAAGCTTCGATGCCTCTAAAGAAGTTAATGGGTACATCATTAAATTAAAGAGGAAGAATACAAGAAAATGATAGAAGGCGAAGTTGCAATTTGATGCTTAAAAATTGATAATAAATCATTTCAATTACAACATTATTTTCTTAACATTAACAATCTGAAAATACGATGGAAACAAAAAACTTTAGTTGTGTAAATCTGAGAAAAAAACTTATTTATGCAACAAAACTAACATAAATGTAATTTTGGTAATGATTTCAATTATTAGGGCATGTATTTGATCTCATAATGACTAAAGATTAACAACAATCCCTAGGAAAAGGAGAAGATGAACATCCTGTCATGTGTCCGGAAGAGGAATGCAGTGGCACAGTGGTTTCTTTCAAATCGTTCATTCTTATTCATCTATAGGGGGCTCTATCTATTTCTCTCTTTATTCATTTATTTATTTCTTCTTCTTCTTCTTCTTCTGCACGATTATTAGTATTATTATTACTAGCGCATTTGAACATGTATATGGAAAATGCGCTATATATATATATATGAACATTATTATTACTATTATTATTATTATTATTATCATTTAATTCTTCTTATTATTATAATTTTTTGTTTTTGGGGAGGGGGTAGGGGATTCTATGATTGCTATAAAGTTACCTTTGCCATTTGTGCCAGGATGTTCTTTTCTTGTAAGTCCTTGGTTGCTTTCTGGGCTGAGAGGGCATTATCAAAGTCAACGAAACCGTAACCTGGATAAGAGAGATGATGGAGACAAAAGAATTATCAAAAGTTACAGAAGTAATTATTTAATGAAATCTTCCGATCACAGTCTTGTATTAATACATTGTACAGTGAGATAACTATGGTTGTATACATATACTAGTCATAGATTGAAAATACAGGATATACCAAATTCAAATCTCATTCAATAGAATAAAGTGTAAACAAAACACACACAAATATACTAATGTACATTGAAATATTAAAATGATTATCAATGGGTACTTATATATAGCATGGAGTAGGGTCTTGATGGAAAGTCAACATCCCTTATTAATAATCAAAGATACACAATAAATAGAAATAATGATTATAAAGTTTTACCTCAGAAAAAAAAACCTTAGCAGTTTTCAACAGAATATGTAGGCACATTCTTTCACCCTTACAATTGCCCATGCTTTATTTACAAATCCCAAAGGAACATATTCATCAAAGGTGCATATAATGTTGGCACAAAGTCAAAAAGTTAGCTCAAGTCTGTTTGTTTGTACACAAGAGCGCAGGAAATAAAAGACAAGACAGGACAAGAAAATGTCTCTCCTTCATCTGTGTATAACATCGCCTTTTTCGATTATAGCATGCATGCCTGCATGGCAAAACATTATTTGACGATTCTTGTAGTAATCAATGATCCCTAAAGGGCATTGTACACCACCTGTCACGCCTTTACACAAAATACGACACCAGCGACCCGCAACATTCATTCAAAATTTAATCTTCCGAAAATGAGTTTCCATGAGCTCCTATGTGGATCGAACTCCATGAAAGCCAGAATGGCGTTAAGTCCTACATTTTAACATGCAATTAACACCTTTTGGTCTCTTATCAGATCATAATACATAGAAGAAAAAAAGAACATTTTCACAGCTCTGTATACTGTCACATAGGTAGGGTAATGAGGAAATTAATAATGGAGAATTCTCGGCGGAAGAAGTGTCAGAAAATAAGTCGTTACCTTCTCAGATGAAAGCATCTAATTGATTCCTAATTATAAGATGATGAAAGGAAAGGCACAGGGGGCAATGCAGCATTTTACATTGAAATATATCTAGGTCATGGTGGCTTATCAAAATTTGCATTTTTCTCTGCTTTTTGAGAGCAACATAAGGCTTGAGACGGAAAGGTTCGTGTCATACTCAGAGTAATTAATCGAAACACAAAGTTTCAGCTTGCAGTGAGGTCTTTAAAATTGTTAAATGAAAGTTAAAGATGCAACAGAAACGTCAAATACAGAGTATCCTGCATCTATGATTTAACACCATATAGCTGAAGCTATGAAATATAAACTTTTATATAGATTATTCATTATATATCTTTTATCATACATGTATTTATACAACTGTTGTTAAAAATGTTTAACATTCATTGTGGAGTGAAAAAACTTGTTTTGATTAATGAACACAGCTTTATCAAGATCACATCATTGGATGTATTCACACACACACTCTCTCTCTCTCTCTGTTTCTCTTTGTCTCTGTCTCCCCCTCTCTCTCTCAGGAGAAAATTATATTTTGCCTTTCAATAATCTTTCATCTCACACTTCTTTCCCATATACTCCCCTCTCTCCCTCTCTCTCCTGCCTCTCTCTCCTGCCTCCCCCTTCCCCTCCCCCTCTGTCTGTCTGTCTGTCCCTCCCTCTCTCCACTTCCTATCTTTTTGTCTCTCTGGCCCTCTCCCGCCTCTTGCCATCTCTCTCTGTCTCTCTCTCTCTCTCTCCCTCCCTGTCTCTGTCTCTGTCTCTCTCCCCCTCTCTCTCTCTCTCTTTCCACTTGTATCACTTAAAGGGGTATCTTGATTAGGAGCATACTCTTCCATTAAATGTCTCACATTCGGTGGAGGAAAAAAAATGAAAGCAAATGTCATGGCATCTCCTCATGAGTGTCTTCTTCTTCTTCTTCGCTTCCGTCGCAAGTCTGTCGAATCTATCAGTATCGCACCATTAACTAAATGAAGACGCTCTGCTCCCTCCATCCACTTTATATTGCTCTGCACTTTCTGGTTGATACACCCATGATTATACTTAATATCATGTTCTTTTGGGCTGGCTTTGTTTTGCTTTGCATCTCTAAAAATTGGGAATAATTTTGAGAAAGAGGGACTCATGAAAACAGCTTGTGTTGAGTTGTTAATGCTACTCATCATACTACTCGTTAATTTTTGTTTAAAGGATGTTTGTTGATCACATGATTTGGTTTATTCTTGGATAGGGTGAAAGAAGAATGTGAGAAGGAATAAAGTGTGAAGAAGTACTCTGAGAATGTCTCTTCACTAATAGAGGAAGATGTGCAAGGATAGAATGGGTGTTTGGAAGGAGAGAAAGTGACAAACAAGGAGAGTGAATGAAAAAGAAACAGAAGGAAAACAATGAAGAAGTTAATGTAGAAGAGACAGGGAGAGGGAGGGGCAGAGAAAGAGAGAGAGAGAGGGGAGAGAGAGAGAGAGAGAGAGAGATAGAAATAGATAGAAAGAGAAAGAGAGAGGTAGAGAGAGGTAGAGAGAGAGAGAGAAATAGAGAGAAAGAGAGAGGGGAGAGAGGTAGAGAGAGGTAGAGAGAGAGATATATATAGAGGGGGGAGGGTGAAGAGAGAAACAGACATTCAGACAGACCGACGGACCGACAGGGAGAGGGATAGACAGAGGAAGAATAATGATCGGGTGTGGTATCATATAGAAAATACAAAGATGTCGTGAAAGAAAGAAAGTACTTACATGTAGGTCTATATCTTTTAGTGGGGGAATTTAAAGTTTTTTATACATTGAAACACATCTTCAATCATGCTTCATACTGTGTTTAAAACAACAGAAATATTGCTTTCATGTCTTGACCTTAATGTTATTGTTTAGGAAGATCCTCCCCTGGAAGAAGACATGAGTCACCGTGGTAACCGTTCATCACATCAAATATTGAAAACTTGTTAGATAGTTTACGCAGGTATTTCTATTTTCGCTTTTTATTCTTGGAACACAGAAGGAAATTCAATTTCAGTTAACCATATTGAATTACTATTTGGTTTTGTGTTCCCCAGAGCTGTACAACAAATACCGTAATGGGGTGGGACTGAGGTCCATCAATTTCCTTCTGCAGCTCGCAATTTTCATCCAATTTAAAACTAACAATTCAATTTCATGTAAACAGAGTGATTTGCAGGCAATTTTCAGGAAAATGATCCAGCTAGCAATGCATGGAGAGGGACAGCCAAGGCCAATCCCTAAACTTGCAAGTTATCTAACTGCTTTTTGTTAGCAGTGTCAATGTCCTCAAAATCATTGACCCTTTGAGATGTGACCTTCTGCAGGTCAACCATATCCTATGTCATAAACATTCTGTCATGATGGTTTTTTTTTTAGAGGCATGCCTGTCTAAAATTCTCTGAAAAGGGTAATGTTTTAGTCTTTGCATTGATTATAATAGGATCATTATTTATGAAATATGGTCTCAAGATTTAAAGAGCAAGCAAGAGTTTCCACCTTTTCATTTTCATGGAACTACATGTAAACCATCTGTCATCCCATTATTTGTCGTTGGTATTAATCAAAATGAGATCTGTAAATAGTTACTTCTAGAATTAGCAGACTACATACATTTTACTGCTACTAACTGTTAAATGCTTTATCAATTACATTAGAAAAAAATTTAGATTAAAGACTTTACATGTTAATAGATAATAAGAAGAATGTCATGAGAGCTAGGATAATACTTTCAACACAGAAGTTATGATACAACTGAAATCAAGGCAAGATTTTGTTAACTCTTGGTCCAAATGGTTGAAATATAAACATATTTGTATTTCTGAGTAAAGGTAAAATCACTAAATATTTAAGATTCAATTTGCCAAACATACATGTTGCCTATATGGCATGAGCAATATTCACTTTTCGAACAAACTTGGAATTAATACAAACTTAAATCTTTCACTGTCATATTGCACAACAAAAGAATAATTCTGAAAATTGCCATTCATGTAGCTGACTGTTCCCTTTAATAAAACTACAAGGACATCCCTCCCCCCTCAACATCTGGATACCTTGTTCATAATTGGCAGTCAAAATTCCACCATTTTCTCCATCAATAGAAACAGCTTTGTGATTTACAAGTGTCATCTTAAAGGTCAATGGCAAAATCTTCCTCGCTTCATTCTAAATCATACCCCATGGAATCGTTAAAGATAAAATCGAGTACTGGTCATGCCATTGCAATGTGAAAGAAACTGTCCGAAAACAATTTTGGAAGGTTGATTTTCTATTATAGGCCAATAAGAATTGGTATAAACCAATTTTGGAAATATCAAAATGATGCGATAATGATTGACTCAACCTTGCTAGAAAAGTCATTTGCATGACACACAGTCACAGAAATGAGTCTATGGGACTACAGACACGTGATGGGATTGCTCTAAACTTTTTCAGCTATTTCTTGTCATATTTCAAACAAAGCAGCATTTTTTTTATAGGATACCTTTCTGCTATGATATTCTTCCAAACTGACATACAAAGTCTGACAAACAGACAGAGCTCACAAATTATTTTTTAAACTTAAGCAGAACTCTACCTTCTCTTAAAGACATTGTTTAACAATGTTTCCAGATTTACAAATCTGAGATGCATGGCCCTACGTGTTATCAGTGTCTGTGATATGGTGTAATATTGAAGCCCCAAAAAAATTGCGCTTCAAAATATCATGAAGTGCTTCAAAAAAGTAAAAATCTTTGAGTGACCAGTTTTAACATACTCTTTTTCTCCAATAGACTGTAGTGGTGTTCAAAACCGTTTGGCAAACAGATTTTGACATTTCTAATACCAATCATAAATATCTCGATAATCAGACAGGCGACCAGCTTGTAAAAGTCATGATTGCAGCATGAGCTAAATCCAGGATTTTGTTTAGAATCAGAGGCAAAGTTACCTAATACCTTTAAAGTTTGACAGCATAAATTTTCCTTGCTGCTGTCTGAATCAGACCCAACGGAACCATTAAGGTCAGGCTACCCGAAATATTCAGATTTGATGGGACAACAAAACTTGAAATGTATGAAAAGAAATCATTTCAAATTGCACATATACAATTCATGCAACAGTTAATGGCCTTACGTTGGAATTCTTGGTAATAAAGGAGGATGCCATATGAAAACTTTTCATTTCATTGAAATTCATTTTCATATATTGTATAAAAAAATAGGGAAAACAAATAGATTACTTTGCAATTTGGCTAAAAGGCAGAAAATGAATTTTGTTTTCAAGCAAATGAAATGATAAATTCCAAGAAGTAGGACTGAAATTCACTAGATGCCCTACTACTTTTTATTTGTGGAACTACAACATATCCCGAAATATCTTTAAATCACTTAATACTGATTATTCAACTTTTTCATACCACCTGCTGTACTGACTAACAACAGAAAACATGGGCAAAACAAATAAAGCCTACTCCAAGGAAACTCTCCTATAGAAAAATAAGTTATCACAATCATGATGCACTGGTGGGTGGTGCCATACCAGGCAAGCCTCAGGCAAGCCTCAGGCAAAGATGAAAGTGGCAAAATGAAGGAAATGAAAGCATTGAGAAGATGAAAGAGGTAGAAGAATGAACATCAAGGCAATACAATATGAATACACACAGCAATTATTGCCAATATAATCCACATACTTTGTGGAAAAGGAAAAAAGGGATAAAGATGACCATCTAGAGAAAACAGAAGATGGGATAAAATCCCATTTGGTTGTCATAGTAACCAATGACTTACCTTTACATTGCTTAGTTTCCTTATCAAGTATTGCCTTAGTGGATACAATGTTTCCATATCTGTAGAGAAAAAGAAAGAAGAAAAAAATACATTGTAATTTTATATACTTTTTTTTTCGAAATTACTTTGTTGCTTAGTTCAGAGAAATGTGATAGAAATGACATTTTGATTACACTTGATGATCAAATTACTTGGACTATCTATCTGATCAAAATGTCCCTTTATCATGATAAACAACAATATTTCTCGTGCAAAGAGTATCATATTCTGAAAAGTGATTGATGAAGGAAGAAAATTAAGTATTTCATTCCTTTAATAACAAAAGTCAAGTACATATTTTCCAAGGATAACTGAATTAGCAGATGGATTATATAATATACAGGGGGTTTCCCTGGGAAGTAACAAACACAAATTCATTTACAGTCACTAATTTTGGGCTAATAACATTAAACTAACATCTATGAACTTATCAACTCCTGCCAGGCAAAGTTATCCTGACAATTTGATTCAATTTCATATGGTGAGGGATAAAACTGTCTGCTATGCTAGTCAATCGAATCAGTGAAACTAAATGAAACATGACTGGGATGGCATTTTTTGGGATGATGAATAGCAGATTAAGAGCAAAAATTAAGTAAACTGATGACCTAGGAGTAGGAGGGTGAACGGAACTCTAACCATTTTCATCTCAAGGATTTAGGCCTAACCCTTTTGACTACGGGACTGTATTCTCTCATTCTCATAGGCAGAGTAGTGCAGGCATTTCTCATAGGAAATGGGTGGTCAAATATATGCACTTGTGATAATTGTTCAAAGTTCTATCTTAATAGGGTAATGGTTAGGATGGCAGGGCATCTGGGATTATAATTCAGGTTTAGGTTCAGGTTTAGGTTCAGGTTCAGGTTTAGGTTCAGGTTTAGCTAAAGTGTTTGGTCCAGGAGTGAAGCAAATGATTCGGGCTAGTGTAGGGTAACCAACAGTGGAGCTATTGTCTTGTCGCAAGAGCATGTTATCACACAACAAACAAAGCAATGGGTTAACCCCTTGACTCCTGGATCCGGGTTGATCCTGTACTAAGCCTATGGGAATTAAACAATTCAGTACTGAGCAGGTTGATAAAGCTGTAGCTTGAAGAAGCTTGGACTTTACCAGAAAAGAGGGGGTGGGAGCGAATCCATCTATCTGTTTTCCTGCTCTTGGCCATCGACCACAACGAGCGCCCCCCTCCCTGAAGAGTAGATATCACTCAGACGAGATGAATTTGTCGCAATTGAAAAGCCAAGTATCCCATCACGCACCACCGCACTTGGCACCTCCGAAGCCGCAGTCATTACTTCCTGTTGACCAACTTTAACCGGCTATTTCTCTCTTTTTTCCTCCCGTTTTCCAATTTCCATGATTCAAAATTCACCGCCGATGTACTATCCTATCAATATTGCCCCGTCGCGTCATTTCTCGATCTGTTTCGTGTCTTTAGTTGTGCGTTTAAGATGCATATTGAAGTTTAATCTACCACTCGTCTTGTCTCTCCCACATAATTTCTGGATGACCATATAGTGCCACTACTTCTCAAGTAGTCCTTGAGAGACGCCAAATGCATGGCTTGCCAACAACACCAGGGGGAGATGAATTTTATTTTCTGTTTCTCAGGAGATATCTTCGGCTTGACCACTTGTGACCACACGGGGGATTATTAATATCTACTTCTCATAGATGATGAGGAAAAGTGTCAACAATGATACAAGGATGAGTGTGACGGTATGAAAGGAAGAGAGAAAAAAGACAGAGAGATGTAGAGATTAGAAGGAAAGAGAGAGAGACAGAGAGAGATAGAAAGAGAGAGATAGAGAGGAAGAGTGTGAATGAGAGATTGGGTGAGGAAAGAAAAGGCAAAATGACAGAGAAAAAGTGAAAGTACGAGAGAGAGACAGACAGAGAGAGAGGGGGAGAGACAGAGAGAGAGACAGAAAGAGAAAGGGGGTGAATGAAAAAGAGAGAATGTAGAAAAAGTTTGGGAAGGAAAGATCAGGGGAAGGGGAAAGAAAGAACATGAGGAAGGAGAGGAGAAGGAAAAGTATATTGAAACAGGGAGAGAGAGAGAGAGAGAAAGAGAGAGAGGGAGAGACAGACAGACAAAGACAGTGAGGGTGGAATGAAAAAGATGGGATACAGGAAGTGTTGGGGAAGGAAAGGTCAGGGGAAGGGGAAAGAAAGAACATGAGGAAGGAGAGGAGAAGGAAAAGTATACTGAAACAGAGAGAGAGAGAGAGAGAGAGAGAGAGAGAAAGAAAGGGGAAAAAGGGAGTTTGCAAACAAACAAATTGGTCATTACTTTATACTTCCATATATCCAAGGTTTAAATTGCAGACCACACAAAATCTTGAACAGATGGGAAGAGAGCTTTGCCAAATATGAGGGGGCACCTCTACCCAGAAAGCGTTCTATATCCATGATCCAGAAACAAAAGTCCTCATAAATCCATCCTGAGAAGTCTTCCACTATAATCTTAAAATCATCTGTGCAATGATACTCCCAGTTGTCTATTAGTCCAT